>CAHIKZ030005631.1:0-92500 GCA_903632075.3 Acanthosepion pharaonis | reverse complement strand
CCACTAAACTAAGCAGTAATAGATAGCGGCTCGGATTGAGGAACCGGAGAGCCGAGTTCGAATTCCAGTTAAATCTATGACATCCACTTACGTTCTAACGCTCTTGGGAAAGTATGAATCCTCTACTTCCACCCCCAGCTATTGGTAAATAGCTGGACAGGGAGGATTCTATAGCCTTTGATGGTAACTGGTCTACCACAAAAAGAAATGGCAAACAACTGCGGGAAAAAATCTGCCGCGTCAGTCATGTATCGAAAGATACATGATCGCCTAAGCGTGTATCACGCATGACACGTAACTGACTGACAAAACTAAGATCGTTCTGTTAATCTAATTTGCCAAACTTTTTACTATACAGTAGGTTACCTATTCAATCCGATTAGCTTAATCTGTCCGAAATTTAAGGCACCTAATGAAGATAAGCCTCATTACATTAACAGAAAATGGCTAGCGTTCCAGCTTTCTAAGAATATTTTTTAAGTATTTCACCCCAAACAAGGCGAGAGTGCCACTAACATGCAAGGGGGTTACAGAGAGTGAGATCAAGAGTAAAGAGGGGGTGTTTGAGAAAAAGATAAAGAGAGGGACGGGGATCAGGATCAAAGCATCAGAAGATGTCGATTGACATTACATTTGAATAATTGAAGATTATATCTAGGGAAGCAAGTAGAAGGAAGGGAGTTCCCATCTCTGTCCCATAATGATTGTTCCATTTACGTACAAATTTCATAGACTAAATGGAGCAATCATTATGGGACAGAGGTAGAATAATATAGAAGAATGGCTACTTTAATAATCAGATTAAATTGAAAGAGGAGAGGAAACATTTTTAAGCATTTCACCTCAAGAAAGGTGGGAGTGCCACTAGCACGCAAGGGGTTACAGAGAGTGAGAGAAAGAGTAAAGAGCGGGGGGGGTTGAGGAAAGGATAAAGCAAAGGACGGGGATCAGGATCAAGGCATCAGATGTCGATTGACATTACATTTGAACCACGAAATATTGAATATTTGAAGATTATAGCTGCCAGGGAAGCAAGTAAGAGGAAGGAAGTTCCAGTGACGGGAAGTTCTTGGAGTAGAAAAGGCGGTTACATTTAACTGTTTCAACAGTGAGAGGGTGGGAAGGAGATGCCAACCGAATAGCACGCTTAAATTCAATCCGTTGGTGTACCAGTGAAAGTACCAGTTGCCATGGAAATATTTATAGAAAAGACAGAGGGAAGCTAAAACTCGTCTGTGAGAAAGTGACTGTAGACGAGATGCCTATCACATTGCATATCCGCCTCTGGATTTTGTCGAGGACCTCGAGATAAACATCGGGGACACCAAAGTAAATATGCAACAGTATTCATTGCAAGGATGAATGGTAGATTTGTAAATTTGGAGGATAGACTCAGGCGAGAAAAAAACCTTCTGGCACGACACAGAGAACCAACTGTCCTTGCGATAGATGCAGCTATTGATCCAATGTAGTTATTCCACGTCAAGTGGAAAGAAAGCGTGAGACCAAACAGACGCAAAGAGACGCTGTTGTGAAGTTGGGCATCAGCCATTTTGATAGGAGGCAAGGAGGATTCTCTATGATGGGTCCCTATAACAAATGCTTATTTCACGAGAATTAAGAAAATAACAAATGTAAATGGTTTGACATTTACAAAATTGTGTTTAATATGTCACGAAATTATTTGTAAGGCATTCAGAGGAAGAAGAATGTTTCCTGACAATATTTTATAGCGATAGTGCCTACCTTCAAAATCCTATTTTTTACCTGGGACCAAACACCGGCTCTTCTGATACTAGTCAGATATATGCAAGTGTTTCAGACAATAAGCTATGATTGTTCTATCTACCATTTGAGGATAGGTAATACTTCTACGCTGAACGTTTACATATCCGTGGCTCAAAAATGAAATATTAAAAAAAAACAACTTGACCAAAATTAAGAGAGATTTTGGTTAACATCCAAAATACAGCCATATGCACAACATTAACATAAAAAATTGTGCTTGCAGTAGAAGATCTGATAAAGAAAGAAAACATTAATATGTATTTAAATTTAACACTCTTTAAAATAGAAAAGAAATTTCGGTGTATATATATAACAGAGGATCGAGTCAGTCCGATAAAAGACTCCAAGTTGGTTGTATGTTGTGCTGTAAGCTCCAGGAATTGCGTCCCCTTTCACAAATTGGTGTTGAGAGAAAACCTTCTACTTAGAGTAGGTGGCACGGACTGTTTGCATATGAAAGACACTGGGCAGCTATTAGCCAATAGACATTGTGGGGTCTGGAACTGGGAGAGCTATATAACACCAGTGTTTTTTTTAGTCGAGAGAGTCGCTCTGAAAAGACGAACACAATATGTTGTTAAAACATACTGATGCACATTTGTTGTGGTGTCCTCCCTCTAAAGATTTTATGTTGGACTCTTCCGCCTACTATAATATTAGTAGGAGAGAAGGCCTTCTAAGATGTTGTAACCAAGTAAATGGTTAAAGAAATAACAAAACAAGTGTTACAGATATATCATATATTAAACAGTAAGTACAGAAGAGTATTACACGGCTAGTGTGTGTGTGTCGGTTGACCAGCGTTCAATCTAATCGACTGTTAATATTTAACAGCCCCCCCCACAAGGGATGTATGTGGCACAAGGCCGAGTTTACCGTGGGTTCTCCGCGCCCGTAGGCTCGGCCAAAAATATTCCCTCAGAACCCGTATAAACGGGCTCAGGGTCTGTCTACCTCCCCGGACGTAACTTTGCCCTTCGGCAAAGCCTCGCCCGGGTTCCTCTCTGCTCAAGGCAGAGAGTTTGTCAGCAACGCACAATCTATTCGTCTGTTAACAGCCCCCCCCACGAAGGGTGTATGTGGCACAAGGCCGGTTTATTGGTTTATTATTACCAGGTTCAGGGACTGTTTACCTCCCCGGAAGAAAATTTGCCCTTCGGCAAAGCTTCGTCAGAGTTCCTCTCTGCCAAGGCAGAGAGTTCGACAGTTGAACAATCTATTCGACTGTTCTTCCAAGGTCTTCTCTCCTACTAATCTTATAGTAGGCGGAAGAGTCCAATATAGACTCTTTAGAGGGAGGACACCACAACAACATTGTAAATAAAAAACAAGAAAATTTCAAGAAAAATGGGGATGATTAATTTTTTATATTTTCAATCTTCATAATACGAATGGATGCTGAAAATTTCTTAACTCGACCTTAAATGAGGACTTGTTGAAATTTCTCCGAGTGATTAAGATGTCCATCACCCCCCAAATATATTTGATCATTTGGTCAGATTTTCAGAAGAGGATCAGGCTGAAAACATTTCAGCACCCCCTGTTTTCCTGTTCCTGTCTTTCATTTGAAATCATTTTTTCTTCTTTTAAGATAAAACATTCTGCAATACTGTTGTATAGGTCTAAAGTGTCGTTTTCTGTACTATCTACTATATTATTTCTCTGTACTAATCATTATACGAATTACTATTCGGTGATTACTATTTGAACACGTATTACTAGTGCGAGTATTATTTGAAGGCGTTACTACTACCAGTATCTACTGTTCCAAAGTCTCGAATACAACGAGAATTTCGAACGTGATAACGAGCATTCTTTGACCTAACAAAAGTTAGAATGAGTAAGCGTCTAACTTCACAAAAATACCTTCAAATCCTATTAGAATAAAAAAAAATCACGAGGTTTTACTGTTTATAAAATTCTTTTTTCTATTACAACACAAATCTGACACTTTATATAAAAATCATGATTTTTTAAAAACATCTAGTATTTTAAAAAAATCACCCGTGAAGACATCTTATATGTGAGTATATATACAGTGGGGGGAAACAAATATTCGTACACATACAAATTTTTAATTTATTGTTGATGTAATGAATATGCATACACCTGGGTTCCCCCTCACAGTAATATGATTGGCTGGTGTCAGCCATAAATACAGACTGATGTGGAGGTACATGGACTACGCATATAGTCTTCGCCTATTGCCTACGCCTATTGTCTACCACTACGACGAGGACCAGTCCATGACGGTTACCTGCTAGATTGTCCTACCCGGTTACAGTAGACCAAAACCACTTTGCTACTTCGAACAAATATATTCCTTTCCGGGACATATCAATTGTATTTCCAACTAATGAATATATATATATATATATATATATATATATATATATATATAATTAACTATTCACAGATGGATAATAAATAAATATTCAGAGAAAACAGAAAAAAATGATTTAATATAAATAAATCCCATTTATCCATTTTAAATGATTATTCGTACAATGCAAATTTCAGATGTTAAAACTTTAAAATTGCTTTAATACACTAGATTATTGAAGTGGGATATTTTAGATTGTTTCAATAATTATTTACATTATTCGGAATATTGTCCTCATCGTTGTCGCCATATTTTTACAACGTTTCGGCCGTTCTACGCTCCGGCCTTCTTCAGGTGGTTGGAATGTCCAACTGAACCCTTTATTTCGCTCACTGGGGTAGACTGTTCTAGTTCCACGTGCCATGTCTAATGGATGTCAGTTATCAGTTATCTCCTGTTAATTTCCCTCTGAAAGTTCTCCACTGCCTTAACCGGGTATTGAACTCACACTCTTTGGGTCCTGTCACTGAATCTAACTAAGGCCTTTTTACACTGTGCCCTGTGTCCTTGAGGGCACCTGTGCATGAATTTCTGGGTATTATAAACCTATTATCTTTAGCGCCAATTTTTTTACCAGTGCTCATATTGCAATTTTTTTGGTGTTATCTTTACATATTTTACCAGAGCTCATATTGCAATTTTTGTTGTTATTATCGCTTTTCTCTGGCACTCCTTATTACTGATTCCCATATTGTATTCATTTCTATGCAGGAGATTTTTATGGCCTAGCATATGTTCTGATTCCTTAAGTTTCCGAATTTTCCAATGGTGTTCTTTGTCTATGATGTCAACCTGATCCCACAGAGGAGGGTGATCTGCCTTCTCTCTCCATATGTTGTCAGTCACGCCTGATTTTTCCACTTCCCCTCGTATTACAGCTTTCTAATTTTCTTGAAGCCTTACCTTAAGGGGCGGCCTGTCCCCCCTTTATATCAAGAACAAGGATCACTTCGCACCTAATATGTATAGGCAGTTATCGCAGGGTTACACCAAGCTACCTCACATATATGGTCTCCCTAAGATTCACAAAGTCGGCATTCCGCTCAGACCGATTGTTAGTTGCCAAGACTTTGTGTGCTGCCTTGTAGATATAATTGACCCATTGATTGGGAAGTCTCTTTCATATGTCCAAACTCCGCCCACTTCGTGGAAATAATCAAAGATGCTCCCATCCTATCCAACCAAATGGTGAGCTTGGATGTAGTGAGTTTGTTCACCAAGGTACCCACGGAAGAGACACTCTCAGTAGTCAGAGACAGATAGGCCTCTGACTCATCCCTAGAATAACGGACCAGTATTCCAATAGATAATCTGATGGAGATGTTAACTTTCTGTACACAAACAACACACTTCGGAATGGGATCACATATATATCGACAGGATGAGGGCCTAGCAATGGGCTCTCCATTATTACCAGCAATGGCGAATATATACATGGAATACTTTGAAGAAATGACATTAGAATGTATATCGCTAAAGCCAACTATATGGTTAAGGTACGTAGATGACACCTTCATACTCTGGCCACACCAGGAAGATGTTCAGGTTCTACTGGACCATGTGAACTCAATAAGACCTTCGATACAGTTCACAATGGAGAAAGAGAGTAACAACACACTCCCATTCCTGGATGTTCTAATATCCCGAACAGAGCGTGGGTTTAAGACATCCATATACCGTAAACCGACATTCACCGGACAGTACCTCAATTTCAACTCCGACGATCCTTACAGCGTAAAGAAAGGGATTGTCCACTGCTTACAACACTGAGCAAAAGTTATAAGTGGCGACCCAGAGACATTAGATAAAAAATTGGTCAGTATAATTAGTACCCTACAACGTAACAACTACCCTGGGTACATGGCAGCAGCCCCTCAAAACTGGGATAGGCGGGTACAAGAGGAGGAGGACAACAACACTCAGAAAACTGTCTGCCTGCCTTATGTGAAGGGGTTATTAGAGAAAATACAAAGGATCTGCGGTCCATATGACATCAGGACAACCTTCGAAAGCTTGATGACACTTCGCAGATATCTCTCCCGAGTAAGACACCCCCCCATAGAGGAGAACATGACTAAAGACTGTGTGTACGCTATCCCGTGCAGTTGCGGAAAGAAATATAAGGGCGAGACAGGCCGCCCTCTTAAGGTAAGGCTTCAAGAACACCAGAAAGCTGTAACACGAGGGGAAGTGGAAAAATCAGGCGTGGCTGACCATATATGGAGAGAAAAGGGAGATCTCCGCCCTATGTGGGACCAAGTTGAGATCATAGACAAAGAACATCATTGGAAAACTCGCAAACTTAAGGAACCAGCACTTATGCTAGGCCACAAAAATCTCCTGAGCCGACCAAGCATAGAAATGAATACAAAATGGGAATCACTAATAAGGAGTGCCAGAGAAAAGCAATGATAAAATTAAAAATTGCAATATGAGCTCTGGTAAATACTGTTGGGTAATAGCAAAAATTACAATATGAGCACTGGTAAAAAATGATTCTGAAGACATTAGGTTTATAATACCTAGGAATTCATAAATTCCATTTACTACCATTAGTTCATTCATTGCTAGGCATAAAAACTCAAAATTGTTGAAAAAACAAAAAAGAACAGGTGCTCCAAAGAAGATTTCTTCAATATCTTCGAGGAAATTAATGCATCAAATTAAATGAAATCCAAGAGTTGCAGGATGATTTGCCCTCATGGGAAATCTGTGTCACTAAACGGACAATAAACAATGACATTCATTGGAACAATCTAAAGTCACGCTCTCCTTGGAAAACTCCACTGCTATTGAAAAGACATAATGATGCCCGATTGAAATTCGTTCCAGTACATAAGGATAAGGAAAAATCCTATTAGGAAAGAGTATTATCGGCAGACGAAACCAAAACTAAGTTTTTTTATGTGAAATCATGGATGGAAGAAAGATAGTGATGGCTTCAAACAAAAGAACACAGTTCCAACAGTGAAATTTGGTTGGTGGCAGCATCATGGTTTTGGGGTGTTTTTTTCTGCAAAAGTTACTGGCAACATATCTAACAGATGGTAGAATGAATGCTGCAGCATATCGAAATATTTTGGAAGCAAATTTAATAATTTCGGTTGAAAATCTTGAACTTTATCCTGATTGGATCGGCCAACAAGATAATCCCAAACACACTGCAAAATCAGTCACCAGATTTAAACCCAATCGGGAATCTTTGGCGTTATTTGAAAATTCAAATCCAATCGAGAGCTCCAATAAACATCCCAGATCTGAAGACCATATGCGAAGAATGGAACAAAATACCAACTAGAATTTGCAAATCATTGAGAACTACAAGAAGAGGTTGGTTGCTTTAGAAGTGAATAATGGCTATTCAATAAAGTATTAAATGTAGATAATATATTCTTTTTTGTATACTTTTTCACCCATTTCTATTAAATTCATTTTTCTGTTTTCTAAGCATATCTAGTTATGCATCTGTGTACAGTTAATTATATGAAAAGTATGTTTATTCATCAGTCGTAAATACGATAAATAAATAATACGTGTACGAATAATTTTTCCCCCACGGTATATATATATATATATATATATATAATATGTGAAAATATATAGAAAATAGGAAGGAACTGGTTAGGTAAATAATCCAAAGTCCCTTAGTATTTTAGTTATTATTTTTTTAAAATAGTGCTCGATACAAAAGTAGAGCATAAATATAATTATTTATTTAAAAATATGATTCCAAATCGCGACATAAGAAGTCCCATGTTTCAAAACAAGAGCCGAAAACTTCAATATAATTATTTAAATTAAATTGAGTTAAAATAAGCTCTGTTCCATCTTCAAGCGAAATTTTTTTTGGAATAACGTGTTTCTGAAATTTACGTGTTTTAAAAATGGAAATCAAAATTTCCATGGTAACAGCTAGGGCGAATTGTTTAAGTTGGGTAGGCTAGAACATGTAAAACTTGGGATGACCCATGCCCTTTATGCCTCCATGAGAAATTGCACATAATTAAGCTTCTAAATAATAATAATCTATTAAACAATAGACACGAGTTAACGGTTTTTTGTAGGCATCATCAGATTTTTGGTTTGAATTATTAGCTAAAAACTAGCATACAATATAATAACTTGTTTAATCCATAGCCCACTCATCAGATTCATGGTTTGAATAATTAACTAAAAACATGCATACAATATAACACCCTTCATAATCCATAGCCCAAATAAATAGTTTAAATACCCTAAAAAAGATAACCCTTTATGAAGTCGTCAAAAAAAAAACGTTACGACAGTTTTTTATATGCACAAATCCTTTCATAAAAAAATAAAATAAAAATAAATAAATCTCCATAGACATGCAAACTAGACGGGGTTAATACATCTTCCGTTTCAAATATAGACACCCCAACTTTCCCCTGACGTGACATCTACGAAAAGTAACTCTATACTGATACTTATTATTAACACCCAACACCCGCCTACCCAACTTAAACAATTCACCCTAGCTGTTACCATGGAAATTTTGATTTCAATTTTTAAAACACGTAAATTTCAGAAACACGTTATTCCAAAAAAAAAATTTCGCTTGAAGATGGAACAGAGCTTATTTTAACTCAATTTAATTTAAATAATTATATTGAAGTTTTCGGCTCTTGTTTTGAAACATGGGACTTCTTATGTCGCGATTTGGAATCATATTTTTAAATAAATAATTATATATATATATATATATATATATATAAGATGAGGAGGAATAGAGTGATTTTTTTTTTTTTTTTGCAAAAGGCAGCATATTAGTAATAGGTTGTAAAATGAATGCCGCAGCATATCTACATATTTTGGAAGGAAATTTAATGATTTCGATTGAAAATCTTAAACTTTATTCTGATTAGATCTTCCAACAAGATAATGGTCCTAAGCACACTGCAAAATCTACAAAGTAATAACTTATTAAAAAATAATGTAAATATCCTGAAATAGCCAAATTTGTTTCCAGATTTAAACCCAATCGAAAATCTGTGGCGTTATTTAAAAATTCAAATCCAATCGAGAGTTCCAGCAAACATCCCAGATCTGAAGACCATATACGAAGAAGAATGGAACAAAATAGCAACTAAAATTTGCAAATCATTAATTGAGAACTACAAGAAGAGGTTGGTTGCTGTAGAAGTGAATAATGGCTATTCTATAAAGTATTAAATGAAGATAATGTATTCTTTTTTGTATTGTACGAATACTTTTTTCACCCATTAAAATGGATAAATGGGATTTATTTCTATTAAATCAAATCTTTTTCTATTTTCTATGCATATTTAGTTATTATGCATCTGTGTACAGTTAATTATATGAAAAGTATGTTCATTCCTTAGAAATTTGTATGTGTACGAATATTTGTCTGTATGTGCGTACGTGTTTAAGCGATGCCATCATTTCTTTATCAAATGAGTTTTTTTTTTATCATTTTTAGTGATTTTTTCCTTGTCTTCGAAAACAATAACATATATTTGATTCCAGTGTATGTAAAAATTATCCTTAATAAAATAATCTAATACATTGAATTATTTGTTTTTATAAAAATAATCTTGTTTAGTATTAATTTCGCTTCTTTGCATTTCCGTTTGGTCATCTCTTGAAATGTCAATGCAGTTCTTTTGTTTCCAATACTGACCTTTCATTTTTATCCATCCAACTTTTGATTTTGTGAAATTCACTCCGCCTATTAAAATACTTCGATAGCAAAGACGGCACTCACTACAGAAAATTCTTCTTCACGCATTCTTTTTCACATATAATATCTTCTATCTATCTATCTATATATATATATATATATATATATATATATATATATATATATAGATAGATAGATAGATAGATAGATACACCTACCTAGGTTTCACCTAAACGGATCGTCAGGGAAAGTTTGGCTAACGAGGCAAAGAGAAACACATATTTATAGGTGATAGCCAAAATCATTTTTTTTTTTTTTTCGTGGTATGATTATCTTTCAAGTCGTCTTTCATAGCAATGTAATTCTATTTAGTAAAAAAAATCTTTCAAAAATAAAATATACTTTATGAAAATTTATTTGAGAAATATTAGCTAATTTAAAGAGGCGGAGAGCTTGACGAGCACAGCTGGGAACGAATCTCAGACTGCAGGATATCTACCAACCGCCCCACGCCGTCAGATATGGCACAAGGCCGAATTTAATGTGGGGTAATTGAGCTCATAGGCTCGGCCAAAAATTCCCCGTATAAAACTGGGTCGGGTAGGTGTTTCCCGAGTCGTGACTCTGCCCTTCAATATAGCCTCGTCTGGGGATCCTCTCTGCAGACCAACATACAGTATTTACTACTCTATTTATTGGAATGGGGATTTACCCATTATCATTCGTATGTATGCTACAACAATTTCCTTTTACTAAATTCTTGACTCTGCTTTCTTTTGTAAAGATATTGTCATTTATTTCGTCTCTTCCAGCGTTTTTTCTCCTGTATTCTGTTTTATATTTTATTAATTCATCAATCATTTCGACTTTCTTATCTCGTGTTCTCTCCTATGTTGATTTGTCATTTTTGTGGCTAGGAGATACTTTTTTTCAAGGATATTGAAAATCTTCATAAACTGAATTAATTTCGTAATTTTTTTTCCTTTTCAATGATAACTATTTTGTAATATATGTACAAGAGAGATAGAAATCTTTTTTTTTCTGACATTTTTTTGTGATTTCATTCCTTTCTTCTTTAATTAATGATCTCACCTGGGAGCTTTCACTTGATTCTTCTGCTTTTATTAGTTTTAATCTTTTCTTCACTTTTTATTTTCTGCTGAAAGTTGCAGCTCGTCATTTTGCGAATTCGTTCCCTGAGATGATGCATACAGTGTCAAATGAGAAGCTTTCATGTTTTGGTATCCATTCGCTTAATATCAATTATGACCCTGTTAAGGATGTTGAAACTGCATTGCACCACAGTGACAGCCAAAGTGTTTATGGCTGACATTGTTTTGTGAATTGTACTCCGTATTAAACATCAGATGCACACACTCGTAGTATTATTCATTTGGTTATGCTGCATTCTATCTTCTAGGTTTCTCCTTTATCCAGTTCCATGATGTTTGTGATAATATCTCAATCTATTGAGTGTGCTTCTGCAATTCGCCCTTTCTTAAATGTTATTTTTGCACGTTTATCTAATCCGAAGTCCTTGCCGATGTCATCACTGAATCATTTTACAGTTTTGAGAAGCTTCACCTCATTGTAATCGTTGGCAAAGAATTTGAGATCATACATGTTGAGTAGGCGATTAACTACTTCCTTGTTTACTTTGTATCCATAGTTATTATTGTTTACTTCATGTGAAAGTGAGATTCAGGACACACAAACAGGAGTGACAGCGAGTCTCCTTGAAAGATTACTCATCGGCCACTATCAAACAATTGGATGTGGCAGTACCTTTGGGGTGATTTAGGTATAATGTGATTTTTCCATGCTATATTTACTGTGGTTTACTATCACCAAGGAGACTTTGTCCATTTTCAAAGCTTTAAGGATCCAAGAGTGTGGCACGCTATCAAAGGTTTTGCGATAATCTATCCAAACTGGGCTGATATTTCTTTTTTTTTTTTGCAACTCTCCAGGATCACTTATTATTATTATTATTATTATTATTATTATTATTATTATTCTAAACGGACATACATATTGAAATGATAATTAACGAACGGGAGAGAATTTCAAGCAGAATGTCACTGAACATTTTTGAAAACGAAATCTCTGACGACATTGGCGAAAATGAATGACCAAATATACATAGATGATGATATTTAAAATCGGTAGCAGAGGGCAAGAGGCAAGCCTGTACGCTTGTTGTAAGCTGTCCAATTAGAAGACACCAAATGTCAACAACACCAACAAAAAGAAAAGATAAAACACTAATGATTGCGTAGATTAATAACAATAAAAACATTAATAAGATCAGTTGATGATATCATCCCTATATAATTTTGGTTTCAAAATCAGAGCGAACAAGACAACGACGGATTTAGTTCAGCGGAGATTCTCTCTTAGCCGTCAGTGTTTTCATTCAAGTCCTTATAGCGAAATGCCACCGAATAACCAACTTAGAAACTCATTAATTCTATTGCGTTGATTTTACTCATCTTCTCTTTGCATCAAATATTTCCTGTCGCTATGTTCTCATCCAAATCAAATAAGTCCACGTTTCTTCTGTATTTACATTAGTTACTTTTGGAGAATCGAGATCAGGCAATAGTGGTGTTCTCCTCGAAATGCACATTCACTAATTGTTGAAATTATTAACATGACCTTACATCTCCCTACGAGAATCAACTTTTACATTCAATCACAAATTCACTGCTTAAAACAGCTGTGAAGTTTACCACAAATCTCAATTCAGTTATAATGTACAAAATGTCATTTTTCTTAATAATTTTTGTTTGCCTGAAGATCCGGAAATATTTTTCACTCCATAAAAACACTCGAGTTAGAAATAAACAAGTTAACGTATTCAAAACTTCGGAAATTTCTTCCTTCACTTAAATACAAAATTATGTTTGAATTTTATGCCTGCAGTATATGTCTAAAGTTATTTATACAAAAGAAATGGCCGCCTCTCTCGCTTTTAATCTCTCTCTCTCTCTCTCTCTCTCTCTCTCTTTCACTCTTTTACTATCTCGTTTTTTATTCTTTCTCATTTACTCTTTCTTTTACTCGCTTTTTCTTAGACTCTTTTTCATGTACTCCTTCACTCTCTTTTATGTATTTTATGCGTTTAATGTGTTTTATATAGTTTTAAGCATTTTATATAGCTTTAACTTTTTTATATGGTCCTGAAACTCTGATGTCTGCTGTTTTATACGTTTATGATATTTATATCGCTTTTTCAAAACTTACATTGAAATAGCAAAAGAATCATTCCAAAATTTAAACAATGTATTAAGAAACAGTAAAAAATCGTTAGTAAAAAAAAAAGAAGAAAAGTGTGCTGAACTTCTGTATAATATCAATCCTCCTATATGACATTAAATACTGGACAATATCCACATCCTTCCGACTCGATGCTTTTCATCTGCAAAAATTTAAATGCAGTGTTTGTGATGTCAACGAACACTCGTTGCCACTTTTGTAATGTCAACGAATACTCGTAGTCACTTTGGTAATGCTCGTTGTAGTAGAGACTTTGTAATCGCAGATACAACTATAGTAACGCTGTTGAAGAATACTGGTGTCAGAGGCCTTCGAATAACACTAGCACTAATAGTACTTGCTCGATAATACTCGCTCGAATAGTAATCACCGAATAGTGATCCGTGTAGTGATCCAAATAGTGATCCGTATAGTGGACAGTATAGTGAAATAGTATCGTGAATAGTATAGAGAATAGCGTATAGTAATAGAGGATAGAGTAGAAATAGCGATCCGTATAGTAATAGAGGATAGAGTAGAAATAGCGATCCGTATAGTAATAGAGGATAGAGTAGAAATAGCGATCCGTATAGTAATAGAGGATAGAGTAGAAATAGCGATCCGTATAGTAATAGAGGATAGAGTAGAAATAGCGATCCGTATAGTAATAGAGGATAGTGTAGAAATAGTGATCTGTGTTCAAACTCTACTTTATTCCTATATAACACAATGTCATTCGCTATCTACTCTTCTCCTGATTACTGTTTTCTCTTTCCACTCATTGTTAATGTTTCTGCTCCTAATTCTTTCACACCCTGCGGCCCCTTGTGTTTTAGTGGCTTTATTGCCTTGCTTAGGGTGATACCGTTTAAAAAATAGATGATGAGAAGACTTGTGACAACAGATATATGGTTCCGCAGAAAGATACCTGAAATACTGTGGCCGACCAAATGAACCAGTGGAGAAAGACCAGACTACCTCAAATCAGCCAAAGACATTATTGGCATAGAATGATCAAAGAAGAAACCATGTGTCACAGAGAATGTATTTGAGCTGTGTGACCTGAACTGGATTAAACACACTACAAAAGCAGAATATTACGAGACAGGAGGATTACTTTGGCAACAAAGAAAAGAGTGTACTGAACTGTTACGAGCCATCTCCTTTATGGCAGCGACTGTTGGACCGTCGCCTCAAAGATGAAGAAGAGACTCGAGGCAACGTTTTTCTACAGGAGGATGCTGAGGATATCATAAACCGAGCAACGAAAAGGTTTGGAGGGGATGCAAACAAGAAGAAAGCTTATTCATAACATCAGAAAGAGGCAGCTGAAATTTCTGGCACACGTAATGAGAAAAGAGGGCTTGGAGAATATGATACTCACAGGTCGAATAGAGGGAAAGGGGGACAAGGGAAAGCAATGCATGACTTACCTTGGGGGCTTAAGCAACTGGATGACAGCCTAGGGGAAATGGTAAAGGGACTGAACTTATTGAGACCTACAAGGGATATGGAGGGCTATGATCGCCTAAGTTTTGAAGAGTCACGGCAGTTAAAAAGAAAGAAGGCAGAAGCAGGAGAGTCCATAGAAGTCAGCAAGAAAATAAGCCACAAAAAAAAGTAAAAGAATTGGTTAAAGGTCAATTCTCAAAGATTGAAGAAAACCCAAATATGAAATACAGAAGAAAGAATTCAAGATTGTGAAAGATCACAGTACCCGGAAACAATCCCATAAATTAATACCATAAAAGACAAAAACGGAAACTGCCTTACAGAATCCAAAACATGATAGATGAGAGAATATGGAAGCTAACAAGGTTGCGTATTTTTGTGTATTTTAGGTGAAGTTTCAATATGTAAACAAAGATAGAAATGTTGCTAGAAACTTTAGCATCGACCATATATATGTTGAGTATTTGCACTGGGAAGCGGTTTTGCAGTCTAGATAGCAAAATCATTGATCATTTTATTTTACTATTTGGAAATCTAAGATTTTTCTTATATTTTTATATAGGATTTTTGTCACGTAGCCTCTTGGCCGCAAAAACATTTTTTGGATTTTGGTAATATATATATATATATATATATATATATATATATATATATATATATATCGAACCGAACCCTTTATTTCAATACCAGGCCACAGCAGGAATGAACCAAAACTTGGAGAGTTGAGTTATATAATAACTGAGACATCCAGAAGAGGCATGGCACATGGAACTAGAACAATCCGGTGGACGAAATAAAGGATTTGGTTCGAAATTTCAATCACCTGAAGTAGGCCGGAGCGTACAACGGCCGAAACGTTGTGAATATGGCAATGAAGATGAGGATAAAAATCCGAATAATGTAAATAATGCATGTAATCATAATGCCTCATCTCAGAGATATAGACAGATACGAGACGTGTTATAGAAGATGTTGTTAGCATAGAACTTACGGATACATGTAGCCATTTCATCTGTCAAATGCCGAGAACTAAATCAACTCTCCAAGTTTTTGGTTCACCACTGCTGTGGCCTGGTATTGAACTCTGAATCTATTCACTGGATCTAGCCAACGTTTTTATCCACTGTGCCATGAGTCCTCAAGGACACATAGTGCAGTGGATGAAGACGTTGATTAGATCCAGTGAAGAGAGTTGAGTTTAGGGGAAATAACTGAGACATCCGAAAGAGGCATGGCACGTGAAATTAGAACAATCTACCCCGGTGAATGAAATAAAAGGTTCGATTCGAAATTCCAATTACCTGAAGAAGGTCAGAGCGTACAATGGCCGAAACGTTGTGAATATGGCAATGAAAATGAGGATAGCTCTCCGAATAATGTAAATAATGCAAGTAATCATAATATCTCATCTCAGAGATCCAATTGCTTAAAGAAGGTCGGTGCGTACAACGGCCGAAACGCTATGGATATTACAACAAAGATGAGGATAAGACTCCGAGGAATGTAAATAATGCAAATAATCCTAATATCTCATCTCCGAGATATAGAGGCTGAAATGTTGTGGATATGGCAATGAAGATGAGGATAACAGTCTGAATAATGTAAATAATGCAAGTAATCATAATACCTCATCTCAGAGATACACAAGCCGAAACGTTATGAATATGGCAATGAAGATGAGGATAACAGCCGAATAATGTAAATAATGCAAGTAATCATAATACCTCATCTCAGAGATATAGAGCTCAAAATGTTGTGAATATGGAAATGAAGATGAGGATAATAGTCCGAATAATGTAAATAATGCAGGTAATCATGATACCTCATCTCAGAGATATAGAGGCTGAAACGTTGTGGATGTTGCAATAAAGATAAGGATAACAGTCCGGATAATGTAAATAATGCAAGTAATCTTAATAGCTCATCTCAGAGATAAAGACAGATACGAGACGTGTTATAGAAGAAGCTGTTACCATAAAACTTACGGATACATATCGCCATTTCATTCTGTAAAATGCCGGGAACTAGCTGCCAATCTAATACTGCCCTTGAATTCATAAAGTCTTGGTAGCACAGAGGAAACTCACTAGAAAGATTACCATGAACATATAGAAAAGACACAGGGAAGCTAAATTATGGCGGTTGGAATGTTACTGAAGCCGAGATGCCAAGTCAGGACCAATAACATTGCAGGTTGTTCTTTGAATTTTATCAAGAATTTCGAAATATTTATCAGGAACACCGGACCAAATGTAGCAGCAATTCTTAAAGCATGGACGAATAGTAGTCTTTTTATACCGTATCGTATTTTCTGTCTTCCAGTCATCGTTCAGAATTCAGAATTCAGAATTCATTCATATCACATTTCTTTGTTAGCTCTCTTATCAATCTGCCATTTAGCTGCACATGGCCTGAGGTCAAATCATGATATCCGAACGTATTATGGTTACAACCTTAAGTTGATTCACATCGTTTCAAAGCGACATTCAATCGTCTAAATACATAAATGTAATATTTAGACACACAAATAAAGAGGCTGGATCAGAAACGGCCATTATTAACTGATTCGTATATGAAATGTTCAGTTTTCGTACGTAACGTTTTGAGATATGGGATTGATATTCATCATTAAATTCAATTAGTTGATAAATAAGATTATGCTGAAAAATAATCAATTGTTTTGTAAAATTCTTATTGAGAAAAAAAAATCTACAAATAATAATAATAATGACAAATGTACCAGTTGGGTATGACGATAAATGCATCCACGACCTGGGTAAGACGATAAACTGCTCCAGTATGGCGGAGTCTCCTCCATTAACAATCAAATTCTACACCCTCTAACGTGGCATCTAGTAGGTTCAAGTAGGACTAGTGGACTATGCTGCTCGATTTATCGTCGACCGAGTTCGGGTACTGGCAGCGAATTACCTCAGCAGTTCTGATTTTTTGCTTACCTGGCGATTGATTCGAAATGCGCTATCACTCAATGACGTAGTCGTCAGAGAGGGGCTGGGCAGATTTGTCCGATTGTCATCGGTGTGACCTTGGTTTAGAAGAAACGGCTTCGCACGCCTTCTGCAATTGTCCTCATGTGCAGCCGTTCTGGAACTATATCGGCAAGTTGACGGATCGTATCGATCGCGAACTTTTCGTGTCCATCGTCCTGGCATGTGCGTGCGATAATGTGTCACACTCGCTTTCTGTGGTGAAATGAATGTTATTTCCTACGTTGCTAGCTGTGGCAAGAATGGTAATATGGATGCCGCGGATGGAGGGAATCTTACTATACAAACGTTATTCTCATGAGGATCTTGACGGATTTTGGGCATCAGCTCATGATGAAGATTGGGTCTGATAGATAGCGTTTGATATCGCCAGATTTCAACGATAGGTTGGTGTAAATGGCGGACTTGGTTCCTGTGAACTGGGCCAGGCTTAATTTTTTTTTATTTTTTTCTTTTGACGCAACGGGGCAATTTCCTGACGGACACCTCATCTGGTTAACCTATACTCTCTTGCTAACCTAGTTAATATAAGCAATTGTTGTTCCCGGCCTGCTCCCGGCTTTTCCCTTTTGCTATGATCCATATCAAGATTCCCAGCCCCTCAGTTTCTTTTTGTAGCCATTTTTTATTTTGACTGGGCCAGTCTTTGATTTTCCCGCCACACATTTTATTTTGTCCTTCCCGTTTATTAGGGAGCGAGCTTATTGATTTCACCTATTGGCAGAATACAGCGCCCACTCTTATAATTGTGGGGTGGACAGGTCCTACTAACATATATTAGTTTTTAGTTTTTGTTATATTTTAGTTTCGTTTTGGGGTTCCCCTCCCCATCATTTCATATTAATCTCTATATCTGGCAAGTTTGGTTCTAGAGATTATTTTCGGCTCTACAAGCGTGTGTGGAACAAAAGGAAATTCACAATCCTGCGTCTGTTCAATCAATTCAAAATCCTAACATCTACAGCAAATAAGTAGTCAGAGTGAACTCTCTAAGTCTAAAAACTGCAGGACGACTCTCTATACGCAGTCCTCGTGCGCGCAGGTTGTCCTTTGCATGTGATGGTCTAATCCAACTTCACTCATCCGGTGTACCCACGCCTGACTTCCTCACAAGAATTGAGGCTCTAGTGAGTGATATGTGCATAACCCCGCCGTTGGCCTTGGAAATCATTTCTAAATTAGATTCAAGTCAAATGGAGGCGACGGGATACCAGCCATTATCATAAATAAATGTGCTCCTGAGCTGGCTTCTGCAAACTATACAACTATTGTCTCGCTGCTTCCAGCCTGTTGGGTCGCCTCCTCTGTCGCCTCTGTTTTTAAGAACTCTTGGAGAACCTTCTAACTACCGCCCTATCAGTCTCCTATTTCTTTGAGATTTTAATCGATGCCGAAGTGGTTAAGCATCTTACCACACACTATCTATTCTCTGACAAACAATGTCAATGGTTCTGCTATCGCGAAATCAAAAGATATCGCGATCGATGTTTGAGCGCATTGGTGTTGTTCAAACTGCAGATTGTGCCAGATTAAGCGCTCTCTTTCTCTCTCTCTCTCTCTCTCTCTCTCTCTCTCTCTTTTCGCCCTTTCTCTTTATTTCTCTCTCTCTCTCTTTTCGCCCTTTCTCTTTATTTCTCTCTCTCTCTCTCTTTTCGCCCTTTCTCTTTATTTCTCTCTCTCTCTTTTCGCCCTTTCTCTTTATTTCTCTCTCTCTCTCTCTTTGCCCTTTCTCTTTATTTCTCTCTCTCTCTCTTTTCGCCCTTTCTCTTTATTTCTCTCACTCTCTCTTTTCGCCCTTTCTCTTTATTTCTCTCACTCTCTCTTTTCGCCCTTTCTCTTTATTTCTCTCTCTCTCTCTCTTTTCGCCCTTTCTCTTTATTTCTCTCTCTCTCTCTTTCATAAGCTTTAACCGATGTTCGGTACAATTAGGTTGGGATTTGAACAATCGTACAATTACAAATACAAACACAAATATGTTTGAGTTCATTAAATACATTATTCGGACTATTGTCCTCATCTTTGTCGCCATATTTATTACAACGTTTTAGCCGTTGTACGCTCCGGCCTTCTTCAGGTGGTTGGAATGTCCAACTGAACATCTGTCTATATTTCTGAGATGAGGTACTATGTACATTATTTACATTATTCGGACTATTGTCCTCATTTTGATGCCATTTTTTCGGCCGTAGGAATGTCGAACTGAACCCTGAGGTAGACATGTTTAATGGATGTCAGTTATCAGTTATCTCCTGTTAATTCCTCTCTTCAAGTTCTCCACTGCCTTAACCGGGTATTGAACTCACACTCTTTGGATCCTGTCACTGGATCTAACTAACCCCTTTATCCACTGTGTCATGTGTTCTTGAGGACATCTATGTATGAATTTCTGGGTATTATAAACCTAATTTCTTCAGCATCCATTTTTTTACCAGTGCTCATATTGCAATTTTTTGCTGTTATCATTACATGTTTTTACCAGAGCAATTTTCGTTGTTATTATCGCTTTTCTCTGGCACTTTTTATTACTGGTTCCCATATTGTATTCATTTCTATGCTTAATCGGCTCAGGAGATTTTTGTGGCCTAGCATATGTGCTGATTCCTTAAGTTTACGAATTTTCCAATGTTGTTCTTTGTCTATGATCTCAACAACATGGCACGTGAAACTAGAACAGTCTACCCCAGTGAGCGAAATAAAGGGTTCAGTTCGACATTCTAACCACCTGAAGAAGGCCAAAGCGTTGTAATAAATATGGCGACAAAGAGGAGGACAATAGTCCGAATAATGTAAATAATGTAAATAATGTACACAATGCCTCATGTCAGAAATAGAGACAGATGTTTGAGTAGATTTCTACAACCGCCCTAAAGAAACAGATTTGCTCGGAAAACGAGTTACCAACCGTTATATATAATATGTATATGAGAATCATATCTAAAACGTGCTGGGAATCATGTTGAATGACCTTTATGGGTTCACAGACTATGAATGAGTTGTAAAAATAAAGAATTTAAGGAATATGCAAATCAATTTATTATGGACTAATTATGTAAAAACTATTAAGCTCCTCAGTAGAAAGACACGCTGTAATACGTACGCAAGTAGTGCCTGTATTTACCGCTGGGAAAGTTGGTTCACTGTGTCATGCTACATAATTTCTCGTACTAGAATCTACCTTACACCTTTATAAGTCTACCATTCGTCCAAGCATCGAATATTGCGGCTACATCTGGTGTTCTGCTTCTGCTATGTATCTAGACATTCTTAACATAATCCTAAAAGTATCTGCAATGTTATCGGTCCTGACCTGCTATCTCGGCTTCAGTTGTTTCCTCACCGCCGTAACGTAGCTTCCCTCTTCCCTTTGTATAACTACTTTCATAATGAGTGTTTTTGTCAGATTTCCACTTTGGTATCTCGACCTCACAGATTTAAGCGAACAACTAGATTGACGGTCATTTCTCATCATTTTACTATTGTTATTGGTAATTATAAGCGTTAGTTCGATTCTGATAGTTGCTTTACTCTCACGCGTGGAACTCTCCTGCAGCTTCTTTCATTCCTGTCAGCTACAATCGCCATCTTCTGCCTCATTGATTCTTATTCTTTTAGTATTCCTTCTCTTCAGTGACGTTTTCTGTTTCTTTCATTCTCAGTAAATTCTTGAATCTTAAGGGCTTTATCGCCTTGCTTGGGGTGAAATGAAATCTAGCCTCTTATTTCATTCACCACAGTAAGCGCCCATTTTAATTTAACTCGGTTTATTGTGGTGATTGGAAAGTAAAATCATTCAAATTAAATGAACAGAAAGAATATCATGTTTTTATAGCTGTGAACAATGCAATCCTTAATGAAGAAAATGGCCCAATTTGGTGTGTATAAAAATTCAGTGGCTTCAATATTAGAATAGAAAATTCAGTTTATAAATGTATATTTTTTAATCGGTTCCTTATAAGCTCCAATAAAGCCACCAAAATGCAGCTGCGTACAGAGTGTAAGAGAATATGAAAAAAAAAAAAAAGATTTAACATTGCATCGAAATTTTTGAAGATCAAAGTTGACAGGAAAGCAAGAATCCGGATGAGACCTTGCCGCCAATCTGGTTAGTGTTGTGGAATGGTTTCACAGTGGAAGCTTGTATTCGTACTAAGTCGGTCCTAAAATAGGTTCGACGTACAAAACGTTAGGAACTTGATATAATAGGTATAACTCAGAGAAATCTAGTTGTGGTGGCTGATACTTTAATATCCGACTAACGGTCGCCCGACATCGGCTGACTGACCAACTCACTTGTTACTCTTACTACTCCTACTCATTATAGGTGGGAGAGTCTATTAACTATAGAATAGTTATGTTCCACTATAACAGTTAGTTAATGTGTCATGCATGATACACGCTTAGGCGATCATGTATCTTTCGATACATGATCTTTCGATACATAACTAACGAGGCAGATTTTTTCCCGCAGTAGGTTGTCATTTCTTTCTGCGGTAGACCAGTTACCATAGGTCTGTCCTGCTATTTACTCATAGCTGGGGGAGAAGAAGAGGATATATACCTTTCGCAAGGGTATTAGCACTTAAGTGAATGTGATGGATTCGACTGGAATTCGAACTCGGCTCTCCGATTCCTCAATCTCTGCTATCCATTTACTCCACCGTGCCTCCAATCTAGTACTGCGCTTAAATTCATAAAGTTTAAGTACCATAGAGGAGAGTTCATCAGAACAATTACAATTAAAAGAATTATAGAAAATGTGCAGCAAAACTACATGACTAAAACTGAGACGCCATCACAGGATCAATAACATTGTAGGTTGTTCTTTGGATTTGATCAAGAATCTCTAAATACATAGCAGAAGCAGCAGTCCAGATGATGAAAAGAGCAGTTTTGTTCTTGAGGTGTTAAAACTAGCATTTGAATTTTATTTTACTTAAAAAAAAAGAGTAAAAAATGTTGCTTATTTTCATCCATCTTCAATTTATTTATTTTTTAATTTTTTATTTTATTTTATTTTTTTTTATTTTACTTTTTTTTTTTTTCATTTTGCCCATAAGATGTCACATAACATTGATTATTCCTATATCATCATTTATAGAAAAGGTAGATAGAAGCTACATTATGCTGGTGGGAAAGGGACTGAAGACAAGATGCCAGGTCATGACCAATAACATTGCAGTTTTTTTTGCATTTTCTCAAGAATCTCTAAATACATAACAGAATCACCAGATCAGATGTGACAGCAATATTCGATGCATAGGCAAATAATAAACTTATGAATATGTAAAATAGACTCTGGCATGAAAAAATTGTTGAGAATGTCGTAGTTAACCAACTTTCTTAGATACAAACTTAGCAGTTGATTGAATATACTATTTACATTTTACGACAACTGAAAACATTACTCCGAGAAGGTCACGCTTCTGGAGGTTAGAATCAGCCATCCTGATGGAAGGTACAAAAAGGGTTCTCTAAGATGATGAAAAAGAGAGCAGTTTTGTTTTGGAAGTGTTAAGATTAACAAGTCACATTTTTGAAATCAGCCATCAATTTGACCTTATCGAACCGATCTGACTTACTATTTATACAGGAGTAAATGTTTTTGTCATCAGCATTGATACCGAATTGAGAAATGATGTCATCAGGAATGTTGTTTATGGAAAGTAGAAACACCATATGTCTGAGGGCAAAAACTGTCGTGAACACCTGCATTTAAGGAACCATTCAAGACATCTTTCATTTCGCGATTTGATTAGAAAGACTGAATCATTTAAAGAATTCGCTCAGAAATAACATGAACTTTCAACTTGTGAAGAAGACAAATATGCCAAACTCTGTCAAATGCCTTCGAGATATGCAAAGCAACATTCCAAGCTTCACAATTCTCATCTAAAGTTTGATATTCTCTTTCAGCAATAATCGTTAACACATCAGCAGTAGATCTAGGGAAACAAAGGCTATAATGCTTATTTTTTATAGTAATATTTATCATATTTTATATTACATTTTTAATGCTAATTGCTATGCATCTCATCTATTTAAATCATCTGATGCAAAAAAAGACTAATCTTGACTACTCTTGAAAGCAAAGACAAATAATAATAAGCAGAATACTGATGATAACGCTCTCATATGTTTAATGTCTGCTTCAGTGAAATGAAAAAAAAATGAATTTTTAATCTTTTCATTTGTACCACCTTAATTCTTTAAGAAGATCAGGTGTTAAAATTAACATTTGAATTTTACTTTAAAAAAAAGAGTAAAACATGTTTATTTTCATCCACCTTCAATTTCATTTTTTTTTTTCATTTTGCCACATAACATTGATTATGTCACATAACATTGATTATTCCCATGTCATCATTTATAGAAAAGGAAGATGGAAGCTACATTATGCTGGTGGGAAAGGGACTGAAGACAAGATGCCAGGTCATGACCAATAACATTGCAGTTTTTTTGCATTTTCTCAAGAATCTCTAAATACATAACAGAATCACCAGATCAGATGTGACAGCAATATTCGATGCATGGACAAATTATAAACTTATAAATGTGAAATATAGATTCTGGTGAGAAAAATTGTCTAACAAGATACAGGAACCCAATTTATTAGTTGCAGACTTAGCAATTAATTCAATATACTCTTTCTACTTCACATCAGCTGAAGACTTTCGTCCGAGAAGGCGCAATGAGTCACTCTCTTGGAGGTTAGCATCAGCCATGCTGATGGAAGGTAAAAAAAAATTCTCTCAGATGATTAAAAGAGAGTAGTTTCGTTTTTATTATAACTTCCTGTTATAAGTTTATTTTTATAACACACACTCGTACTAGGTATAACATAATTCGTATCACTATTCTCTATACGTAATGCTTAGGTTATTGCCATAACGCCTGTATAGTTAGTATGAAAACAGACTACGTACGACTGGTATCTACTCTACTGAGAAGAGTTGTGACACATGGTCGGGATTATTGTGAGGAACCAGAGCTCTTCCACCGGGACAACTGCTCAAAATTTTGCCAGCCGCCGAATCGCGTCTCTATCCGAAGACAGAACTTCGACTGAGTCACCCTCTGTCCAAAGTAGTTGTCTGGCGCGAGCCTGGCAGCGAACATCCTGACTCCGATACAACTAGTACTTACCCAATTCTCCTCAGAAGGAGAGATGTGGCAAAAGACCGTTTTTTATGTGTGGCAATGCTGAGCCCATAGAATCAGGCAAAAACTTCACATAGACCCCGCATACACGGGGTCGAGTTTGTCTACCTCCCCAGAAGAGACTTTACCCGTAAGCATAGCATCGTCCGGGTTCTTTTTTGCCCGAAGGCAGAGAGTTCGACAAGTGTGTCGCAAGCCTAGCAACGAACTGCCTGACGTGGGTCAAATGGTATTTACCAAATCCTCCTCACAATTACTGGTATTTGCGATTATGTACAAAAGCATCAATGCCGGCTTTAATCCAAGAATAATAGTTTGTTGCACTATTCTTAGTAGGAAGGTTAAGAATATCAATCCAAGGAGTGTCTCGAATATAGTTACAAAATTAATCCCAATCAGGGCGCTGGTAACAGGAAAAAAAAAACGTCTTGTGAATAAAAGGTTAATTTCTAATAGATGACTCAAAAGAAATATCAACAGATACTACAGCGTGATCCGAATTGTTAAGTGGGCAGAGTTGTGACCAAGAGCTAGGAGAGGAGGTAAGGAACAAATCAAGTAAAGATAATGTTAAACAGATTTATTCAGCAAACGAGATACATGCATGCAGGAAAACCTAACCATGCGCGACAAATATCCCGATATTATACAATTGTTGATCAGATCAACCTTTCTAAGCGCTACCAGAGAGTTCGGGCTCCTTACTACCGGTCGGAAGCAGCACATGGAGAACTACCAACCCCGATATCTTCAGCCACTGCTCAGTTATATCACCAAGACGTTAAAGCAGTTAAATCATTATGGTTATGGAAGAAAAAAAAAACAAACCATATCCTAAACACGAAACAAGGGACAAACCTCTACTCCTACTCAATAAACATGGAAGATGTACTGACCGGGCGATAGCTGAAACTATCAACTACTATTACCCTTTTTACGGTACCGAAGGCTGGGAGCTTTCATCAAGACACCATCTTTAGGAAGGTTGCCGAATAAGTCTCTGGACTTCTTCCAAATAGTAAATATGCGAACAGCACAATGCTTTCTAAAGATATCTGGGAAATTAAAAAGAAAATGCACATCACACCAAAAATATCTTGGAAAATAAGGAAAAGATCATCAGCCTACAACAACCAATCAAAAACTTGCAAACTTTGCTTGGAGGAAAAAATAGCTATCATTACCTTCCAAGACAAAAATAAATTATTAAATAAAAGATCCGAGCTCATCTCAAAATGCAGACATGAAAACAAATTTTTACTACGTTAATTAAAAATCGAAAACAAAAAAAAAAACTAAACTAAAATAAAATAAAAATATAAAATAAATAAACAAAATGACAATAAAATAAGCCAAATAAATTAACCAAAACAAATTACCAAATCACACCCGTTAGAATAGACGAAATAGAATAAATAAATAAAAAATAAAAAATAAAATGAATGAACCCAAATACATAAAGTAAATAATAAACAAATTAACAAACCATTATGACCAAAATATTAGTTAGACTATAAAAATGTAACCAATAATCGGACGAAAAAAAATAGCAATAACAGTTATATAACGATAAAAGAAAAAATAATACGTTACTTAAAAATCGAAAACCGGATATTGTGAATAAAAATAAATAATAAAAATCAAGTAAAATAAATTAATCTAAATTCATCCAAATAAATAAATAAACTAACAAATCGATCCCGATGAATTAACCGTTAGAAAAAACAAATGAAGATAATCAATCCAAATAAATACATGAAGTAATAAACAAATTAAAAACTTCTGCCAAAATAATAGTAAGAATAAATTACAACAATCAACCCCAAAATTGAATAAATAGCTTTAATTATCTTCCCAAACCAAAACAAAACTTTTAAATAAGCGATATGAACAAATTTTTACTGCGTTAATAAAAACACCGGTTAAAATAAAAATAAAAAATAAATGTATAAGATAAGAAATAAAAATTAAAAATAAAAGTAAAAATAAATAAAAACATGCAAAATAATTTAACCCAAATCAATAAATGAACAAATAAACGACTTCCGGTAAAATAACCGCCAAAATAGACTACGCATAATGCACCACTGACCCCTATATATAAATAGCCGAGAAAAATAACATCACTTGTTGCCTGACGATTGTGTCTAACATGTAACAGATTGTCGCCTCTAAGTGTTGATTTCTATGTCCACTTTTATATTTATATTTATTTATATTTATAAGGATTTTTATTTATTTTTATTCATTTGCTCATATATTTTATGTTTTTTTTTTATTTATCTTATTAATTTCTATTTTTATTTTATGCGATTATCTTTATTTTATTTATTATTATTTTAGATTTATTTTCAGTTTTTTTTTTTTTGTTTATTCATTTAATTTTAATTTCTTTTTTTTTAATAGGATATCGCTTAAATCCAGAAACGGGAACAGTACTTGTAAAATTTCCTATCCTCTGTACGTCTTAATAAATTTTGTATTTTTGTTATCTTTTGTTGAGCCATCCATTTACCCAAGCTCGCTAGATAAGTTATGCGTTGTTTTCCTCTGGCCCTCTTGCCATCAGTCTGTCCTGTGAGTATCAAAATTTCCAAGCCCTCTTTCCTCATTGTGTGCCCTAGAAATTTTTAAGATCTCTACCCCATGCTAATTAAAAAAGGGATACTTTATACTTAACATCAAAAGTAGACAGTTTCCATTGTTTTTTAAATTTCGTCGTTGCTCACGTTTGGTCCATGGCATTCTCAGTATCCTTCTGTAGAATCACATTTTTGATGCCTTACTGCTGAATGAAAAAATGACTATAGGCTCCAGACTTTTTTGAAATAAACTAAATGTCAAGACCCAACCAGTGAAATTTCACAACTACATCAAAGTGCATTTTAGTTGAAAGCTGAAAACTTTTCGACGAGCCAAATTGATTAATTGGGAATAATTAAATTATTAAATGAAACTCATTTAAAATCGTTTCAAAAGTTAAAATATGACACCTCAGAATCATATCTGGAATAATGGTTGTAATATTAATTTTCAATTTATGTTTTCGTAAACTTGGGAACATGAAATTGTGGTATTTTGGTGCAATGGTCAAATTCTGAAGATGTGTTGATTCTCCTTTGATTCGATATTAAGAAAACGTGAGAATGAACGAGAAAATGCGATATGGTGAGAAGAAAGAATAGAAAGATGGACCAGTATAAATAGACTTCATAAAAGTGATTCAATATTTGTGCTGTGTGACTTCATGGTTACTTTACTCATCCTCAACAGCAGATAAAATCTCACAGAAGCGTGATAAATAAAAGATAAAACCGTCCTTTTTCGCATCGATTTTTTCTTCTTTTCGTTTGCTGTTGTTCGATATTTTTTCTATCTCTGGTACATGTTCATTCGATAAAATTTCGGAACCATAAACCGAAAAGAATATATATATATATATATATATATATATATATATATATATATATATATATATATATATATAGTATATATGTTTTCATTGATGCATGTTTCATTAAATAATATAGACACGTTTTGTCTATTTATTTTAAGTTCCTTTCATATTGTCTGATAAGCTTAATAACATTATCATTGAAAGACGAAAGGAAATCACCATATTGATACATGTTTTAATACTATCTAAGCTTTCGGCTTACATAAGCCATTATCAAAGATGACAATTACATTTCAATATATCAAACAATACACGTACGAAACAATAATAATAGTCTGTTTTTGTTGCATGAAAAATTTCAAAGAAACGACAAACTCGTGTATACGAGACAAGGAAGCGAAAATCGCATCGCGGCTCGTGACGTGACTCATGACCACGTGAGAGTGAAACATGAAGTATTAAGTATGGGAAGCCGTTGGTAAAAAACAATGGCTGCAGTTATCAATTATAAACATTTAAGAATATTTGTGGAGATTTCGTAGTTTATTTTGTTCAGGTTAGGTTTCAACTGTTTTGTGTATATAGATTCAAGAATTTTCATGTTTAAGTATAATTGTGTTTTCAACGAGAATTTTCCGGAATTATTGTGTACGCGGCCAGGCATGTTGTTTTATATATATATATATATATATATATATATATATATATATATATATAAGTAACGAGCAGTTATGCAGTGATGTAGTGAGTTCTAAAACACAACGACTGCCAATCTGGATCAATCTCCAGGATATAAACATGTGGATAAAAGGTCACAGTATAAGGGTCGTTCGAAAATTTATGAGACTCACCCAAAAGGAATTGGAGAAACAAGACAGTTTTTCACTATTTTTCAATATAGTATTCCTTGAAATCAATGTACTTTGTCCAACGGTGCTTAAACATTGGAATCGCATCACAGAAAAAAATGGCATTATAGTCCTCCAAAAATTTCTTCACAGCATTTATGATCTCATCATGTTTTGTTTTTTTTTCCCAAAATAGCTACCAGCCAGGTGGGATATGAGTTTAAGAAACAGAAAGCAGACAGATGGAGCTTAATCTGGTGATTAATTCAAAGCTGAAGCTGTTTTAGCTGATGCAACCTGAGCAGTGTTAACGGGGACGTTATCCTGGAGCAAGTGCACACCTGGCTTCAGATTTCAAATTGATTCCTTTCGTCAATGTCTTAATTCTAATGCATAGTTCTATCCATTATTGGTTTTTCTTCCTTTTTCCAGGTAGCATATCATTATTACGCTTTCCGAATCCAAAAAAAATCAGAAGCCATCACCTTGAAAACAGACGCTGTCTGTTTGAACTTCTTCAGCGGTCGAGAACCATATTGTTTCCGCTGTATATTTTGAAACTTTGATTCAGGCTCGAAATGGGGAAGCTAGATATCATCTTGAGTTAATAATCTGCGGTTGAAATTCTCAAGATCATCATGGAAGCGAATCAGAATTGTCCTGAAAATGTCAACCCTTTTCAGCTTCTGGTCTGGTGTCAGCATTCCCGGGACACATCTTGCAGACTGTTAAAAATCTTGACGGCACCAGAATGAATGCCTATGGACATAGCTATCTTCTGGACAGTAAGAAGTCTGTCATCCAAAACCATACAGTGAATGGCATCAACCTGTTCCTCAGTGCTTGAGGTTTTTGTACAACCTGACTGAGGGTAATGTTCTATGTTGTCTCTGCTCTGCTAGAATTCCGCAGTCCAATTCATATTTCCATAGAAAGGTGAGTCCGCAGTGTCTGTACCGTGTCCTCATGGATTTTCTTGGGTGTCATACCTTTCTTTTGCAGATACTTCATGTGTTGTAGCATACCTACGGACGATAACGGACATGTCCCCAATCACATAAATACAGAAGTAAGTACTGTATCTTGGTCTGCAGTTGGAGATTTGTCTACAGCTGTTCTGGTCAAACTCTCTGCCTCCGGACAGAGAGTATCCCCAGACTAGGGTAAGTCGAAGCGCAGAATCTCGTCTCGGGAAACAGCTACCCGACCCCATTTTATACAGGTTCTACAGGCTCGGATATCCCACATTAAATTCGGCCTTGTGCCACATCTGACCGCGTGGGACGGTTGGTAGATATCCTGCAATTGGAGATTCATTGTGGAATTCACTTGACTCACTTCTAGCAGTTGACTACTACTTCTACGCGCCGCTGGCGAATCTTATATGTGTTGTTCTTGCCCTAAGTATTATCGTGTGAGCATACTATTCAGTAACCTTCCCTAGGTTATAACATTATGACTAGGGGCACCTCGAGGCGTTGTAATGGTTAGCAAGCTTGTCTCGCTAAATCAATTACGACTGAGTAGTGAGTTCGATCCTCACTGGGTGCCCCCTACTTTCGGTCTTGATGACTCTGGAGAAGAAAGAAAGGAAGGAAGGAATAAACAAAGAAACCAAAAAAGAACGTGAATATGATCAAATATAAGAAAGAAAGACAGAAACAAACAGAATATGATCAAAGGAAAGAAAGAAAGAACGAGAATATGATCAAAGAAACGATAGAAAGAAAAAGAAAGTAAAAATGAGAATATGATCAAATGTAAAAAAGAAAAGAAGAAAGAACGAGAATATGATCAAGGGAAAGAAAGAAAGAAAGAAAGAAAGAGAGAGAGAGGAAGAATGAGAATATGATCAAAGGAAAGAAAGAAAGAGAGGAGAATATGATAAAATGTAAGAAATAAATAAATAAAGAAAGAAAGAAAGAAAGAAAGAAAGAAAGAAAGAAAGAATAAGAATATGATAAAATGTAAGAAAGAAAGAAAGAAAGAAAGAAAGAAAGAATAAGAATATGATCAAATGTATCAGACTCAAACCAGACTCAAACGGTTTGACGATATCACTTGGTGCGTAAGTAAGACTAACAGCTTTTAAAATGGAGTTCAAAGATCTGAGCTGGTCAGAGCACAAATGACACGATAATGGCCAAACCATTAAATATTGTCGCAGGGGGAGGGGAACAATTCCGGGAGGTCATAAACAGAAGTGCATGAGGTTCTGTTGATGCTGATGCTGCTACTTTCATGCTTGACTGCAATCTTGAAACCGTTTTCTTTTCTACTGCGACTGATGAAGCTTTGTTGTCATTTCTCGTTCTTTCTAGAGGATTAAAGCCTAGAATTTCATGTTTGATTTGATTATACAACAGCTATGCACGTATACCATTTTCAACCTCTTATATAGTGGGATCGATGTAACACTTTTCACTGGGTACACAGTTACTACACTCTGATCATAAGCAGAAGTGCGTGAAAGTAAAAAACAAATTTCTGTTGATGCTGCTGTTGTTTATTTCATCCTTGTTTGCATTCTTGGAACTGTTCTCTTTTCTACTATGACTGATAAAGCCTTGTTGTAATTTATCTTTCTTTCTAGCGGATTAACCCCTTGAATTTCATAGGTTCGATTTGATTAAACGACAGCATTTTGCTTATACAATTTGCATCCTCTTACATAGGTGTTTTTTTTAACACATTGCACTGGTACACTGTTACTACACTTTGAACTTAAACAGAAGTGCATATGATTAACAACAACAAAAAAATCTGTTGATGCTGATGCTGTAACTTTCATGCTTGTTTTCACTGTCAGAACCGTTTTCTTTTCTACTGCGTCTGATGAAGCCTTGTCATTTCTCGTTCTTTCTAGCGGATTAACGTCTAGAATTTCATAGGTTCGATTTGATTAAACAACAGCTATGTGCTTATGCAATTTGCCTCCTCTTATCTAGGTGCGTGTGTATGTAACATATTTCGTTGTGTACACAGGCACTAAACTCTGATCATAAACATAAGTGCGTGAGAATAACATTTTTATCTGAAGTCGATTACACAGACATGTTACTCATCTTCCGGGGTATGTTTCATTTTTATGTCTTCCATATCGCATTGCTTTTTAAATCAAATTTTCATGCTAAACTGATTTTCTCCATAATCCGTTTATTTCATATCGAATCCAGTGTGAACTTCAATTCATTTTTTTACTATTTAAACGAACGTTTGTATGCAAAATCGAAAATTCCTTCTTTTTCTTGAAGGCATTACTTAATTATTTATTTTTCTGGTGTCAACGAACTCACGTTGCCACTTTTGTAATATCAACGAATATTCGTTGTTAATTTCGTAATGCTAGTTGCAGTAAAGACTTTGTAATCGCAGATACAACTATAGTAACGCCGTTGAACTATACTGGTGTCAGACGCCTTCGAATATCACTCGCACTAATAGTACTTGCTCGATAATTCTCATTCTAAAAGAATCCGTATAATGATCCGACTAGATAAATAGTATAGTTAATAGGGTAGAGAATAGCAGTTCGTATAGTAATAGAGGATAGGCTAGAAATAGAGATCAGTTAGACTCACGTTACCTCCCATATATGCGCTTCCTCTGTGGTCACGTGGTCTACTTAATTCAATAATATGATCGCCTGTGTTTGCACACTGGCGCTCTGTGTTCAAACTCAAGTGTCGGAAGCGACACTTTATTTCTCGAAAACCTTGTTTTTCATTTGTAAAGAAGAATTGTTATCTATTAATCGTCATCTTGTCTCCTCTCGAACATCAGGAATGCATAAATTTGTTGCCCAGTAGCATTCCCTACATTTCTGCATTGCAATCTATGTGTCAATTTTGAAAATTATAATTAAATAAATTCGATTTAAAGAATTTGATATTTTTAAGCTTTTACAATTTTTTTTTATTGTTACTGAAATAATCCACCACATACGCTATAATTTACCGTGTAACATAATATTTGTCCTTGGTTAGTAACTGATATTTTCTGTTTGCTTACTCCTAGAAAGTATGAAAAATGGCTAATATTTCCATTCAATTTTCCTTTTGTGACCAGGATAAAGATATTTCTGAAATTTAACTATTCCCATTGGGAAAACAGACAAATGTGAACATTTTCATTCAAGCAAATAGGATCATACTGTCATATAATTCAAAAGTAGCGTTTATTTATTTTAGGATTACACAAGGGAGACCACTAAACATTTATAAGTGAGTAGATTTTTGCTATTGACGCTTATACTGTTAATTACTTCACATTGACAATTTTAATTAATCCGTAGAAGCATTTTCGTATTAGAAAAAGAAATATTTACTGCATAATCGGGTAATTTGATAAAAAAGATCAAATTTCTTACGAAATTCTTAAAAGATGTTTTAAAATGAAAACGCTTAGAGTGAGAGAAACATTAACACTCAGACGTAGAAGACATTTTTGCCAGTGGAGATAAGTATTTCTGCTTTTTTAATAATTTCACCTTGTTCACACGAGACCGACAAAACTTCTACATGACTAATTCTACAGAATACACTTTTAGTGTTCATGCATTTTCTATTCACATTCCAAAAGAAGTTATATAAACAGAAACATTTAACAAATACATTATAAATATAAATATTTTTGTTCCTTAGAAAATCTGTCAAAATTAAGGACAGCATTTTATAAAGCAATAAATATTATCAAATTAATCGGATATTTTTTCCTGTGAATTATGTATTCGTCCGAAATGAAAAAAAAAAATTCCTTTAACTTATTCAAGAATGAACAAAAAATTATTCTGCCAGTTTTTCTTTCTTTTCTGTACCTCTTCTATAACTTCTTCATCCTCTCTCATTCTCGTTTTCCCTTTTCTTCTCGCCTCCTCTTTCATTTCTTAAATTCTCTTTCATTCCCTTTCACCCTTTACTTCTATTCTCCCATTTCATTTTACTCTATAATTCTCGTTCTCTCGATTCTTCCTTCTACTTTCTTCATCCTGTCTCATTTCCGGTCTCCCTTTCTTTCTCTCCGCCTCTTTCATTTCTTCATCCGCTTTCATTCACCTTCTCTTTTTTCTTCCCTCCTCCTCATTAATTTTTTCATTCTCTCTCATTCCCGGTCTCCCTTTTCTTCTCGCCTCCTCTTTCACTTCTTCATTCTCTCTCATTCCCATTCTCCCTTTTCTTCTCGCCCCCTCTTTCATTTCTTCGTCCTCTCTCATTCACGTTCGCTCTTTTTTCTCTCCTCCTCTTTAATGTCTTAATCATCTCTCATTGTCGGTCTCTCTTTTCCTCTTTCATTTCTTCATCCTCTCTTAATCCCATTCTTCATTTCCTTGTCTCCTCCTCTTTCATTTCTTCATCCTCTTTCATTCACGTTCTCCCTTTTTTGTCTCTTCCTCTTTATTTTCTTCATCGTCTCTCATTCCCATTTTCTCTTCTCTTCTTTCATTTCTTCATCCTTTCTCATTCCCGTTCTCTCTATTCTCTTCTCCTATAATTTTCTTCCACCTCTCCCATGCCCGTTCTCTCTTTTCCTCTTTCATTTCTTCATCCTCTCTCATTCCCGTTCTCTCTTTTCTTCTCCCCTTCTCATTAATTTCTTCATCCTCTCTCATTCCCGTTCTCTCTTTTCCTCTTTAATTTCTTCATCCTCTCTCATTCCCATTCTACCCTTCCTTCTCTCCTGCTCTTTCATTTCTCCATCCCCCCTCATTCCCATTCTCCCTTTACTTCTCACCTCCTCTTTCATTTCTTCGTCCTCTCTCATTCCTGTTTCCTCTTTTCTTCTATCCTTTTTTATTTCTACATGAAGAAATTAAATTCCCGTTCTCTCTTTTCATTTTTCCTCCTCTTTCATATCTTCATCCTCACTCATTCCCATTCTGCCTTTCCCTCTTTCATTTCTTCATCCCCTCTCACTCCCGTTTGTCACCTTTCTTCTCTCCTCTTCTTTCTTTTCTTCATCTCTCTCGCAGTGTTTTCCTTCTACACTCGATTTTCCTTTTATTTCCTTATAAACGGTTAATTGGTTTGGACCTATCTTTTACAAAAGCTTTTCACTAGTCAACTACAGGACCTTACTTGTTCATTGTGAATAACTTTTCTCCGACAGAAATAGCCTTAGGAGCAGGTGAATGCTGGAACTTATATCACGAAGTTAGATTAAATTTCTTTAACGATATGTTTCACGAAAGGGTAACAAAAGGCAATATAAAATAGTTACATACTTTTAGCAATCAAACGTTTGTGAAATCATGCAAACACGAAATTAAATTCAAGATCTATGTACAAAGACATGTTGAAAATAGAAGAAAACTTTTTACAGAAATTAAATGCTGCAGCAACGAACATGCGCAAGTTTCTACAAATGTCAGTTTCTCCTTATCGAAAGTTATTTCTAAAATGAAATTTCATTTTGAAAATCGTACAATATTAAAACAGTCCAAGTTGATAAAGCTTTTCTTTGAAAAGCAAAACAAAGCTTAAGATAAAAGGAAAGAATCTTAACCGACGCGTTTTATCCTCTGAGGGTTTTTATCAAGGCAAATCTGATAAGATATGTTTTCCTTTTGTCTTTATTCATATTGTTTTTTTAACAGATATATTCTATCTGAAATTTTTACACAAAGCAAAAGATTTGTATCAAATGTGTAATGTTACTTAAAGTTATATAAATTAAAGTATTATTTAACTGTGTGTGGGTGTAATCGAAGGTAAATTCATACCGCATTCATTTTGATAATTTTCTTTACCTTTGTACATTTGACATTTAATTTGTGTTTTTTTTTGTATTTTTTTGTCAAGCCAATTGTGTTTATTATAAAAAAGATATTTAGAATAACCCAGAACTTACTAAATTGATTTTTTGTACACTAGAAAATAGCCGAGGGGAGGCACGTTGGTGTAATTGAGGAATCGAAGAACCGAATTCGAATTCCAGTCGGATCCATTACATTCACGTACGTACTAATACCCTCGGGGAAGGTATGAATCCTCTTCTCCCCTCCTCCAGTTATGGGTAAATTGCAGCACAGACTGGGTTCTATAGCCTTAGGTGGTAACCGGTCTAGGAGAAGAAAAATCTCTGAATTCGAAACCTGCATGGAGAGGGTTGGGATCCGTCTTGCCCAATAAAATCACTTCTACGGTTCACGGGATAAGAACAATGAATATCCGAATATTTACACCTTTACCAAATTTCATAATTTAAGTCTTTATAGCGTTTAGAATCTTGTGAAAAATTACGTAGTTTTATGGCAAGATTACTAACGTTTGTGGTGAAAATTCCAAGCAGTATTTCAATGATACCCCAAAGAAAACTACGAAAACATATTACGAGGAAATGCTCAAATTCCTTCAGTTCAATCAAGAAACCCTTCCAAATAAAAAAAAATGGTTTTTGATTATCTGGTCAGATTTTGGTAAAAGGATCGGTCCTTGAACTTTTCATTATCTCACTTAGATGTCCAACAAGTAGAAGGAAAATTCTCGAAAAATAACAACAATAATACTTGATCCATTCCTCGACACAAAGTCTATGATCATATTATTCATTTAAGTAAAATATATTGCATGGCATCTGGGCATATGAAATACAATGAAGCACTTCGAAAATAAAGTGGCAAAAACATTTCCCCATAAGATTTATTCCAATAAGAACAAGAGCATAAAATCAATAAAATTTCTCTCGACATTGGAATCAATTAGAAAACGAGTTTATCTGAAACGCTTCTTTCAGCTAGACAATCAAAGTGTATACCGCTATTATATATATATATATATATATATATATATATATATATATATAATTTGTATAGTATATACATATATTAAATATTGTATATTATATATATATATGTGTGTGTGTATGTGTGCGAATTGGGATAAAATATGGATTAGAATCTGACAGAACGTTTATACATTTGACATGCTTTGCTTTTATTAAAGCAAGATATTTCATTTCTGATGAAGCGTAAATAAAAGCCGGAGGTATTACTTTTAGAAGCGCTTCCTATTTATTCCTTATCCTATCATTTTATTATGTTAATGCAACTGCACATGCACACAAAAGAGGGATGCTGAGAATTTGATATTAAAATCTTGTAAAATGGTGAAATGCTGTAAGAGCCCGGATGCAAATTTACTGTAGATGACCTTGCGATCAAGGCACTCCCTAGATATTTTTGTCGTAGTGAATTGTTTTCTCCTTTGATCAGAGTAGTTTTTTATGTCAAAATTGTGATCAGTGTCGTTATGGTGAGCAACCAATGCATTTTACAAAACAATACATCAAATGCATCATACATTTTTCCAAAATATTTTTCCTGGTGTATATATATATATATATATATATATATATATATATATATATATATGTTGAAACTTGACTAATGCATGGAATAATAATGCAACACAAAATGTACTTAGAACAAAATGTATTGAAACAAGAAAGTGTACACAATATTTACATATAGTCCTTTGTATATTCCTGGGAAGACCGTTCCTGGAGAATGTGTTGACTTAGTCGCAGTCGGGCAGAGTCTCTGGATTGAATCTCTTGATTCCTCCACCTCTCTTCCCGATACCAACCATATTTATATGGTCGGTACTCCACTATGCAAATTAGATGGATCCTACCACAACAATATATATATTGTTATCTCATACTGTCTACATGGAAAAATACCAAACTATGAAAGATTATGAAAAAAATCTCTTGATATCAGCCAATTTATTTATAAGTTGAAAAAAATGTCTTACTGAAATGCACTGAAGAAATTGAATTACATCCCATCACATATTTCTAACATATGCATGTGATTTCTGAAAATCATCAACTGAAGAACTGGAAGAATTAGGAAAACTAACGACTAAAGGAGTCAAAAATGCTGAACTTCAACTCGGCAAAAAGAACGGGAAATGGATCAGCTACAACAAGCGATAAAACAAATAAGTGACAATCAGAACAACAAACCGAGAAAAAACTCAATACACTATGCAGTAAAAGTAAGTAGAATTATTTTGGAAGCCCTGATCTAATAGAAAATCCATCGTATATAAAACTATCCAATACAGAACGGAAAGCTCTCAGCTTCGATTTAAAATTTGCCACCGTAATTCAATGAAGTTCTTATTTGATGGCTCAATGATTAAGTAATAATGTGCTTGTGCCTTGCATCTTGTTTTATATACATTTTGTGAAGCTTCAGTAAATTATAAATTTTATAAGGTTGTGCTATAAGGCTTTCACTGACCACGGGGATGAAATTCCAACGCTACAAATAATCTTCGAACTCCTTTCCTCAAAAAACGCTAACGATGTGGAAAAATGTTTTGTATCATTATCTATTATGTTAACCTCCAACTTTCAAATTGAGTGCAATACCGTCTTTTTATGTGCCGTGTCCCTTCAGGACGTAGGCGATCATGTCTCTCCACTCCCCCTATCCTTTATAGCTCTCAATAAGTTTCGTCCCTCTGCCTTCTCCCCCAGACCACGTTCTGTAATTTATTTGCTTAAAACCGCTAGGTATATCCTGCGTTGCTTTTACTTGTCTCTCTTTCCCTCTATTCACCCTGTGAGTATCAGATTCTCCAAACCCTCCTTTCTCATTACGTGTCCCAGAGATTTCAGCTGCTTCTTCCTGATGTTAAGTATAATCTTCCTCCTTGTTTGCATCCTCTCCAAAACCTCATTGTTGCTCACGCATGATATCCTTATACCCTTCTGTAGAACTATATCCCCGTTGCCTCTCGTCCCTTCTTCGTCAATACCACCCTTCCAAAATCGAGCTCCCCTTGGCTATTTTAGGACTTGATAACGGTTAAGAGTTCTCATAACTTCTGACAGATGCATGAAGCGTAGGTGTAAGTTTGGGAGCGCGAAATATTATGCAGTTATTGGAGAGATCAGAAGCGCTATGACAAGCTGAATGACAAGAAGCCTCGTAGTCATTTTTCCTCAGCAGACAAAGATAGTTGCTGAAGATGAGAAGTGTCTTTGGCTGAAAGATGGATCTATGAAAAGAGCCATATCTGCAGCAGAGGACCAGGTCATTAGAACGAATGCTATCAAGAATGCAAAAGCAGGATGTGTGAGCAAATTAATCAGGAAGTTAATTACATACTCGATGTCCCAAGTTGACACAGAAAGAGACAACATCATTAGACAGGTGAGAGAATCCATTGGGACGTGTAACGCGACTTCAGTATGAAAGAGGAATCGTATGAATATCACCCAAAAGCAGTTATAGAAAATGTCAGACACAAGGTATTGTAGGATTTATCTGTCAAGTATAATATAAAATATATTAAATATAAAAGCAATAAAAATATAAAATATATCAAAACAATAAAATATAAAAATATATAAAAACATAATATATAAAAATATATAAAAATAATAAAATATAAAATATATTAAATATAAAAACCCTATAATAATAGTGTTTTTGAAGAAAACCATGTCCTAATGCTTGTATTAAGAATGCCACCTAGAAAATTGAAAGAGCGTTTAAGGAAAATTGGGATAGATAACAAGATTATAGACCTTACAGAAAACTGCCATTATTTACTCTTCAAGGATTCTCCGAAAGGTCGTTGAGTTGTGAGGAGTCTTGTTGACACCATATCTCGAGAACAGAATTTTCTCAACGTCAATGTGCGACACCAAAATAATAATAATAATAATAATAATAATAATAATAATAATTTGGAACTCTGTCAATGAAGCTCAACAGTTTATGTCTACTCAGAAAGTAAAATATAGCAAATGTCGAAAGTAGCCGTTCCAGCAGACAAAATAGAGAAAGAAAATCAATGAATGTCAAACTCTTGTCTGGTAGAAGAAATTTTCATTGAAGTCGACGAGACGAAGACGAAGACTTAAGAAAAATGAAAGAAGTGGAGAGCCATGGACAAATTGAGACAAAACAGACAACAGTCTTGAGGAAGTCGGCCATGAAACTGATTATATTAAAGCCTTGATATTTTCATCCCCAACGACGATCTCTCAATAAATTTAATGAATAATAATAATAATACTAATAATAATAATAATAATAATAATAATAAATGAATGACGTAATTCTTCCAATATAAAAGTAACTATTAACAACAAACAAAATGTCCTTAGCAACTTGAAGGATTTAGAAAACGCTATTGTATATATATTATCAAGTGAAAATTACGTCAATATGAATACAATATCGTTTTCTAAATTCTTGTCCACGGGTGCACCCTCTGTGAGACTATGTTAGCAAAGTGACGGCTCGTATCGCTCCCGAAATGCTCATTGATCGCGCATCTCGTGTGACAATGTGTCGCCCCCGTATTCTGGGATGAAACGGATGGCGTTTCTGATGCTGCTGGTCAGGGCTAGAATAGGGATTTGGATGACGCGGATGGAGTAAATCTTGCGATGTGATCGCTGTTCACATCAGGATCTGATCAGATTCTTTGAGCATCAGCTGAGGATAAAGATAGGAAGTAATAGAAAGCGGCTATTATCGACAGATTTCAGTGAAACGTGGGTAACTGTGACGAGCCTAGTTCGCGTCAAGAGGTGTAGCCTTGATTTTCTTTTTTTACGTCACAACGGAGCGGTTTCCTGTGGAGCTCTCCTCTGGTTAAGATAGACATTGTGTACCTAGTTAATGTAGTGAGCGGTTTCTCCCTTCGATCCAAGTCGAGATTCCCAACTTACCCAGTTTGTTTTGGCCTGCATTTCTCATCTCGACTGCGTCAGAGTTTTTAATTTTCAAATACCCATATATTTTTTTTTATCTTTCTCCTTCCCTTAGAGAGATAGCCTCTTTATTTTGTCGGAAGACAGATTACAATGGCAACTCGTATTTTTGAGGGATGGACGTTCTTACTAACATCTTTCTTTTTTGTTTCAGTGTATCTCCCCCCCCCCATCATTTCATAACATTGACAGAATTTTTATACAATTGTGTTTTTTAGTAGGGGTCCTGTGTGTGTGAGGTATTTTGGTGTATGTAGGAGCAAATGGTGATGGATAGATTCTTATGGTGAATGAGTAAATTGTAATGAATGAATGGGCCTTGAATCTGATTAAGTCGGGATAAGATAGTTAATGTCCACTAGCCTTGACCAATCACCCACCTTTTTTCGGCCTTGTACCACAGTTATTGTATTTAATCAGTATTAAATCATAAACAAGCAACGTTTATACAAAGACTTATAATAGCAGTTACTAAGTAAATTAATCTCAAGACAAAGATCGAACAACCGAAAAAAGAGCCCGATTGGAAGGCAAAATTAAAGCGAAAAATTGAGGAAATCAGATATGAATTATCGATACTAGGTGAGATTTCAAGAAATTTAAATATTTCAACCCGGAAGAACAAGAAGATCAGGCGGGAATATAAAAATAAATTACTAAATGAAATTCCATCACTCAAGGAAATTCTATCGACAAAGAAAGATATTCCAAACAGACCTAAAGAAGATTTACAGGGAAATTTGAAAAGCAGTTATAGAAGTCAAAAGTCACCATATAATGAAGAAGTGAAAACGTTTGGGAGAATATTTAGTGCAACGCAAAGGAATATAATCCCAATGCAGAATGGATCAGACGACAACAAGAAGGAATGAAGTATAAACCTGTGAAGGAATGGGAAAATATAACCAAGAATAATGTTAGGCAAGCTCTAAGAAAATCTCAAAAATGGAAATCTCCATGAAATGATGAGGTACCCAACTTTTGGTACGATCATCTATCATCAATCCACAAAACTCTTGCGCCAATCAGTGATAATTAATAACCCCAATGAAATTCCAGAATGGGTTACTGAAGGTATTACATATCTCCTTCTAAAAACGGGTTCAACAGATGATCCAAAAGATGATATGTGTCTGTCCACCACGTATAAGTTGATCACGTCTGTCCTGACGAACTGTATTTACTCTTTTCTCGGTGAAAACAACATTCTTCGCCTGGAACAGAAGCGATGTCGGACAGGTTCATATGCTTGCAAATATCAACTATTTATAGATAAAATGATCCTGGAAAATTGCAGGAAAAAAAGGTAGAAATCACAGCACTTCTTCGATAGATTACCGTAAAACATTTGATAGTGTTGTGGATTCCGTGAATGGAATCCTGCACAAATAAATAAACAACGCCAGTAATTGAGATAGAAACATAAGTGTATTAAACGTAAGAATACAGACTTGAAGTGAAGATTAGTAGTCCAAGAAAGCGGGTTAGTAGGAAGTATATGTACAAGTTTCTGTAAGTAAAGCCGTAATCTCTCTCTCTCTCTCTCTCTCTCTCTCTCTCTCTCTCTCTCTCTGGACTCTTGTATAACTCTCTGAGAACACTCTGTGTCTGTCTCCGTATCTCTCAACCTGTCTCGACGTATCTCAACAGCAGGTATTCTCTCTGTCAGTATAAGTATACTTTGGACGAGTCCATCTTGTGTAAAAAAGGGGAGAGCCCCACAACAGATAGTGTACCGTACACTTGGATCCTTACGTTTTTGAAAATGTACAAAGTCTCCTTGGTGATAGTAAATTTCCTTAAATATAGCATGGCACTGAGAAAATCCATACTATATCTAAATCACACTAAAGGCACTGCCACTTCCAATCGTTCGAATAGGGAATCTTTCAGGGAGATTCCCTGTCACACTTTCTGTTTTGTCTGTCCGTAATTCCTCTTTCGCGTGAACTAAACAGCAATAACTATGGATACAAAGTAAACAAGAAAGCGTTTAATTACCTAATCTAAATAGACGATATTAAAATTCTTTGCCAAAGACGACAATGTGTTGATGGGTATCCTCAATACTGTAGTGTAAAATTTTACAGTGATGACATTGGTATGGATTTCGAATTGGATAAATGTGCAAAAGTAACATTCAAGAAAGAGAGAATTGCAGAAACACACTCATTAGATTTAGATTTTGTCACAAAGATTAGGGAACTGGAACAAGAAGCTTATTAATCCTAGGAGATAGAATACAGCATCACCAAATGAAGTTGAAAGCAACAAAAGAATACTACAGGCGTGTGCGTTTGGTTTTAAATAGAATCGAAGCCATACAAAACATAATACCAGTCACAGACACCTTGGCTCTCCCTGTAGTACAATACAGTTTCAACATCGTAATGCATCATTCTAAGGATAATGTTGATCCTCTCTATGTGTCCAGATCCGAAGAAGGCAGATGATTATTTCAACTAGAACTATCTTACAAAACGACAAAAATCGATCTTCAAAGATACCTGAAAACTATTGAAGAATGGATGGCGATCTGTGTCAAAGAACATAAAAGATATAAGAAACTTAATTCACTAATAAAGGAAGCCAACAAATTCAAAAGGGAATTTCAAGTGGGAGAAGAAGTGCAAATAAACTATAATATATCTACTGTAGCTGCAAAGAACCTAAAAGAGAAAGCAAATGCACTATACCAAATGCAGAAACAATGGCAAGATAAGCCTCTTCATGGTCAATACTTTGCCCGTACCAAATAAACTGATGTTGACAAACCCCTTATCCATCAGTTGTTACGTAGTGCATAGTTAAATGCTGAAACAGAAGGCTTTATTCTCGCTGCACAGGACTAACTAGAAATCACTACACTCACATAGTGAAGAATAATGTTAACAGATTTTGTGATAAATATCACGAAAAATTGATCATTTTATGCGAGGTTGCACGGTGTTACCTTCTACTGAATATAAAACTCGGTATGATAGAGTGGGTCAATATCTTCACTGAAAAATATGCATATTTCACAGGAAGGAAACTGCAAGAAACTGGGATGAACATCATCTGGTTATTGTGATAGAAGCTGTAACAATTTTATCTGATTTTAAAATACATACAGACAGAATAATCAAAACTAATCTCCCAGACATCATGATCAAAGACCACAAAAGCAGAATATGGTTTCCTCTTGACATGACAGTCCCAGATTGTAATGCATCTTTGAAGATCATCATAAAACTATCAAAATACAAATATCTTGAAGTTGAAATCTCAAAAATGTGGCTTATGAGGACATCAATAATTCCAATTGTAGTTCGAGACCTTGGATTGATTAGAAAAGGTTCCGAGAAACTCAGTGAAGGAATTTCTGGTAGCCCTTGCCTTAAAGAAAAAGAAAAGATTTTGCCTATAAGTACAGCTCACATATTACGAAGAGCTTTATCCATGTAAAATATTGACCATAGTGTTTTTTTTGGGGGGGGTACAAAAAAGATCAGTAGAAAATGGCATGAAGCCAATTCTGACCTCAGGTCTATGGTTGGGACCTGGAAGGAAATGTGTCTACAATAAGGAAATAATAATAATAATAATAATAATAATAATAATAATAATAATAATAATAATAATGAACTGCTTTCTTTCCTGTTTTCCCCCTGTTAAATTTTGTGCCATTTTGTTTCTTTGATGACAATTAATCTCATTTTTCAAAATGTTTTCGTCGATTGGGGTTCTTTGAATCAACTATTTGCGCAAATGTATTTAGTTTCTGTGGGATACATTTCACATGCTAGAATTAAATATACTCACATACCCATTCGCACATTCGTACACACACATATATTCATACGCATGCACAATCGCATACTCACACACACGAACACAGTCGCATACACACACACACACACACAGAGGCGCACATAATTGCACTCACATACACAAACACAACCGGACACAAGTCCATAAATATGCACTCGCACACATAATTTTTTTAAAAGCCGGAATTGACAAGACGGAATTTCAAAGATTCGGTACAAAGGGACAATGCCAGATTGCTTTATTTTCAAAGTTTACCAATATACGAACTAAGTTCATCTTTCCAGTGCCTCGAAGCTTTATTTTTTTTTTACAATGGTAACATTCATTTACAATGACAACAAAATGGCAGCCATTTTTGTTTCCAAACCTCACGAACAAGATGAAATAATTTCAGTGCAACGTTATTTCGTGACTGCAGTCGCAAATATCAACGTTACCTTAAACACCAAATATTTCATCTAATTGCATTCTCATTCAACAGAGGAACTTGACTTGAAAATTATTTATCTATTGCTCTTGTAAACGTTATACAAGTTGCAAAAACATGTCTAGAGATTTCAGGTTTCACGTACAGTAAATGACTGGAAAATATCAAGCTAGAATTACAGGACAGTGTTTAGATCTACGAGAGAACAGTATCTGTTTATACTTCTGAGATGAGGTATTATGTACATTATTTACATTATTCGGACTATTGTCCTCATCTTTGTCACCATATTTATTACAACGTTTCGACCGTTGTACGCTCCGGCCTTCTTCAGGTGGTTGGAATGTCGAACTGAATCTTTTATTTCGCTCACTGGGGTAGACTGTTTTAGTTCCACGTGCCATGTTTAATGGATGTCAGTTATCAGTTATCTCCTGTTAATTTCCCTCTGAAAGTTCTCTACTGCCTTAACCGGGTATTGAACTCACACTCTTTGGGTCCTGCCACTGGATCTAACTAACGCCTTTATCCACTGTGTCATGTGTCCTTGAGGGTTCAGTTCGACATTCCAACCACCTGAAGAAGGCCGTAGCGTACAACGGCCGAAACGTTGTAATAAATATGGCGGCAGAGATGAGGATAATAGTCCGAATAATGTAAATAATGTACGAGAGAACAGTTTGAAAACATTCGTATATATATATATATATATATATATATATATATATATATATATATATATATATATAGAGAGAGAGAGAGAGAGAGAGAGAGAGAGAGAGAGAGGCACGGTGGAGTAATGGATAGCGGCTCGAATTGTGGTATCGGAGAGTCGAGTTCAAATCCAGTCGAATCCGTTACATTCACTTACGTGCTAATACCCTTGGGAAAGGTATGAATCCTCTTCCTCTCCCTCCAGCTATGGGTAAAATAGCAGGACAGACTGGGTTCTATAGTCTTGGATGGCAACTGGTCTAGGAGAAGGACAACTCTGAATTCAAAACTTGCGGAGGGTCGTTTGGGAACCTTGTGGAATTCGGTGCACCAGGTCTCTGTATTCGTCCCTTCAAAAAGTGTGGATGGTCCTGCACGAGGCCTTTACCACGATAATCAAATCTCATGTGCTGTTGTCGGGCTGCCGGTTTCCTGGAAACTGATCTGCTTGACCCTCATACGTCGAATCTCGACGGAAGAGTCGATTATATATATATATATATATATATATATACATATATATATATAATAGAGTCTTTAGAAGAAATGCATTTTGTTCAACCAATTACAAAACTTTGGCGAAATATTTTGTACCGCAATCTGACACGACAAAGCAGTAGATGAAATCGTTTTTTTTTTTTTTGTTCTTTTTTTCTTCTATTTTGCAATCCCAATTAGGCATTCAGAGTAGAACAAAAATGCGTTGAACAAGTTTTATATGCGATCTCTGCTGTCTTGGACTCAAAATCTTAAAACAATAAGCAAATCAAACTCATGTCTATGAAGTTATATTTCGTGACTATAGTAAATCTATGGTTTTTTTTTCTTTTTTTTTCTTTGTGTGTGTGTGTGTGTGTGTGTGTGTGTGTGTGTGCGCGCGTGTGTGCGTGTGTGTGTGAACAAAAAGATTTCATTTAATTGAAAAAATCCAATTTTCGTAGAATGAACCAAAGAAAGAAGTACATTCTGACGCTGTTTGGTTCACCGGTTTTCATTTCAAATTTAACCTTTTCCTAAAAAAAAATTATTTTATAGCAGATAACAAAACTGAAATTTCAATTTCCATTCAAACCAATGAAACCCTGTTGTGTTTCATGCATTTTCTAGAAAATGTCCATTTCTGAAACAAGTTACGAATTGTTTTAGGATCTTTCTTTTTTCTTCATTTTTTTTTCCTTCTTCATGAATAGTGTTCTTTTTCACTTCATTGTTTTCTTTTCGAAATCAATTCATTTCTTCAAACCATTTTTCTTTCTTTTCATTTAATCTTTTAAACATTCACACTGCTGCTTCCTTCCAAATCAATTTTGACTTACGCCTTCACAATGTATTATGAGGCACAAACAGAATCGAACCTCCCGTAGAGGCTAGTGAATTTGTACAGTCACGTTTCTAAGAACCTTTCTCCCAGTTAAATTTATAATAACTTTCATCCATTCAACACAAAATTACTTGCGATTTCTCATCAGTTATTGGTATCATTAGTAAAAAATCAAGATTTGTCCAAATTAAAACGATGTTATTCTTCAGTTCTCGCCACTTGTTTGCTCAATATCCGTGATTTTCTCGTGAGTTTCTTTTTCGTAATATTTAACAACCGTCTTATTCCGATCCATCAGGACAATCAAGACGAATCATCCGTTCTTTACTTCTATTCAATTCTCGGACGATGCAAATGTTGTGCGGGTGCGTGAGTCCAAATATGCTCTATCCAGGCTTCAGCAGATTTCTGTCGATTTGGTTTACATTGTTTATATGCAAATTAATGTCATTCTCAGCACATTGTTTGAGATTTCCCCGAGCATCTATTTTTCATATTTAACAAACGTTCCATTCCGATCGGTCTGTTCATCGGGACAATCAAAACGAATGGTCGATTCAACTTCTATTCATTTCATGGATGATGCAAAAGGTAGGTAGGTAGGTAGGTAGGTAGGTGTGTGTGTGTGTGTGTGTGTGTCGAAATACGCAATTCCCGGCCTTTAACCCATTTATGATTATTCAGGTAACCAACATGGAATTTTGAACTGAAATCTTTATTTAATTTATAGGGGTAGATTGTTCTCGTTCCACTGCTCATGCTAAGGTATGTCTCGTCTAGTTCTTACTTTAGGACTGCTTAATTATTGCTCCCCTGTTCCCGCTGAGTCCGAATACGCACTGCCCGGCTCAGGGTTTTGAACTCGCATTTACTATGTCATCAAATACAAGAAACAACGCCTTAATATACTAGACTATTTTCCTGTGGGATGATTTTGTGCGGAAAACGGGCCAGCAATAACTGAGCAGTCCTAAAACAAGAACGAGGAATCCCTAGCAATGGGCAGTGGAACGAGAACATATCTACCCGCGTAGATTAAATAAAGTATTCAGCTTAAAATTCATTGTTGGTTATCCGAACCGACATACACCTGATGAAGACCGTATGTGTGTGTGTGTCTGTGTGTGTGTGCGCGCGTGCGTTCTGGCTCGAAACGGTTGTCTTTTGTCTCCGTCTCTCTCAAATAAAGTGTCCTTAGTGCCGAAACTCCACGTGTGCATTCGAAAATCAGAGTGAGAATGTCAGTCAGTTATGAGCCACACGGTAGACCATTTGCCATCCAAGGCTATAGAACCCGTTCTCCATTGCTATTTACAAATAGCAGGGTGGAGGAGAAGAGGATTGATACGATTCCCAAGAGTATTAGCATGACTGGATTCGAACGGCTCCGCAATTTCTCAATCCGATCCGGTATCCATTACTCCACCGTGCCACTGTGTGTATGTGAGCTGTTATTTTAACCTTTACCATTTCACGATCTGTACATCCCGTGTGCAAGTCGGGTAGCGTTTATTTGGTGTAGAAAGTAGTATTGGCTTGCCGAGTACAAATTGAACGCCACCAAATATAAGTTAAACATCAGGTCAAACTGGGGTCTCTAGCCTTGCCTGGCAACTCTAAATTCTAACCAGTAACAACTTCCTGTACTCCAGAAGAGTATAATGCCACTAAGGAGGAAGAGGAGAAGTCCTATAACAAAATATCACACTTCCTCCACTTTCTTGACGTCTCATACTGTGAGAGTAATTCACAATATTCAGTCAGTTATATGAAACGCTTAGGCGATCATGTATCTTTCGATACATGACTGACAAAGCAGATAAAGTAGGTTGCCATTTCTTTCTGCGATAAACCAGGCTATAAAGCCGGTCTGTCCTGCTATTTACCCATAGCTGGGGGGAGAAGAAGAGGATTCATTCCTTTCAAAAGGGAATTAGCACATAAGTGAATATAATGGATTCGAATGGAATTCGAACTCGGACCTCCGATTCCGAGCTGCTATCCATTACTCCACCGTGCCTCCCCTTACATTATTTAAATTCAGAATAATGCCTTAATTTGTTATTACTATAACGTTTCAGTTGTTGTACCTCCACCCCAGATTTTTTTTGTCTACCGTCCCAGCTATTCTTTGAGGAATTTCGAAGTGAACCCTTTATTTTATCTATGCAGATAGACTCTTCTCAAGATATCTAATGGATATATCGTCTTTTTATTTAGGATTACTACTAAATTCCTGAAACAACATTTTAATCCTTTAGGACAGGAGTCGGCAACCTATGGCACGCGTGCCACACGTGGCACGCCAAGGAATTTCCAATGGCACGCAGCCGCAAATGACATCACGAAGTCCGAACCAATAAATACTACAACACAAAGAAGATATTTAGCTGTTTCAATTTTAATATGTATTAAAGTATATATACTATATATTACGATACAAAATATATTGTAGAGCAGGTATATTGACCTTGACTTAATATTTTTGGTATATCGGGTCCGTACCGATTCTTCAGAGTCTGTCTATATTTCTGAGATGAGGTATCCTACAAGAAACTGACCTTGACTTATATAAATATACGTATGCCGCTGGCACACTGAATGATTTTAAAACCTTAAGTTATTCTTTTACGCAGTTTATCTGCAGATTAATTGTTTAATGCCGATCATCTGTTGGTATTGCAAACATCGGAAAATCCCTTTATTTTAGCTGTATGGATCTTGGGAATTTAATTTGCCCTGTGATGGTTGATTTGTGATATAGTTCGAGTTATTAATACATCTAGAAAGGCCAGTTGATTTTTTTATTTTAACTTTGTGAACTGTATTACTGAATACACATGGTGTAGTGGTATTTGCATACCTTCCTGGTAAGGCCAGGGTATGAAATTTTCATCTACGTATCTCAGCCATACGTTTGGATTAAGTGGCGGTGTTCTGAACGCCATTTTTCTAAAGTATACGTTCCCTATCCCTAGTGATGACAGCGAAAGAATAATCAAGCCTTTTTTCTACTGGTATGTTTCAGAATCTGCTTGGTAGAATGTTGTCTGTACAAAGAATGATAACATTTCCACCAGGATATACATCGGGATGCAAGTACGTTCCTCAAAGGTGGGGGTCTGATTCCAATATGCTTCGAACCACCGAAAGGAACTCATCTTTAGGAACTATGGTGTACAGAATCAATACATCCAAGCTTAACATCCCACTGCTATGGATGGAAACACCACAAATTCCTTGAAATATTGAGTACTTTTATATGATAGTGTAATAGATAGCGGTTCGGACTGAGGAATTGGAGAGCCGAGTTCGAATTCCAGTCAAATTCATTACATTCACTTACGTGCTAATACCCTTGGGAAAGGTATGAATCCTCTTCTTCTGTCCCTCAGATATGGGTAAATAGCAGAACAGACCGGGTTCTAAACCCTTGGATGGCAACTGGTCTACCGTAGAAGGAAATGGCGGCCCACTGCGGGGAAAAAAATCTGCCTCGTCAATCATGTATCGAAAGATACATGATCGCCTATGTGTATCACGCATGGCACATAACTTCTATCAAGAATCTTTTCTATCCCTTCATATGTCTCTGTGCCAAACTTAGAAGAGGTTAGAAAATACTTTATATAAGCACTTGCCCGAGTACACATATAAGAATTGATGGACAAAAGATCGGACAATATGAACATGTTTATCATGCTCTTCGGTTAATTTAACTTGCGTTTCCCATGACTAGCTGGAAATCTTATGCATCTTCCGAAATTGCAACAGTCGGAAATATTATATTATTGTAAAGGAGGCCATCTTCTGCTTCAAGTTCCTCACACACGCGCACATACACAAATATTGATAGACATACACATATATACAGGGACACGCACACGCAAACATTTATAAATTCGAACAAATATTTTAATGGAGTTTCGTTAATGAAGACCGTACATCTTATTCTATTGTGCCATCGAATGACATTCAATCAGGAGTGAAAGATAAACGGCAATTAACATGGGCTCCTTTTCAATCAATGATAAAAAGAAAATAACACATCAAAAATGAATGTAAAAAGCATGACAAAAATAACAGAAATCATTGGCTAAATTAAGTCCGTGGATTCTTCAGAATGTATTTCTTCCTATATGTATGAAATATTACAGAAAAAATATATTTCTTAAAATTTGCTTAACCTTGTGTAAGCCAAAGTAAATAGAAGTAAAATTTGAGAAGATTGTGTTACTTATTTTGACATTCAATCATACATAACTATGTAAAAAGTATGTGACCATAGGCGTTTTTTTTAAAGAATTCTTAAAATTTGCTTAGCCTTGTGTAAGCCAAAGGGAATAGAAATAAAATTTGAGAAGATTGTGTTACTTATTTTGACATTCAATCATACATAACTATGTAAAATGTGTGTGACCATAGGTGTTTTTTAGGGGAAAATTCTTAAAATTTGCTTAGCCTTGTGTAAGCCAAAGTGAATAGAAATAAAATTTGAGAAGATTTTGTTTGTCATTTTGATATTAAATAATCCATAAACTTAAAATCAACCCTTCACCAAATAATGATAGTGAGTTATCGGAATAAATTATTCAAATGCTTCTAATTTACACTGACTATTCAAAATACACAAACACATATGATGGAGTTCACAAACTCACACACAGACACACACAACAAAAAACAAATAGTCTGTTTTTAATATTCTTAAGAACAGGAAAGTTTTGTTTTTTTTAAATCAGCGACAAATCTTTTTTGTTAATCAATTATCAATTACCTACAAGTATGTTTCCGGTAAAAATTAGATTGATGTTTTAAAAAAATCATTTTTTATTGTTATAATATGAATCTATTTTTTCTGTTGCAAAAAACGAAAATCCTTAATACAAGAAACAAAGTTGCAGTTTTTATAACGTTTTTATAAATCGATGGAAGAAAAAATAGGAAGCTACCATTAAGACCTCAGTTTCTATTTTGGTTTTAGTAAACAGGAATGTCATTACATAATAAATGATTTTTACAAATTCGACCTGAAAAAAATGGGAAGATGCTTAAGAAAATTCAATATGGATAGCTAACTGTATTTTTAGACCAATTCATCGATAAGAAAGATTCAAAAACATTCAATGTAATATTCAATAAAATTGACAAGATTGATTTAAATAATATCAAGATAAAGAATTCTAAAAGTTTGAATTCTGGTAGCCAATTTAGAAATTCTCTTAATAATATTTATTTAGAAGAAAAAGCAAAAGATTTAAATCGTCCACTGAAGTAACTGAAGAATTGTTATACTTGCTTATCATTGCTTATGTATTTAATAATAAAACTGTTAAATATCCAAAACAGAAGAATATATGCATGTAGAATTAATTAAATCTAAAATCAATGTGAATAGATTTTATATATTTTATAGAGTTAAAGTAGCCTTTCTCTTGTCTTGAAAATTGTCGCAATTTTTGGTGCTTCTGTCGCTTTCTTCGGAGCTCCTTCACTGTAAAGAACAAAAATGAAAGAAAGAAAATAAAAACAACACAAGCCTACCATCAATAAATTAATAATTTGTGCACACATTATAAGTTTTTCACGGAAAAAATCAGTTTAAAAGCCTAAGTATTACTTTGAATAAGCATTAATGTCACTATTCAAATATGAATTTTAAAACCTCTTAACATTGTTTCAAATATATTCTGGCCAGGAGTAGCCCGAATTATGAATACTGCTTGATTATGAATAAGGGAAAAAATCGTCAATATATTTATAAAATGTTATGAAGTACAAACCATGTCAGTTTCATGTAAATCATTCAATAATGGCATTTTTTATTCAATGATTTGAAAAGGTTATAATAGCCAATAGGATTCTATTGAATAGGTGCATGCGTTTGATGTTGACGTATACCGTAAGATGCTTGCTTATATAACTGCTTTCCATCTTACGGTCGAGATTTAAAACTGATTCGAGATGAAGACAATTTGTATAATAACTGAAAATTTCAAGGAAAATTTCGGATTTCGCTTTCCTAATTCGTTTTGTAAATAGATGACAAATTAATTTCTGCGTCCATTTTATTAGAAGATTTAAATAATGTATATAATTGAATATTTACAGCTATACCCAAAAATATAATCAATAAGTTTGCAGCATAAAAATATTTACACAAAATATATTTTTCAACATAATCTATTTCTTTGTCAATGCACTTAATTGTGAATATTACTCGTATAGATGAAACATTATACTATGAAAAATTCAGCTCAATATTCAGATAATACGCGCGGACTTACTGATCTACCCTTGTATTCAACCATTTCATTTTAACAAAAAATAGCCTACCTAGGGCAATGACACCATATTTGGAGTACTCGATTTGTCACCTCATACATATCTGTAAAGTCCACTTTTTGAGTTGTCATTTGATACTCGTTGTATTCTCCTTAAACTTCGTTTACGATCTAAAAATTCTTCTTTTTCAGCGACTATTTTGATGAAAACTAGAAACTGCAAGAAGATAAAAAAAAATACACTGTTGTTTATCTGACAGACCTAGGGTGATACAATGTTTTATAAAAAAACTGCACGAGACATGAAGAATCTCCTCCCTTCCTTTTGAATACGAGGGTCTCTCAATGCCGACTGAGTAACCTCATACCAACAATGCTGAGAGGACGTTCGTTGCACTTTCGCGAAAGGAGCTCACAATCTGGCGTGTTCAACAGTAAGTGATCAAAGGTAAGTACTCTCAAAACCTCACTCAAAATTGATTGTGTTCGTCTGGTATTCGCACGTTTGCATGTCGGAAACACTTCTCTCCCGACTGGGAAAAACACTGATGTTATATAGCTATCTTAGTCCCAGCTCCACGATGACTATTGGCTAATACCTACCTAATATCGTTCATATGCAAATAATCAGTGCCACATACTCTAAATAGAATGTCTTCTGTCAACAGCCCATTGTGGAAGAGGATGTAACTCTTAGTGCTTACGGCACCACAGACAATCAACTCGGAGTCTTTTCTCAGGTTGACACGATTCTCTAATACAATGATTCAGTGTCTTCACGCAGGTACAATTACCGACTGCTTCCGAACAGTTTTGCCGAACCAATTTCACTGGCTTTGATCAACGCGTGCTATTTCAGGTCCTTTCTAACTATGCTGCACATTTGCAACTCCAGGCTGATAACATAAAGAAGGACATTCGGTGACAAATGAACAATGGTGGGATAGGAACCAGGGTCCAAAAAGGGAGCATATATATATATATATATATATATATATATATATATATATATATAAAGATATTTTTGTAGGTACAGAATTTAATGATCGAAATAAAAGTATAAAACTTAATATTACGAGAAATATTAAAAACGGGTGAAGCAACCGGTTTCGCTCCCGCTCTTCAGGCTTCAACGGGAGATTTAATTTAAAATTAACACAGAAAAATGTACAATAAAAGGAAGTTGTGGGAGGAAAATAAAAAAAAATAGCAAAAGGAACTAGAAACAAATGACAGCGAGCCCCAACAAACACTCACGTTGTTTAAACATAGAAGGCTTATGGGACCCAATGTAAAGTGCCTCCAGAAACTTGAGATGTAATAAAGAGTGTTACCGGGACAATACGGTGAACCAGTCAGCACTAAATTTGGCTGCACAATCTCTGTTCTTTAATAGGTGTTCGCATATGGCGGAACTATAGGTGTTCGGGACGAGTCCATTCAAAGGCAGGGTGTGATTTCTAATTTTTATAGGAACATGTTGTTTTATTCTCATGTCTAAGCGTTGAGTTGTTCTCCCTATGTAGTCGGCTCCGCATCTACAAACGTATTTGTAAATAATTGAATTAATTTGATGGGGAGGGAGAACGTTTTTACACGCAGATCGAAACATAGGCCGAGTTTGAAAAATAATCCGAACTTCGGCAGCCTCACACTTATAGACACACCCACACGAATATACACACTTACACACATCATACTCACTCACTCCCTAAGAACCAAATAACACACACACAAACACTTCACAGAGACACATTCCCTCTCCAGGATCAATAAAACTGTCAAACTGACCAGGGGAATTCAGAGAAGCATAGATCCATCCAGCTCTTATCTTAAATAACAACTTTAAAAGACTGTTTGACCAACACAAGGAATGATGTTAAAAAAATAAAAAAACAAATGAAAAGTACAGACAAAAGTTCATTTTCTCCATCAAGACATTCATTTCTGTAGTTCACTGCTACCAGCAAGCAGAAGTTTTTTTTTCTCCTGATGATGGCCATGTTAGCCGAAACTAGTCGAGGAATCTAAAAGAAATAATAATAAAAACGAAAGAAAGAATATTAATATACAACCCAGTGTGTCTGAAGATTTTAATTTTTAATATTTTTATTGTTAATATATATATATATATATATATATATATATATATATATATATATATATATATATATATATATTGTGTGTGTGTGTATATTGAGAATTCTAATTGTGTAATATTATCAACTTTTGAAAATCAGTGATAGTGTAGCCAAACTTACTACTAAGGAGGCTTATGTGTTACTAAAAGGTCACAACCCTGAATTTCAACGTAAATTATCCACTAGAATTATTAATCTAACTAGATCGGAGATTGGTAGAATAAGTAAAGTGTTCTTAGAATCTACAAATAAAAATCAACTTGATCTTATACAATGGAGTGGTACTTCTGAACTGATCAATTGGTTTAAGAACATTGAAGACAAAAAGAATTGTACTTTCATCAAATTCGATGTAATGGATTTTTATCCCTCCCTCTCTCTCTCTCTCTCTCTCTCTCTCTCTCTAAAGAACTATTTCAATTAGCATTGGAATTTTCTGAAGCTTATTCAGACATTTCGAAGGGTGAAATTAACATTATTTTCAACTGTGGAATATCAGTCCTAATACACTATAACGAACAATGGATTAAAAATTCGGCTGATAATTTCGACATGACAATGGGATCATTGGATTCTGCAGAGTCGTCTAATTTAGTTGGATTGTTCTTATTGTACAACCTTATGTCGTATGATGATATTGATTTAAATAGTATAAGGCTCTATAAGTACGATGGTCTCATGGTTATAAAAAGACTCTACTGGAAGTAAAGTTGATAAACTTAGAAAATTAATTCATAGAGTATTTAAATCTTTTAATCTTACCGTAATAATTAATTTCAATATCAAACAAGTTGATTTCCTAGATGCAACTTTAAATTTAGTTTTCAATAATTTTCAGCCTTACATGAAAAACAATGCCAACCCGATTTATATCCACCCTAACTCCAATCATCCGCCATCTTTAATCCAACATATTCCATCATCTATTGAACGACGTATTAATCAACACTCCTCTGACAAAGAGATAATCGAGAAACATAAAACGGTTTATATTAAAGTTTTTAGTGATAGTGGGTTCAGATCTTCTGAAATTAAGTTTGTAGAAGATTATGGTTGTTCCAGAAAGAAAAAAGAAACAGGAAGATCATATGGTATACACCTCCATTCAATCAATTAATTCGTATTAAGTTGGGACACAAGTTTCTAAACTTAATTGATAAAAATTTTCCTAAAAGTAATTTATTAAGTAAAATTTTCAGTCAGAATTCTCTAGAACTTAGCTGTAGTTGTACTAATAATCTAGAGAAAATAATTAAATCACACAACAATAAAACATTGAAATTATATAACAATAATAATTGTAATGCTAATACTAATTCCAATTTGTCTCGCATAACTAACCTGTGTAATTGTAGGAATCCTGACCAATGTCCTTTAACAAATGCTTAATGAAATCCTTTGTGCATATGTGTTCTATTTCATCAATTGAAAATCCCTGGATTGTTAATTATATATTGGTAGCACAAATAATTCTTTTAAAATACGTTTGTATAATCATCACTCATCCTTTACTAATGCTGGCAAGCGACATATGACTTCACTTTCTAAATATTTTTGGAAATTGAAAGAGGAAAACAAAACACTTAAAATTCAATGGAAAATTCGCAAACAAGTCAGAAACGGTAGATCCTTTACAGAACCGTGCTCCCTTTGTCTACAGGAGAAAATGCAAACTCTTGAATAGCGACCAATTATTAAATCAGAGATATGAAACTGCGGTAAATTGCAGGCATATTAAGGAATTAACCTTACCATCTTGCTAAACTTTATAACTCAATAATCATTCCTCTTATGTTATATTACCTTTATACAGATATTTAATGTTATTCTTAGTGGTTTATTCTAGATTATTGTATTTAATAGGTTAGTATTCGTAAATTACTGGTAGTAAGGTTTGCAGTGAATTGGCTTATAATTATTTTACTGGTGATGTTGTTTGATAATAGTTTTTAATTTAAAATTAATGTATAAAAGTCATATAAATATTTAAAATTTATTTTGTATTCTAATTTATAACGTAAGACTGGTATAGTTAAATAGTTGTTTTGTTTGTATATGGTTTTTCTTCATAAAGTGACTTTTATTTACATACTATGTTTAATTTTGTTTAAATATGTGATTTCATTCAAAATGTTATAAAGTTTGAAATTCTACAATGTATCTAAAATATGTTCTGTCTTGTCGCGTTATATTTCCGTCAAAATTCTCCATCTTAACGTCTCTTTACTGGATAAACTGGTATCAACAACTCCTCATATCTAGTTCTCTTTCCTTTTCTTTTGTATCTCTAAAATTTGCATATACCTCTTCCCTTCTGTTTTCCTTTTTTTCTTTTCTTTTCCTTCTCTCTCTAGTAGGGATGATTTTTCATGCTTTCTTATGTCTTTCCTTTTTTTCCCCCTCTTTCTTTTTTCTTTTTATCGATTTCTTATTCTCTTCCTTTTTTATCTGCTTTTTTTTCTTTTTTTATCCTTTTATAAATATTTTTTATATATTTCTTTCTTTAACTTCTATGGAAAATTTTCAATTTGTAAAAAGGAGCGATTTTTCATAAGTTGTGTTTTTAAATAAAATCGTTTATTACCACCAATGTTAACACCGCTTTGAATATACGCTCTTTTAGCGCTAGAGGGCGTCGTCAGTGATGTTCTGGAGATGGATCATTGGGCAGTTTCGGATCTTTCAAACCTCATACTGACCTCACCAAATCGACCCCCCCTCAGAGCTGATCAGACTCTGAAACACCCTATAAAAAAATGCTTGTAGACACTGACTTCTATAAATATACCCCGTTATCATACATTTGATTGGAGATTGACCAACAGCCAATCACAACGGTGCGAATTCTATTTAAGCCGTTTCCGGGTGATTTTTTTTCTTTTTTTCATTTTTCAGTGGACACCCCTTCATCGGATACTTACAAGGTAATTATGTTTTCCGTTTTTACCCACTTCCCATCAAGTTTCATTTCACCTGATAATAATTACTATTTACAGAGATAAAAAAAAAACAATTAAATTAAAAAACTAAATTAGACATTGAAACAAATATGCATTTTTGCCGTGGTAACTTCCATGTTCCAATGTAACAGTTTGTAATATATACATATATAAATAATTATATATATATATATATATATATACATGTGCGTGTGTATGTGTGCGTGGGAGAGTGAGAAAGAGAGAGAGAGAGAGTGGACACTAAGGTCAATACGGACAGGAGACAGTTTGTTATGTGCTTGAATGCAATCTTCTTGAAGATAGCGTTCAAGCCAAGTTCAAGACAGTCGCTACTCGGTGTTAACCTCAGTGTCCATCATATTTACACGCGCTCTATATCTGATATTGAAGAATTTTATCCATAAATATAGCATATCTTAATTAAAACTATATTTCTTATCATATATGTGTGCGTGTGTGTGTGTATGTGTGTGTGTGTGTGAGAGAGAGAGAGAGAGAGAGAAAGAGAGAGAGAAAGAGAGAGAGAAAGAGAGAGAGAGTGGACACTAAGGTCAATACGGACTGGCAACGGTTTGTTATATGCTTGAAAGCAATCTTCTTGACTTCGAAACAAATATGCATTTTTGTCTTGGTAACTTGCATGTTTCAATGTAATAGTTTATAATATATATATATATATATATATATATATATGTTTGTGTGTATGTGTGTGTAAGCCGTTGAAAGAAATACGATAAAGAAATAATAATAATTATTAATAGATACTGTATAGTATTAAGCCATACGACCATATATAAGCATGATGACTAAAATATTGCAAAGTCGAAATTTTCGGACAAGTCTCCTGTGTCCTTTTCACGGCGAAAAATAAAGTGGTCCCTTTCTCAGGAGGATAAGCATATGTAAATTTTTTAAGGATCATTATTGAACGGTTGATCCTTGGAAAGAAGATACAGTGTTATTTATGAGTTAATATATATTACTTAAATTATTTAAATGCGGTCATCATCGTTTTGCTATCATAACGTTTCGTCCGTTTAGCCACCCGGCTTTCATCAGGTGCATGTCGATCCTTGTAACCTACAGAGAATTTCGAACTGAACCCTTTCTTTAACCTACAATGTTAGACTTTTCTGGTTCCACTTGCCATGTCTACTTCTTTTTTGTAATACTGTGTTGCGTTCTGTGTCGTCTCGGATACCCCACGCTACTAAATAGATAAGGTATCAACGAAAAGGGTCATTTATTTTTGGTATTCGTTGCAGCTTGGTGGCAGCTTGTATTCGAAGAGGCAGTAGGAGGAGAGACATCACAGGAACGCATGTCGCATGTTGGCCCAGCGTCCTTCCGCAGGTGGTATTAGCCGGTCGCAAACCTGGGTGTGGGAGGCATATCGATGCTTCAGAATTCTCGATACCCTCTGTTAAATTCGCGCCGTTGTAGACTTTAGTCAAAACTCTGACAAAGGCAGTCAATCCCTGTCAGAATGCCCTGCCCACAAGGCACACCAGCCTTGACACTTTCAAATACTTACACGACTCATCCACATTTTATTGAATTCTGTATTTGTCCGAGTTCAGACTTACTTCGCTCACTAATGTCAAAAACACAATGAAGAGTTCATGTTCCAGTTGACGTTTCATCCAGCGTTTGTGTATATAAAGAAGAAAAAGCCCACCCCAACGCCAATTGTAAAATTAAAACTGAAGAAATATCAAAAAGCCATGTTGATGAAAGAGATAATGAAATCAGGAATAGCTGACCACCTATGGAGGAAAAAGAGTAGACATCACTTCCAGTACAATAAAGTTAAAAAAAACTGGACATGGAAGAGGGACATGAAAGTGTAAGAATTAGCGCATAAATGTGACCTGTTTTGTAGGCATAGAAATAAATACAACATAGGAGCCGTAGGACATGAAAAGAAACTGCAGTTGTAACAAAAGAGATGCAGCCAAGAATGACATGAAACAGAAGCAACAGTTACAAAAGAGAAGCTTCACTGAATGCAGTCAAGAATGACAAGAAACAGCAGCAGCTGTTACAAAAGAGAAGCTTCAGTGAATGCAGTAAACATTTTACAAGCAGCAGCAGCACTAAATTAAGAAGTAGACGAAGCATTCTTTGGCATGTGCAGTGGAACGAGAATAATTTTTCCCTGTAAATTAAATAAAAGTTTCAGTTCAAAATTTCCTAGTGGTTATCCAAATCGACATAAACCTGTTGAAGCCCAGATAGTGCGTATTTGGACTCACACACGAAAACAACATTTGTATCGTGTGAGAATTGAATAGAATTAAAGAACCGCTAATTCATTTTGATTGTGCTGGTAGATCGGAATAAGACGGTTGTTAAATATAATAAAAATTGCAGACAATGTGCAAACAATGACCGAGGATGACAATAATCTGCATATTAATAATGTAAATAATATGAGTTTGGTAGAATTTGGCGTAGACCTTTTGGCGTCGCTGATTCGGCGTCAGAAAAATAATTGGACTATTCAGCACAGCCGTTTAGGCGTCAGACTGTTTCGACCTCAATATCTTTAATCTGTGGCAACCCCCGACCTAAAAGATAAAACCATTAAAAACAAACACCTTTCAATATGACTCTATTCATTTAGGGAATTAAGGACCCTATTAAAACACTAATGGAATAATGTAAATTAAAAACTTAAATTATATATATATATATATATATGCATGTTTCATTAAAAACGACAGACAATGTAGTACGGTTAAGCTTTTTATTTAATTTTTCTTGTGTTCTAACAAGAGCTTTCTTTTCTGGAAAACGGGTGTGTGAGAACTGTCCAAATGTTTTATATTTCCGAGCGCTTTCGGCTATACCTTTAGACATTATCAAGGATGATTCGGTTTTTCAGCTTAAATGTGTGTGTGCGTTCTGTTTTTGCAGGTGGATGCAGTTAATATATTTGTGTTTTCTCCTAGTATGTTCCTAATGGAGTCTGGTAAATGTGTGTGTGTGTGTGTGTGTTTAAATGGGTTCTGATGGAGCTGTGATCAGATAGGTGTAATGTAAGACGTCTGGATAAGCATGTAGTTGTGTAACCGATGTAATTATTTATGAGTCCGGTTTGATCAGGAACACAGTTCCTTAAGCGGCATTTAACTCATAGATAATGTTCGTTCTTAATAAGAAGTTGACTTCTTCTATGTTCACTTTTATATATATATATATATATATATATATATATATATATATATATATATATATATATATTAATGCTTAATAAGTTTTATATTCAATTGCCTTATTTCTTTTCGCATTTCGCTTAATATTCGTTGTCTTTTTTAAAGTAAGGCATTTCTGCAAAATACGTGCACTTTTACATTCTGTACGATAGAACAAAGATTTTTTTTACCTCATCAATAGGTACTGAGTCCTATTCTTCATCATCGTTCATATTTTCACCATTATCGGAAAAATTTGATTCTTCCTCTATTTCTTGACAATCCAAATACTTTTTAAGCGATTCTATCGTTGATTTCTTTTAGCGTCTTTATTTATCCATTCTTTTAATCCATCAGAAGTGAGATTATTCAGTGGATCATCTTCAAGTACGAGTTTTAGTGCTTCGTTCAGATTCTGCAATCCTTGTTTGTTAAATTGAAAATTCAACGAATTAAGAGCTTCGTCCAGTTTTTCAATAATCTCTGATTTCTGAGGTAACGTGAAAGAATTTCTTTTCCTTTTTCTTCCAGTTGAAGTTTCTTCTATGCGAGACATTATTGGTTGAGAAAAAAATGAAAAAAACGAAAACTTAGTAAAGCTATTTATTCTTAAAATTCTTCATTTCGTAATTACGAGCAACACCTTTCAGGAATTCAGTGGGATCTCATGATTCAAATTCCATTATGACTTTGTTTCTTCCACGTTTTGATAAAATATTTGCTTCCATTTTGGAATAAAACGGCTTTGACAACTGAAAAATATGATGATGCATTGAAAGATATATAATATAAAAATACCTCCAACTACGCCTTTTCTTAAATATTAAAATCCTTCCGACTACACTTTTTCTTAAGTTGGACTCTTCGAACATATAACAACGAAGTACTAATTTGATTACTAAACAAGAGAGAGAGAGAGAGAGAGAGAGAGAGAGAGAGAGGAGGGAGAGAGAGAAAGAGAGAGAGAGAGATTAGATTATAACGACGAAGTACTAATTTGACTACTAAACGAGAAAAAGAGAGACAGAGATCAAATTTGACTATAACGACGTAGTAATCATCTGACGCCTAATCGCCTCTCTGCCGAAAAATTCCGATGTCGAGTCGGCTACGCTGAATCGGCACCGCCGAATCAGCGATGCCAAATGCGCTACGCCGAAACGTTCTATTCCCAAATAATACACCCCACTCATCACAGTCTATATTTTTTTAACCTAGCTCAGCTATAAGGTCATTTTTATACGATTTACCAGCCCCTCCCTTAATAAGTACTGGAGACTTCATTTATATTCATTAACGTGTCTTTAATGGGTGCATGTGTCTGTATGAGTTATTTATTTTGCAGATTAAATATCGTACTTTCTCTGCCACGATTAAAGTTGTTCGGAGATTACCTTTTTGGACATGATACGCACTGCGTGTACCTAAATGTTTATTCAAAGCGAAAATGTAGGAATGTATTTTTAAAATAAAATTAACGTTTACAGAAATACAGTAGAAGTCCTTATATTCGAATATTTTTATATCCTAACTTTTCAATGTTGACATTTAGATGTTGTAAGAATATGTTACATTCTAATATTTTTCTTTTCTTTGCAGAGAATTGTTAGTAACTTGAATTTTCTCAACCCATAATGTCTCGCAAAGAAGAAACTTCACCTGGAAGAAAAAGGAACAGAAATTCTTTCACGTTACCTCAGAAATCAGAGATTATTGAAAAACTGGACGAAGCTGCTATAATTATAATCTTACTTGATTTTAATATAAATTATCTAAATATAACATATTTTTGATTTAAATATATTTTGCTTTTAAGTATAATTTATCTTTGGATGGGTATTTTTAAATAGGAACTTGTATTTTTTTAAAACTTAACCTTATCTATATAATTAAAAAAAAACTGTTCATTCCTCTTTTGGTTTCAAATTAACACTTCTTCATTAACCCCAATTTAATGTCATAAGGTAAATATCTGGGTTTAATTTTATAAAACATCTTGCCTTTAAGGCTAATACCTTCCACCCTCCCCTGATCACTCTCCCGTGCCTTTCGTCTGACTGAAACATTGAAATGGATAATTTCTGTATTCATTTTTCAGCTGCTTTCACAGTTAAATTTCTAATTCCGACACGAAATCAGTCTGTATACCGGGGTTGAATAAGACTGACGAAGCTTTCATCGGTTGAAATAGGTCTATACCCCATATGGGGTAATTTGGGATTTTTTGGTTTGCTACTATTTATCTGCTCTGTATAATAAATGCATTGAGCGCTTTTTGTGGATCAGTTTTAATATTTTATATTACTAGAATCCAGTTGGATTATATACCAACGGATTTATTACATTTACGCCCTCTCTCTCTCTCTTTCTATCTATCTATATATATAAATGTGTAAATTTCTTTTCATTTTTCGTTTCAACCTTTAGAAGTTAAGTCTGATGATCCGCAGTCCTTTAAAAGGGCTGTTGTGAAATAATTTATTACATGGAACCTTAAAGTGGTCTGTTTTATTTAAATTTTTGCTCTGGATTTACATTGGTTCTGGATTTTATCCTCCTTAGGTTTACCCATACGGATTACCTAGTTTTTCATAAACTAACTATTATATATATATATATATATATATATATATATATATATATATATATATATTGTAAATAATATTCCTCAAACCTTCCTCTTATATTTTCTTCTGTCCTTTTTGTTAATGTATATATACATGCACATCCGCACGCACACATTATAAAATATCTCGTCTTCTGGTTTTCTCATCGGAATGTGAACTTATTCACCTTTTGCTTTTAATCAATATTATAGATTTTTTTCATTGACACTCTCTGTTGTTGCGTTCCTGTAGATAGTATAAATAAAAAAAAGAGTCCTCGCAAGGCACAAACATATTAACTCATGTTTCCCCGTCTAGATATACGGAATAATATATATGCTTTCAAATACACATTCAAACATCGAAGGTAAATATATACTTTTAAAAACTACGAACATTCAGAAAACATTGGGCACGTATTTAAATCGCAATTCTTTCGTTAGTGAATCATTCATTTTCATTTACTGTCAGCGATATCAAGAAACAATATAGAGAAAGAAGTGAATTCATCCCCATTCTCATTGCTATCCATCAGTAGGAACGGCGCCAGTACGTGAATAGATTTTTAGGTGAGTAAGGCATTTGCACAGATCCATTGCGACCCTCTTGACATTCGTGAGAGATTCTATGTACTAGATTCGGTTTGAATTTTAAACTGGAATTACCATTCATTTACAAAATATCACAAATATACAGAACAACCAAGGTATCAAGTTCCGTTGCCTCCCCAAAATCTCGCATACAAAGATACATGCGTGATGTTCGCTTATAATAGAAAAGGCATTTTCTCGAAAAGATGCTCACGTTAATAACAATCTAAAGGAAATATTTATAAATCTGAAAAAACTTAAAAATGGAAATTTATCGTAATACAAATTTTGCCAAAAGAATCGCAATTCCTGTGAATTTATATTTTGATCTTTCAGAAATAGCAGACGATTGTCAATCCATTGCGACAGTATCAAGAAGGGAAAATGTCGTATAGCTTCAATTTTTAGAGCTTGTTTCCATCTGAAATCACTTCTAACTTCTAGTGCCACAAGCCAACACGAAGCCCGGAAACATCGGATGTGCATGGAATGAAATATCGCATATTTTATCCATACACGTGCGTACATCCATACTTATAGATTCATTGTATCTTTCTCACTGCCTCTTTCTGTCTCTCTCTCAAAATAACTCTTATTTCATTTTTTCTTGCTTTCTTTTTTCATCGAGTGAGTAACATATTCATCGTCTCATACGCTTGTTAACATTTGCACATTTGATTTTGGCTGGACATTTTAAAAAATCTTAATCGTCTCTGACTGTACTATTTTTTTTTCTTGAGTTTATTTGCAAGGTTTCAGACGAAAAGAAGAAGAAGAAGAAGAAGAAGAAGAAGAAGAAGAAGAAGAAGAAGAAGAAGAAGAAGAAGAAGAACGACGACGACGACGACGACGACGACAGGCCGTATCGGCGAGCGCTGTTTTACCTCAGTCGATCTGAATGTCATCGTCTATAAATAGAGGGTGAGGCAAAATTATTATAATACTAATATGAGACGATGAGTCAAAATTATGTCAACATTAGTATGAGAGGAATTATTTATTCAAAGTTTACGGAACAGTCTCCGCCTGTCCCCCACCACGATTGATGCACAAAAAACAGCGATCAATAGTACAATTGTTACCTTTTGTTCTGTCCTTGAGTTCTTTAATGTCTCTAAATTTTTTGCTATACACGCGATCCTTTATCATACCACATAACCAGAAGTGTCAGGGTGTCAGATCAGGGGAGTGTGGTTGCCATGCCAACGGACCGCTGCGACCTATCCAACGTTTTGGGAAACTTTGGTCGTGACAAGCGCAAACAGTACGGGCAAAATGATGCGGTGCACGATTCCTGTTGGAAAAACACTACTTGTCTGATTTGTAGGGTTATGTTATCAATGGCAAACTCTTGCAGCGTTTGTAAGTGTGCATTTGCAGTCACCGTTGGAGTTTTAATGAAATATGGGCCATTTACACCTTGTGATTTCTGTTTATGGGATATGATAAAGAATCGTGTATATAGCAAAATGTTTAAAGGCAAAGAAGTACTTAAGAACGGAATAAAAGGTGTAATATCAAATATTTCCCGTGAAACGTATCAAGGCATTAAACTGTTCAAGAAACTCTGAATAAATGATCCCTCTTATACTAGTGTTAACATAATTTAGACTCACCTTGTATATTTCTTCAAATTTCTTAAAGAAATGTGCACCTGAACTGGCTCCTGTACTCTCTAAGCTTTACAATAAATGTCTTGCTGTTTCTTGTTCCCCAGTCTGAAATCCTATTCTGCAGTTCCTGTTTGTAAAAACTCAGGGAAACCAACCGATTCTTCGAACTATCACCAATTATTCTTCTACATCCTTGTGCAAAGTAGAATAGGTTATAGTCAATTTGGAATTGATTAAGCATCTCATCTGGTGTTTCTGCTATGAACTTAGCAAACTTAAATCTAAAAAAGAATCTGGACTGTTTGGGCCTTAGACTGGCATCCCATTTAAGTCACTTTCAAACCACCGTAATTTAGCTATTCTGAGCCTTTCCTATAAATATTTTCATGCTGAATGGTCTGATGACATTTTCTCTTTTACAGATCGGATTCGTGAATTTAAGCGTAGTACTAGATTGTCAGATAGGTCCCATCATTTTACTGTTGAAATAGTTTGATGTAACCGTAAGTTCTATTCTAATTTCTACTCTTCTAGAATGGTTGTGTATAAAAATGTTAATAGATTTGAAGTTTTTGAAATGCTTAAACCCCACGCTCTTTGCACCAACGACGATACCGCATTCAAAGTCATTTGAATTACCTCCCTTTCCCATTAAATGAAATTCAGTAGGTCACTGGGATTATGTTTAAATGCCTTCTATCGATTAAATTGCTGTCCTTGATTAGACATTGACATTAAATAACACACACACACACACACACACACACACACACACAAATATATATATATATATATATATATATATATATATATATATATATATATATATACAAAATAAGTTATTCACAAAAAATATTTCGCTTGAAGATGGAACAGAGCTTAGTACTTTAATTCAATTTAATTCAAATAATTATATTGAAGTTTTCAGCTCTTGTTTTGAAACATGAGAACTCTTATGTAGCGTGTTGGAATCATATTTTTAAATAAATAATTATATTTATGCTCTACCTTTGTATCGAGCACTATTTTTAAAAAATAATAACAAAGATACTAAAGAACTTTGGATTATTTACCTAACGAGTTCTTTCCTATTTTCTATATATTTTTCACACACATACACACACACACACACACATATATATATATATATATATATATATTAAAAATATTTTTTCATCGCGACACGGAAATTTCTGTTACGGAACCTTTGTTCCATTAACAAGCGATATTCAGTAACTTTTGAACAAAATGATCTACTTTCTACTTTTAAAAGCAAGGTGGTATTATTTTGAAAAGTTTATGTAGAAGTGGTCAAGAAGATTTCAAAAATCTATGGGTATGTACGTATTTGACGAATCAAAAAACCGATCTAAGCTAGAGCAGAAAAGTGAAAAAACGTAGGTTAGAGTTTAGATGTGTGTATGGTATTCATACTTGTCTAGATGAACCGTCTTGTGTAGACGTGTCACCATGCTTTCGGTTAAGAGTATATTCATAAAATATGATGAAATAAAACAGAGTGGCATATCTATCCAATAAAGTGTTAATTTGGGTTTTTTTAAAATTATTTTTGTATATCCTTTAGGACTATCTTAAAGGGGCCTCTAGTATGATTAAATCATTTTTATATATTTAATTATTTTGATCTAAAATACAATAATTATATTCAAAGGTTCAATTACACATGGCAATGTTAAAATTAAAAGTCAAGGAATTACGTAAATATTATATGTACCATTATATGTAATCAAATAATAGAGATATAATTATAATATATAGATTTTTTTATGAAAAGTCCTATTAACTGTATTTTAATGTAAGCAGAGTGCAATGCCTACAAAATACTGTGAGTTCATTTCTTTGGTTTAATAAATCATTATTTTTAGGAAACTTAATAATATATATTCATGTAGACATAGAGAACATGGGTCATTTAATGACATACAAATTCTGGTTTTTTTAATAATTCCTATTTTACTGTAGGGGTTTATTGATTTCTTTTAAATACCAAAAATATTTAGGGAGGAATGTTCAGTTACAATACCCATTGTTGTTGAAAGAAGAAATATGTTGGTACCATCTTAATTTAAATCGTTTTTTGTGCTTCCAATATAAAATTTTTTAACATCTGGATTTTCAGTAGATGAAATAGTACCTTGGTAAACTATAGATTCAGTAAGAATATATATATATATATTTTAAAGAGGAAAAAAAGAAAATATTTATTCCTTTAAATAATATGATTAACTACCCATTCTTCGTCTGACGATGGTCACAAGACCCAAAACCCGTGTAGCAAAATATAAAAAATAAAATATGAAAAAATCCACTTAATAATCAAAAATGTTTGCCGCTTTTTCTCTTTCAAATATACTCTTTTCTCTCGTTGCAACAACAATAAACTCTACCTTATATATATATATATATATATATATATATATATATGTGTGTGTGTGTGTGTGTGTGTGTGTGTGTGTGTGTGTGTGTGTGTGTGTGGAAATCCTATATAAGATCTATCGATAACGATGCAGGGGAACGATTGGCTCCCTATAGCGCTCCAGTAAGTAACTGACTCCTCTACCGTTACAATAGCCAGATCAGGCTGAAAATTGAGTACATTTGTTTGCTAATGTGGCTTTGAGCCAGCTTAATCGTAGTAAATCTTCATACATAAGCAAATTTGAGGTTCATGACTGAATATAAGAATTCCAAATTAATTTCCAGAAATACGTCATAGAACCGCTAACTTTGCGCCTATGATTCTTGGAAAGGCATGATTCCGCTCCTCCCTGGCATTTATCCCGTAACTAGATATCTTGAAAAAAATGGATAACTGAGCACTTGACCAGATTACTGATTTTCATATAAGGTCCTTCTCACTTGTAAAATTGGCACTGTCCAATCTTCTTCATGGCATTCAAAGCTAAGGCTCATAAAACTAATCGTTTTGTATATTTATAAATCCTTCATAAAGTCTAAACAGAGTGGTTGCTATCTATTCAGACGTTGTTCGCCATCTTGCTTCCCGAAGGAATTAAGAAGAAATTTGATTCAAGTGGCTAAAAGCCTCTTTTAAGTCGTAAACCAGACAAGAATTTCGAGTAAAGTTACTGGTCTGACCAAGCATCCATTTCGATACCGTATGTACTAAAAATCATTCGCCGTCAGTCAAAATTTTGCCTGTACAGTATTTTACTCCGAAAAAAAAAGATCAGTTTGTTCTAAAAAGTATGTGTCTTGATAGAGCCAGAACATTAAGCTTTGATCTGAAATACAAACTTCTGTTCAATGATATTTGAACAGGTGTTTTATGAAAGATGGTAGGAAAAAAAAAGCAATTTCGGTAAGGTAAGAGGAAAATAGAAAGAGTGTGTGTGAGAAAGAAATGAATAGAAAAACGATCGACAAATGCATTTGTAGACAAGAAAGTACAGACATCGCAGAAACATAACAGTGAAATATATATATAGGCGTAATTGTACACACACACACACACATATATATATATATATATATATATATATATATATATATATATATATATATATATATGTGTGTGTGTGTGTGTGTGTGTGTGTGTGTCATCCACAGACAGACTTTTTCGCTGTATCACAGCTCAGCAGTGTGGCTAGACGTCTCTATCTAGGATCGAAACCTGATTGGCGTCAGTCGGGGGATTCTATCACTAAGCCGTTGGCGCACGGCAATTATACATATATATATATACACATATATATATGCGTAATTGTATATATATATATATATATATATATATATATATATATATAAAATAAAACAGGGCTCAATGTAAATTTATAGAGCATAAATATTATAAATTAACTGATTTAAAAATATGGTTCCATCGTTACACAAGAATTACTGTTTCAAAAACAGAAACTAACATCTTCGAATTCAATTATATTAAATAAAATCACTAGTTCTGTTTCATTTTGGTATAACTTATTTTGAAATTTACTGCGTTTTAAAAGCACATACATTCATAATATTTGTTTCCAAGAATACAGAGAAATCCAATCATTTAGACAGGTGCAGTAGCGTGTTCATTTTTATTAACAACTATTGTATCAATTATGAGTTAAGTCTAGGTAGGGTTGGGGTTGCATTTTTTCAACGAATTATGTCATCCGTTCAACGCATGTCGTCTGTTTATTTTAAACGGCAAAAAGGTTTTCGGTATTTTTATCCGTTAAATTTGTATTTGTATAGATAAATATTCTTTCTAAAAGGAGTGTTTGGATTAGAATACGTTGTATTGAAGTACAATTTTACAATATTATTTTTACTTTTAATTACTAATAGTCTATATATCATTTTAAAACAAACAATTGTAATAGAATTACTTAAATTATTTAAAAATTATTATTAAATATCAGATATAAGTATGTATATTACTATTATTTTTAAATATCAAATATAAGTATGTATATTACAGCTCTTTTTTATTAAAAATTATTTAGAGAAAATTTTTGACAATGTGGGCAAAGAATAGCGATTTCATTTCTTTGATTCAGTAAATTTTTATTTTTATGAATCTAGTAATATATAGTTACTCATGTATGCACAAAGGACATGGGTCATTTAATGACCTACATATTCTAGCTCTTCTTATTAATTTCCATTTTACTGTAGTTGTTTTATTGGTTTTTATTAAGTCCACGAAATATTTCGATAGGGACGTCTGATTTCGGTATTTATTTCCTAAATGAACTTTGATGTTGATTGAATCTTTTCTTGAACTCATGTCTTGTGCGTAATTGTGTATATATATATATATATATATATATATATATATGAATAAATATAGTTTTAAGGTGTGCTATATTTATGGGATAAAGTGCTCAATATCAGAGATAGAGCGTATGTAAATATAAATATAAAAGTGAACATTGAAATTAATACTCAGGGGCGACAGGCAGTTTCATGCTAGACACAATCTTCAGGCTGGCCTGACGACTGCGTCTATCATGAGACAGCCTGTCGCCTCTGAGTGTTGACTTCAATGTTCACTTATATATATATATATATATATATATATCCATGAAAAATGAGAACGAATAGAGTCCATTTCCGACATTCATAACATTAAATTCACATTAAATTAACATTCAATAAACTTCACGTTCAATTAACATTCAATAAAAACAAATATATATATATATATATATATATCTGTGTGTGTGTGTGTGTGTGTGTGTGTGTGTGTGTGTGTGAAAAAGTATAGTTTTAAGGTATACTATATTTATGGGATAAAGTGCTCAATACCTCAATATCAGAGATAGAACGTATAAAGTGAATACTGACGTCAACTCTCAGAGGCGACAGAGTGTTTCATGCTAAACTCAATTATAAGCCACCTGATGATTGCATTTAGCATGTGTTACGAACCCCGATCTAAATTTGTTATAAAAAAATATACCATTGCTTGTATTTTAGAAGCATTCTAAAATAAAGAGCCCAGTACTTGCAGAAAATGTAAAGATAGTAAACCCAAAGAGATAGCAAGACTTCGTTGCGTCAATGATTGACCAGAGTGTCCCTTTTCCTTCTCTTTTGATCAAGGGGTTGACAGCATGATCTACGCGGATAGATTCCGGTTGGGATAGGTTGAAACATTTTAAACTAAACTTTCTCTGACCCTGAAGATAAGAGAGGAAGTCGATGACCCCATTCCACCCATAATGGGAAAAAGTTAGTATTTTGAAAATTGACCACGTGACAAGAAGAAAACAGTAACGAATAGTGAAACGAAAGAGTTAGTCTTCGCCAGACCTCCGGACGTTTGGCAAATGTCTCAGTATACGGACTCAAAAGATGTGTTTGTAAAATTGTGAGGAGAATTGGTCTCCCAGTCGAATGGAATGACACATTTTGACGACGTAGGCGGAACGCCGCTATATCGAAGAGAAAGAAAGCAGTTTTCAACTGTCACCAAACCCTTAAACAAAACACGAGAGGGAAGAGAAAGAAATAAAGAACGAAAGAACAGACCATCTCGAGCGAGAATGCTGTCATCGCAAGACGAAAGAGAGAGAGGGAACGTATTTTCTACTTCATCATCAGCCAAGCCCCTAGACGACGAAAAGAAAGAGAAGAAATAAGAAAATACACCAAAAAGAGACCCTGGTAAAAAGAAATAGAAATGGAAAAAGAAAAAGATAAGACTAAGAGACATTATTAGTGAAAAAGGACTTTATTATTCTGAGTTAAGTTTATTTTTCTTGTACCCCGTTTTGATTAAATGTACCTCTTTTTCGTATTTGTACTTTCATGCAAATTTAGCATGAAATCTTTTATTATATGTTTCTTTCATCATTGTTTTAAATGTTGATGTTTTGTGAATCCGTGCAGGTAAAGCACTTGTTCTATAAATTTGTGGCAGTATGGCACAAGGCCATGCGCTGATTTTTATTTTTACCTTTCTTAGATGACGCTCTCCTTCCAATATTTTGTCCTCAATCTTTAAATGTTTAGTCTTGACATATCGTCATTTTGTTTTTGCCGTTTTTGTTTTTTTATCTTTTCCACGATTCCTTGTTTCTTAATAAATTTATATTTCCTGTCTCCATTGTTGTTTGACACCTATCGTGTTTGTTCCTTAATCGATTCCGCTCCACCGTGCCGGATCAATCGGAAAGAGAGCCTTGGGAAAGAAATATATTTTACAAAAAGATGTAAAATGTTAAAAAACAAAATAACGCAAATTACGACCCTTCTCTACCTTCGCTATCCATAAGGTTGGAGAAAAAGAAGGAAGGAATGAGAGAGGGGGGGTTCGTAGCAAATGGTGCTCTCATCCGGGATTTTCTTTCCTTTTAAACCGAATTTGAACATTCACCCAACTGAGCGGAATTTGGAACACCGATGGTCGACGGACGAACATGGAAGATATAAATATATATATATATATATATATGTCTATATTTCTGAGATGAGGTATTATGTACAGTATTTACATTAGTCGGACTATTGTCCTCACCTTTGTCGCCATATTTGTCACAACGTTTCGGCCGTTGTACGCTCCGGCCTTCTTCAGGTGGTTGGAATTTCGAACTGAACACCATTGGAAAATTCGTAAACTTAAGGAATCAGCACATATGCTAGGCCACAAAAATCTCCTGAGCATAGAAATAAATACAATAGTGCCAGAGAAAATGATAACAAAGTTGCAATACGAACTCTGGTAAAGACATGTAATGATAACAGCAAAAATTGCAATATGAGCACTGGTAAAAAAAATGAGCTGAAAACATTAGGTTTATAATACTCAGAAGTTCATACCCAGATGTCCTCAAGGACACATGGCACAGTGGATAAAGGCGTTGGTTAGATCTAGTGACAGACCCAAAGAAGATGAGTACAGTACCTGGTTAAGGCAACTTTCAGAGGGAAAATTAGCAGGAGATAACTGATAACTGACATCCATCAAACATAGCACGTGGAACTAGAACAGTCTACACCAGTGATCGAAATAAAGGGTTCAGTTCGAAATTCCAACCACCTGAAGAAGGCCGGAGCGTACAACGGTCGAAACGTTGTGACAAATATGGCGACAAAGATGAGGACAATAATCCGACTAATGTATATATATATATATATATATATATATATATATATATATATATAGCATATCTCCCTGTAGAAAGATTGCTCAGATTAAGGATAAGATACTTGTGAACTTGTTTGCAAAATCATAGGCCTTTCCGAGACATTTATGAGATGAGATCATAGTCTGAAAAATAGGGACAGAGTGGAAATTGATGCCCTCGATATGTTCCAGACATTGCTAAACTTCGATAGGGATAAGCCAGTTATTTCCCCCCAAAGACCTCATAGTTAAACAAAGAAAGATATCTCAGTGAGTAGCGAGTCTCTTTCTACAGAGCAGAGATTAGGTCCCAAAATAAATACCTTATTTTTGATAGCCCCGTTATACCCCATTATCGCATTCAGTAGCGATTTGAACAAGTGGCTAAGTGCTTGATTCAGTCAAATGATAAATTCATCAAATATTTCATGCCTCGCAGTAAATCTGTTGCAGCCCTAAAGTCTTTCGATTACCATTCTTACTTCCATAGGCTTCATGTCAGTAATAAAAGATGTTGAAAAAAAAATCTCTCGATAATATTCTATTTGTGCCGCCGAAAGACAGCGAAGAAGCCTAACGAAAAGGCAGAGAAAGCGGAAAAGGCAACGGCCACACAATGTTGCACGTTTGTGACCTCCTGGGGAGTGTTGACAAGAAATCATTATGCGATCCATGGAAGTATGTTTTTATCCATGGACTATCTGTTTTTGCTATGTCGTTGATAATTATGTTTGTTGATAAAGAATAAATAATTGAAAGAATAAATTCTAAGTAAATCAGTGGGCCTTGCCTGAATGTTGAATATTTTGTAAAAAGTTCTAATTAGAAAATATAGTCGGCAGCCGAAGGAAAATAAGCATGGCCTGGTGGATGGGGGAGGTGATCGTAAGTTAAATCCCTGTGTCGGATGTCAAAGTAAGATCATAATGAATTTTGAAATTCTGTAGATGCGCTACTACGAAGGGAATGAGGACTGTATCACCCCCGCGCCCCCCTATAAAGTGGTCGATTTGAAATTAAATGCGATGTGATAGCGGTCAGTGAAATACAAATAAAATTAAAACTCTTTGTTAAAAGGTAATATTTTCTTTTGGAAGAATTTCATAATGTGTTTTTTTGAAAAAAAATGTCTGGATGCTTAACTGAATTCTATGTTGGATTGAAATAATAAATTTTCATATTGTTATTCCCTCTATTCATATAGAAAGTATGAGGATGGGAGAAAAGTTCGATATGATAGCATTTATGAGAAGCATTATTGCACATTGTCCTCCTTTCTTTTTGTATCAATGTGATGATTTAATTGAGAAAATTGACCATTGTCAAGATAAATCATTTTAAGATTAGAAAAATGCAGTGGATATATCCATAGCCTTTTTCTTTTTTTAGTGAGGAGGTGTTACGAACCCCGATCTAAATTTGTTATAAAAAATATACCATTGCTTGTATTTTAGAAGCATTCTAAAATAAAGAGCCCAGTACTTGCAGAAAATGTAAAGATAGTAAACCCAAAGAGATAGCAAGACTTCGTTGCGTCAATGATTGACCAGAGTGTCCCTTTTCCTCTCTTTTGATCAAGGGGTTGACAGCATGATCTACGCGGATAGATTCCGGTTGGGATAGGTTGAAACATTTTAAACTAAACTTTCTCTGACCCTGAAGATAAGAGAGGAAGTCGATGACCCCATTCCACCCATAATGGGAAAAAAGTTAGTATTTTGAAAATTGACCACGTGACAAGAAGAAAACAGTAACGAATAGTGAAACGAAAGAGTTAGTCTTCGCCAGACCTCCGGACGTTTGGCAAATGTCTCAGTATACGGACTCAAAAAGATGTGTTTGCAAAATTGTGAGGAGAATTGGTCTCCCAGTCGAATGGAATGACACATTTGACGACGTAGGCGGAACGCCGCTATATCGAAGAGAAAGAAAGCAGTTTTCAACTGTCACCAAACCCTTAAACAAAACACGAGAGGGAAGAGAAAGAAATAAAGAACGAAAGAACAGACCATCTCGAGCGAGAATGCTGTCATACCAAGACGAAAGAGAGAGAGGGAACGTATTTTCTGCTTCATCATCAGCCAAGCCCCTAGACGACGAAAAGAAAGAGAAGAAATAAGAAAATACATCAAAAAGAGGCCCTGGTAAAAAGAAATAGAAATGGAAAAAGAAAAAGATAAGACTAAGAGACATTATTAGTGAAAAAGGACTTTATTATTCTGAGTTAAGTTTATTTTTCTTGTACCCCGTTTTGATTAAATGTACCTCTTTTTCGTATTTGTACTTTCATGCAAATTTAGCATGAAATCTTTTATTATATGTTTCTTTCAACATTGTTTTAAATGTTGATGTTTTGTGAATCCGTGCACGTAAAGCACTTGTTCTATAAATTCGTGGCAGTATGGCACAAGGCCATACGCTGATTTTTATTTTTACCTTTCTTATTTGGTACTCAATCTTTAAATGTTTAGTCTTGACATATCGTCATTTTTGTTTTTGCCGTTTTTTTTTATCTTTTCCACGATTCCATGTTTGTTAATAAATTTATATTTCCTGTCTCCATTGTTGTTTGACACCTATCGTGTTTGTTCCTTAATCGATTCCGCTCCACCGTGTCTGATCAATCGGAAAGAGAGCCTTGGCAAAGAAATATATTTTACAAAAAAAATGTAAAATGTTAAAAAACAAAATAACGCATATTACGACCCTCCTCTACCTTCGCTATCGATAAGGTTGTAGAAAAGGAAAGAAGAGGCGGGTTCGTAAAACATGAAACAGTCTGTCGTCCGTGAGTGATGACTCCAATGTTCACTTATATATATATATATGTTCGTGTGTGTGTATGTGTGTCTATGTGTGCGTGTGTGCGCGCGCGTGTGTGTGTGTGCTATATTTAGGCAGTTATATTTATCCAAACAAATTTGATTAAAAACAACCGACAAGGTCCGTCTGTTTAAGTTTTGATTGTTTTTTTTTTTTAATTTTCTGATAAGGTGTTGAGTACTGCGCTCGAAGTTGTGAGTAAACTGTCCGAAATTTTTATTTTGTAAGTTTTGTTCAAGTATTTTCGACTTTGACAGTCATTTTCAAGAACCGACGTGGTGTCGTAGATAGGATTTTTTGGTCTGCATCCGGGTATTCTTTGCGAAGCCGGACGTTAGAAATAGTCTAACATGACGTCATGCATAACGGCGATTGGAAACAAGACCGCACCAAAAATGACTATGAGATTTGAAAGGACAATTTTCCTTGATTCTTCTCACACATAAAATTGATTTTGAATTTTCGTCCAATCCAACCCAACTTACTTTAATCATCCTTTGTTCCTGGGGATTTAAACGCCGAACTCTACGCTCTCTCCAAGAATGTGCATCAGCTCGGAAGAGTGAGACAAGTTTAGGTGTGGGGGACAGTCTAACTGGTGTGTGCCTTTCTTTTCGCGTCGCGAGAGAACGGTTCTCTGCTTTAGGCTGCTAGTGACCACTGTCTTATAGAACACCAGCCTTTTCTGTCCTGTCAGTTTCGTCTAAAAAAAAAATCATTCAAATCCGCTCTACTCAGCTAATCTGCTTTGCCAGGGTCGTGTGACATGTTTCTTGTGTGGGCCGCTTCAATTAGCTGACCTTCTTTGTCAGGATGGTGATTGTCAAAACTATTTCGATGTCATCCAGCAGATGACTCCATAAAAAAAGATCCGCTAATATCACAACATACAGCAAGTCATGCATTAAATTGTTTTAATTATAAATATGTCCTATATAAAAATTATATAAAAATTATATAAAATTATTTTAAAATATATTCGTAATATTCATACATAATTTATTTAAATATAAAAACGACTCAATTTAGTTAAATTTCTATAAAACTTTCTTAAGGAAAACGTTTTACTCTGATCAATTCTAATTCGTTGTCTACGATAATCTAATAGGGATTATCAGGATATAAAAATCTGAAAATGAAGAAAAACTGAAAAAAATGGTTAATTTTTCTGAGCAAATTTGCTGTTAAATTTATTTCAAAGTCTGTATATATGATTTAATTTATGCTAACCCTTGACATCTGTGAACAAACATTGAAGATGGAAGTCAGTTATAAATTTACTAACATATTTAAAAATTTCCGTAAGACCCCAAGCAATGTTTGGTTGATCTACTAATATATAATAATTAAATGGCGTGCTGTATTCTTTTTCTCTTGATTCAAATAATTTGTTAAGTTAACTTAATATTTTGATTTAGTGAAACATCAAACGAAGTGTTACTTTGAGATCATAAACTTTCTTTAAATGTTCTTAACAATCGACATGTTGTTTAATAGAATTCTTCAATCATTCTGACTGTTACATTTCAATATTCTTTTATTTTTGCTCTTTCTTCGTATTTATTTATTCTATAAACACAAATATATCGATTTGCAACTTTCCTTTTCTTAATCACGTAAAATATCGTTATGTTTGTATAGAATACTATCATATATTTGTAACAAAGGCAACTTCGCTTTCACGATCGAAAGTCAAAACAAACAGACTTTCAACATTTCCATTATATATATTTTTCAAGTTACAGGTCTCAAAGGCACTGACAAAAATAAGCATTTAACTGAAGAAACATTTTTCAAAACAGAAATATATTTCAAATGATTTGCAAGAGATTACTTGTAAGAATCGTTCAATCCAAAATTATGCAAACGTTATTTTTTAAAGATTAGGAATTATTTTTATTTTAAATAAAAAAGGATTGGGAATAATTTTTCTGCCACTTAGTCAACGCATTAAAAATTTACCCTCTGTTTCCCATGATCCTCTTTCTGTTGTCATTTATCCAGAAAGGAAATCTTTTTGTCACCACAACTGTTTTGCACTTTCTACGACAAAGGATTAGGAGAAATGTTTCCTGAACAACACAGGACATTAAATCTACTTAAACTAATCTTTAATTATAATTATTATAAATCTTATTATTTCCAATCCATTTTTTTTATTCACTGGATCTAACCAACGTCTTTATGCACTGGGCCATGTGATCAATCACCTAAGGAAGGCCGGAGTATACAACGGCCAATACGCTGTAAATATGGCAATAAAGATGGGGATAATAGTCCGAATAGTGTAAATAATGCAAGTAATCATAACACTCATCTCAGAGATATAGAGGCTGAAATGTTGTAAATATGCCTATGAAGATGAGGATAACAGTCCAAATAATGTAAATAATGCAATTAATCATAATACCTCATCTCAGAGATATAGAGGCCGAAATGTCGTGAATATGGTAATGAAGATGAGAATAACAGTCTGAATAATGTAAATAATGCAAGTAAGCATAATACCTCATCTCAGAGATATAGAGGCCGAAATGTTGTGAATGTGCCAATGAAGATGAGAATAACAGTCCGAATATTGTAAATAATGCAAGTAATCATAATACCTCATCTCAGATATAGAGGCCGAAACGTTGTGAATATGGCAATGAAGATCAGAAATATAGACAGACAAGGAGTGCTGATTTTTTTTGTTTTTTTTTCTGAGACATTTTGGGTCGAATCACAATCCTAATTTCTCAGTCATTTTGGGATTTTGTCTGTCTACGTAACAAGAGCTTCAACAACAAAAAGAACAACTACTGCTTTCTTAAGTATCCACAAGCATGCTATATCTCAAATCTTGATACCTTCTCAGCTACAATTATGTCTCTTGCTAACGCTATATCGATGATCCAACAGCTATTATTATTATTATTATTGCTATTATTATTATTATTATTATTGTTGTTGTTGTTGTTTTTGTAGCATACCTATGGACGATAATAGGTATGACCCCATTCATATAAATACAGTAGTAAATACTGTACGTTGGTCTGCAGTCGGAGCTTCGTCTCCAGCTATGCTGGTCGGGCTCTCTGCCTCCGGACAGAGATGATCCCCACGCGGGGTTATGTCGGAGGACAGAGTTTCGTCTCCGGGAGCATCTGCCCGACCCCATTTTATACGGGGTCTACGGGGAATTTTGGCCGAGGCTACGGGCTCAGATACCCCACATTAAATTCGGTCTTGGGTCACATTTGATCGCGTGGGACGGTTTGTAGACAGAGATTCGTCACCAACTATGCTGGTCAAACGCCATGCCTTCGTGAAGAGAGGATCCCCAGACGAGGCTATGTCGAAGGGCAGAGTCTCGTCTCTGGGAACAGCTACCCGACCCCATTTTATACGGGGTCTACGGGGGATTTTCTCGGATACCCCAAATTAAATTCGGCCTTGTGCCACATCTGACCGAGTGGGGCGGTTGATAGATATCCTGTAGTTGGAGATTCATTGTGGAATTCACTTGGCTTACTTCTAGCAGTTGACTCCTCCTACGCGCCGCTGGTGAATCTTATATGTGTTGTTCGTATCCTAAGTATTATCATAAATTATCAACATTCGTTTGATTATTCTATGCAGTAACCTTCCATAGGTTACAAAAATTATTATTATTATTATCATTATTATTATTATAGAAAGCAATGGCTGCTGGGGGAAATGAAGAGTAAAATACACTGGAACGTTGAAATCTTGATCGACTGTCTTCCAAGCGCTCCAAAGAAAGATAACTGGATTTGATTATTATATATAATGTATAAGTAGTTATGTGAATGGAAAAAACACAAAAAATAGAAAATAAATATGATGTCATCAGCTACAACCTGAAGAAGCTGTGGAGTATAGATGTTAGGGTCATGCCCATAATAGCTGGATCACTAGGAATTTTGCCAAAACCAAAAGAATCGAGAATGAAAGAAATGGAAATTCAAGAAAGAACTGAATTTTTTTCCAAAGCACAACGATGCTGGTGAGATCCAATGAGAAAAATCAGGATCATTTGAAAAGACTTGATGTCACTTGATACCAAACGATGCATATAATATTAATACTAATATTAATGCTAATAGGAATGAAATCAGTTTATCCGGTTCGGCGCAGAAAAAAACTTTATAAATGAAGAAGGAAAACTTTTATTGTGACGCCTGAAATGTACTAAATGACTCAAACAATTCGCGCGCATACGATTTAAATGATGAAATTAATGATAAAATAAAACGAAAAGCAACGATACTCAATTAAAAAAGAACGAATTAATGTGTTGCAATGAATAATTTCAGACAAATCCTCAAAGGATTTCGTGATGAATTATTTCAAATTGTTCGCTTCATTCACGCATATTTTGTCGTATTGAAGAAAGTTGAAAACACGATAATAGAAAGATGAAATAAGAGGGCAAAATACGTTGGGTGAGCTGAAAAGTTCTCGGCCTAATCAAGACGCTCTTCAGAAAAATCTAATATTTCCTCATTTGGCCAGCATGTGGGAAGTGGACTTGGGGCGATAATATTTCAGCACCCTGATATATATATATATATATATATATATATATATATAGAGAGAGAGAGAGAGAGAGAGAGAGAGAGAAGAAAAGAAAAGTGAATGTAGACGTGCAAACAGTATGGATGAAATCAGTTACGAGAAAGGAAACAGAAAAGGAAAGACATAAATAAGAGAGAAAAATGTTCCTGGAGTTGACGGGGAGAGATTTGAGAAGTGCAAATAAAGAAAAATTGAACGATGGTGGCGGAAAAAGATCGCATTGAAGATTGAAATTGATAAAACTTAGTTTATATTTTGGCGGTATTTTCACTATGGTATGCTCATTTTTAGCGAATCCGTTAAAAACAGAATTGATTCTCGAAGCTTTCCAATTTGCAATTTCTCAGTGTCTTTTAATCTACATAGTTTTTGTTAGTTGTTTACTTGCAACGTTGTTGTGACAGTTAAAATTTCTAATTTGAAGTCGCCCACTCTTACAACAGACATTTTACTTATCGACGAAAGTATATCGATCAGTCTGCGGCCTAATCATGAACAAAGATTTATTTTACATGAAACATAATTATTCTTCATCATAATCTCATTTGTCCACGCACTAAATTCCTTAATGTTTCCTAATCGCATCAATTGAACAGCATACAATGAAAATTTCAGATCAAATTCATCGAATATCGGCCATTATTATCTGTCTTATACTTCTGTTAATACTTCTACATATTCTACTGAGCATTTTGCTTGCTTTCCACGAACACCAATTTTATTTTGGATTAAAAAAGCCTCGAACATCATAAAGGATCCTCTGCTGTCGATATTTCTGTAACTATTTACACAATTTAAATTGTTCCGACTGTTGTCCTCGCCTTTATTGCCATATTCTCCTTCAACATCTGCCTCTATTTCTGACAGGAGGTACTGTAACTATTTACACCATTGACATTGTTCGGCCTGTTGTCCTCGTCTTTATTGCCATATTCACCTGCAACATCTGTCTCTATTTCTCAGATGAGGTATTGTAACTATTTACACTATTTACATTGTTCCGATTGTTGCCATCATCTTTATTGCCATATTCACCTTCAACATGTCTCTATTTCTCAGATGAGGTATTGTAACTATTTACACTATTTACATTATTCGGCCTGTTGTCCTCATCTTTATTGCCATATTCACCTTCAACATCTGTCTCTATTTCTCAGATGAGGTATTGTAACTATTTACACTATTTACATTGTTACGACTGTTGTCCTCATCTTTATTGACATATTCACCTTAAACATCTGTTTCTATTTCCAGATGAGGTATTGTAACTTTTTACACTATTTACATTGTCCGGCCTGTTGTCCTCATCTTTATTGACATATTCACCTTAAACATCTGTTTCTATTTCCAGATGAGGTATTGTAACTATTTACACTATTTACATTGTTCGGCCTGTTGTCCTCATCTTTTTTGCCATATTCCCCTTCAACATCTGTCTCTATTTCTTTTATGATGTATTGTAACTCTTTACACTATTTACATTGTTCCGACTGTTGTCCTCATCTTTATTGCCATATTCACCTTCAACATCTGTCTCTATTTCTCAGATGAGGTATTGTAACTATTTACACTATTTACATTGTTCGGACTGTTGTCCTCATCTTTATTGACATATTCTCCTTCAACATCTGTCTCTATTTCTCAGATGAGGTATTGTAACTATTTACACTATTTACATTGTTCGGACTGTTGTCCTCATCTTTATTGCCATATTCACCTTCAACATCTGTCTCTATTTCTCAGATGAGGTATTGTAACTATTTACACTATTTACATTGTTCCGACTGTTGTCCTCGTCTTTATTGCCATATTCACCTTCAACATCTGTCTCTATTTCTCAGATGAGGTATTGTAACTATTTACACTATTTACATTGTTCCGACTGTTGTCCTCGTCTTTATTGCCATATTCACCTTCAACATCTGTCTCTATTTCTCAGATGAGTTATTATAACTATTTACACTATTTACATTGTTCCGACTGTTGTCCTCATCTTTATTGCCATTTTCACCTTAAACATCTGTCTCTATTTCTCAGATGAGGTATTGTAACTATTTACACTATTTACATTGTTCCGACTGTTGTCCTCATCTTTATTGACATATTCTCCTTCAACATCTGTCTCTATTTCTCAGATGAAGTAGTGTAACTATTTACACTATTTACATTGTTCCGATTGTTGTCCTCATCTTTATTGACATATTCTCCTTCAACATCTGTCTCTATTTCTCAGATGAAGTAGTGTAACTATTTACACTATTTACATTGTTCCGACTGTTGTCCTCATCTTTATTGACATATTCACCTTCAACATCTGTCTCTATTTCTTTTATGATGTATTGTAACTATTTACACTATTTACATTGTTCCGACTGTTGTCCTCATCTTTATTGACATATTGTCCTTCAACATCTGTCTCTATTTCTCAGATGAAGTAGTGTAACTCTTTACACTATTTACATTGTTCCGACTGTTGTCCTCATCTTTATTGACATATTCTCCTTCAACATCTGTCTCTATTTCTCAGATGAAGTAGTGTAACTATTTACACTATTTACATTGTTCCGACTGTTGTCCTCATCTTTATTGACATATTCTCCTTCAACATCTGTCTCTATTTCTCAGATGAAGTAGTGTAACTATTTACACTGTTTACATTGTTCCGAATGTTGTCCTCATCTTTATTGACATATTCACCTTCAACATCTGTCTCTATTTCTTTTATGATGTATTGTAACTCTTTACACTATTTACATTGTTCCGACTGTTGTCCTCATCTTTATTGCCATATTCACCTTCAACATCTGTCTCTATTTCTCAGATGAGGTATTGTAACTATTTACACTATTTACATTGTTCGGACTGTTGTCCTCATCTTTATTGACATATTCTCCTTCAACATCTGTCTCTATTTCTCAGATGAGGTATTGTAACTATTTACACTATTTACATTGTTCGGACTGTTGTCCTCATCTTTATTGCCATATTCACCTTCAACATCTGTCTCTATTTCTCAGATGAGGTATTGTAACTATTTACACTATTTACATTGTTCCGACTGTTGTCCTCATCTTTATTGCCATATTCACCTTAAACATCTGTCTCTATTTCTCAGATGAGTTATTATAACTATTTACACTATTTACATTGTTCCGACTGTTGTCCTCATCTTTATTGCCATATTCACCTTAAACATCTGTCTCTATTTCTCAGATGAGGTATTGTAACTATTTACACTATTTACATTGTTCGGACTGTTGTCCTCATCTTTATTACCATATTCACCTTCAACATCTGTCTCTATTTCTCAGATGAGGTATTGTAACTATTTACACTATTTACATTGTTCCGACTGTTGTCCTCATCTTTATTGACATATTCTCCTTCAACATCTGTCTCTATTTCTCAGATGAAGTAGTGTAACTATTTACACTATTTACATTGTTCCGACTGTTGTCCTCATCTTTATTGCCATATTCACCTTAAACATCTGTCTCTATTTCTCAGATGAGTTATTATAACTATTTACACTATTTACATTGTTCCGACTGTTGTCCTCATCTTTATTGCCATATTCACCTTAAACATCTGTCTCTATTTCTCAGATGAGGTATTGTAACTATTTACACTATTTACATTGTTCGGACTGTTGTCCTCATCTTTATTGCCATATTCACCTTCAACATCTGTCTCTATTTCTCAGATGAGGTATTGTAACTATTTACACTATTTACATTGTTCGGACTGTTGTCCTCATCTTTATTGCCATATTCACCTTCAACATCTGTCTCTATTTCTCAGATGAGGTATTGTAACTATTTACACTATTTACATTGTTCGGACTGTTGTCCTCATCTTTATTGCCATATTCACCTTCAACATCTGTCTCTATTTCTCAGATGAGGTATTGTAACTATTTACACTATTTACATTGTTCCGACTGTTGTCCTCATCTTTATTGACATATTCTCCTTCAACATCTGTCTCTATTTCTCAGATGAAGTAGTGTAACTATTTACACTATTTACATTGTTCCGACTGTTGTCCTCATCTTTATTGACATATTCTCCTTCAACATCTGTTTCTATTTCTCAGATGAAGTAGTGTAACTATTTACACTGTTTACATTGTTCCGAATGTTGTCCTCATCTTTATTGAAATATTCACCTTCAACATCTGTCTCTATTTCTTTTATGATGTATTGTAACTCTTTACACTATTTACATTGTTCCGACTGTTGTCCTCATCTTTATTGCCATATTCACCTTAAACATCTGTCTCTATTTCTCAGATGAGGTATTGTAACTATTTACACTATTTACATTGTTCGGACTGTTGTCCTCATCTTTATTGCCATATTCACCTTCAACATCTGTCTCTATTTCTCAGATGAGGTATTGTAACTATTTACACTATTTACATTGTTCGGACTGTTGTCCTCATCTTTATTGCCATATTCACCTTCAACATCTGTCTCTATTTCTCAGATGAGGTATTGTAACTATTTACACTATTTACATTGTTCCGACTGTTGTCCTCATCTTTATTGCCATATTCACCTTAAACATCTGCCTCTATTTCTCAGATGAGTTATTATAACTATTTACACTATTTACATTGTTCCGACTGTTGTCCTCATCTTTATTGCCATTTTCACCTTAAACATCTGTCTCTATTTCTCAGATGAGGTATTGTAACTATTTACACTATTTACATTGTTCCGACTGTTGTCCTCATCTTTATTGCCATATTCACCTTCAACATCTGTCTCTATTTCTTTTATGAGGTATTGTAACTATTTACACTATTTACATTGTTTGGACTGTTGTCCTCACATTTATTGCCATATTCACCTTCAACATCTGTCTCTATTTCTCACATGATGTATTGTAACTATTTATACTATTTACATTGTTCGGACTGTTGTCCTCATCTTTCTTGACATATTCATCTTCAGCATCTCTCTCTATTTCTCAGATGAGGTATTGTAACTATTTACACTATTTACATTGTTCCGACTGTTGTCCTCATCTTTATTCGCATATTCACGACGTTTCGCCCGAAATAATGGGTAATAATTGAAACTGATATCCAGAAAATGCATAGCAGTTGGAACTAGAACATTCTACCCCGGTGGACAAAATAAAGGATTCGGTTCAAATTTCCAACGTATAAAACCTGAAGAAGCTCGCGGCGTACAACAACCTAAACGACTATGAAGGTAACAACAATCCGAACAACGTAAACAGTGTAAATAGATTCTCTGCTAAACTGACGTTTGCAAAACAAATAATTGCACACTATTTACATTATTCGAACTATTGTCCTCATTTTTGTCGCCAGTCTACCCCAGTGAGCGAAATAAAGGGTTCATTTCGACATTCCAACCACCTGAAGAAGGCCGGAGCGTACAACTGCCGAAAGGTTGTGACAAATATGGCGACAAAGATAAGGACAATTGTCCGAATAATGTAAATAGTATCGGCCATTATGCAGTGTTGATTTCTACATCGACAGTGTATTATAAACGCTCAGTCCCAGATACTGAGGACTCTTCTACTTGTAACTGATTTCTATTTACTTTTTAAACTTTAATTATATATTTGGATTTATTTATTATTAAATTTAATATACGCCGTCCTGGGTAAGACGTTAAACTACATCCGCGTACTGGGTAAGACTTAAAACTACGTCCAGCAGCAAGGCCTCTTATCAGGAGGTTTTGAGGGGCGTGGAACTATCTTTTAATTGCTGGTGTTCCCAGGTCCACCCTTACCCGGGGTCATAACACCTGTTAGGATCCCAGCTATGGGCAAATAGTTAACTACTACCAGCAATACTTTTGGAAAAATTACCAGCAATACAATTTTGAAGGAAAAATATTAACAGAAACATATTTTGGACAAAACAAAATATTACCAGCAATAAAGAATTTTGTCGGCATTAAATAACCCATTGGAGTTGGTGTGCGGTGGGGCAAAATAAACCAAACCAATCCAAAGAAAAGAATACATATTCTATCCTAAAAATGTTGTCGGCAGTAAATAATCCATTGAGGTTGATATACCGTAAAACAAAATAAACCAAACCAATCTAAACCAAAAAATACATATTCTATTCATACGAATCTATCCTAAAAATGTCAGCATTAAATAATCCATTGAGGTTGATATGCTGTAAAACAAAATAAACCAAACCAATCTAAACCAAAGAATACATATTCTATTCATACGAATCTCTCCTAAAAATGTTGTCGACATTATATAATCCATTGAGGTTGATATGCCGTAAAACAAAATAAACCAAACCTTTAATATACAATTGATTTGATTTGCTTGTCGCTTGTTACAATGAATTACTATTGAAAAATAAACAAAAGCTTATAAATCTTAAAATAATCGACCGAATTTGACCATTCTTTGATTATAGGTCAATTCCGGGCACGAAAAAACACAATTCAAGGTTATTTCGTGAAAAAAAAGACATTATTTAAGCAATTCATTCGGCATAAACTATCTTCGTATAAGGTTTCCGCACTTTGTGTATATTTTTGGCGTAAACTTTCAGAAATAAGTTATAAGGACTTAAATTAGCGCGCCACGAAGCGGTGTAATGGTTAGCAAGCTTGTCTCGCTAGAACAATTACGAGAGAATATTGAGTTTCATATTAACTTGGTGCCCCATTCTTTCGGCCTTGTGCCACATCTACGCTACGCTTGGACAATCACTATAAGGAATTAAATTATCAAGAGCAAAACGAACTAAGAATGAAGGGAAAATGTAGAAAAAGCATCTGAGAATGAAAGAGAAAAGAACAAAAGGAACAGGAAATGAAAGAGAAAAGAACAATTACGAGTGAGTAGTGAGTTTCATCTTCACTGGGTGCCCCATACTTTCGGCCTTGTGCCATATCTAAGCAACGCTTGGCCAAACACTATAAAGACTTAAATTATTTTTCACTAAATCCAACTATTGTTGAAAATTGAGAATTCAATATCTTATTAAAGTGATTATCAAAAATAATATTAATTCCTAATTAAAGTTATTATCAAAATAATAACATCAAGAAAGATATTTCCTTTTTTAAAAAATCACTTCTTTGGATGTTTTTATATACGTTTTAAGTGATACAGAATACAGAAACAAGGACACACACACGTCCAAGTCTATGCATGTATGTGTATCTGTATGTGTGACTGTGGGTCAACGTATATACGAGAATAAAGCACGTCTGCTCTTTTCGAAAATCAATTATAACTTTGCTGTTAAGGAAATTATATTTTCCATGCATTCAACTGGAAATATTCTCACGTTTTTTGACTCTTCATGTTCACCTTTAGAATTTTCAGGTAACAGCCATATTTAGTTGTCTGAACTGATTACTCTTATTCATTTTCATAATCTTCTTCAGGCTTTTTTTTAATTCGACTCAACACGGGCTATCCATACAAAATTACATACAAGTCTCGTCTTTTATAAAAAGTTAAATATGTCAGATAGAAAAAAACTTTTCCTATTGGTTTTTTTTTTATGTTATTATAAAAGTCTTACTAAGAAAGGCTATATAATGAATAAAACTGTTTTGTAATAATTAACCGTCATCATAGAAAGATCCAAGAAAATTGAAAGGATGTACATTTTTTATTTCATATTTACAGAGGTTTATATCTTCATCTGTTACGATTTTAAATATAAAGCTTCATCTGTATTTAAAAGATTATGACAGAACCTTTTTTTAAAAAATCACCCTAAGAAATGTGATAAAGCCACTAATGGATTACTGGGGACGGAAGAGGCAATAATAACAGGAAATGGGAATGAAAGAGTAAAAAGAACAAGGGGAACTGAGAAAGAAAGAGAAAAGTACAAATTGAACGGAGAATGAAAGAGAAATGAACAAAAGTAGCTGAGTGTGAAAGAGTAGAGAACAAAAATAAACTGGAAATGAAAGAAAAACACAAAAGGAACTGAGAAGGAAGGAGCAAATAGCAAAAGGAAGTGAGAATGAAAGAGAAAGAAGAAAATGAAGTGGGAATGAGAGCGAAAAGATTAAAAGAAAGAGGGAATGAAATAGGAAAGAACAAAAGAAATTGGGAATGAACGCGAAAAGAACAGAAACAAATGAGAATGAATGAGAAAAGAACAAAATGAACTGGAAATGAAAGAGAAAAGATAAAAAAAAAGAAATGATAATTAAAGACTAAAGAACAAAAGGAAAACATAAAGAAAGAGAAATGATCAAAGTTGAGTTGAGAATGAAAGAGAAAAGAACAAATGGAATTGAGAATGAATGAGAAAAAGACAAAAGGACCTGAGAATGTGTTGTGGCCTGTTTAGGGGCCAGAAAGAAAAACATGAAAGACGAAGGTAGGTTGAAAAAGTATATTGAAGATATATACAAAACAATAGTGTTAGTAATAAGTAGATTAGTACTGTGTCTACTACTCCATTTCGTCTATCCGACTCTCGGAGTTTGTATTTATGAGAGGAGGAAGAGTTCATTCTACTGTAAGAGGGTTTACCACGACAGAATGAAAGAGAAAAATTACAAAAAGAACTGAAAATGCTAGGGAAAAAGGACAAAATAACCTTGGAATGAAAGAGAAAAGAACAAAAGGGAGTTGGAACGACGGAGAAAAGAAAAAGGGGACTGCGAATAAAAGAGAAAAGAACGAAAGAAACTGAAAATGAATGAGAAAAAGTAGGAATTGGGAATGAAAGAGAAAAGTACAAAAAGAACCTGAAATGGAAGCGAAAAAACAAAAGGAACTGAGAAGGAAAAGGGGAAATAACAAAGTGTACCAGGAATGAAAGAGAAAATAACGCAAGGAACAGAAAATGAAGAAGAAAAAACAAAAGGAACTGAGAAGGAAAAGGGGAAATAACAAAGTGTACCAGGAATGAAAGAGAAAATAACGCAAGGAACAGAAAATGAAGAAGAAAAAACAAAAGGAACTGAGAAGGAAAAGGGGAAATAACAAAGTGTACCAGGAATGAAAGAAAAATAACGAAGGAACAGAAAATGAAGAAGAAAAAACAAAAGGAACAGAGAATAACAAAGAAGGAATGAAAAAAAATAACGCAAAAGGAAAATGAGAAGGAGAAGGAAAAGGGAAATAAACAAAGTGTACCAGGAATGAAAGAGAAAATAACGCAAGGAACAGAAAATGAAGAAGAAAAAACAAAAGGAACTGAGAAGGAAAAGGGGAAATAACAAAGTGTACCAGGAATGAAAGAGAAAATAACGCAAGGAACAGAAAATGAAGAAGAAAAAACAAAAGGAATTAAGAATGAAAGTGAAAAGATCAAAAGAAACTGGGAATAAGCGCCAAAAGATCAAAAGAAAAAATGAATGAAAGAAGAAAATGGACTGGGAATGAAAGAGGAAACAGAAAAATTAATTAAGAATGAATGCGAAAATAACAAAATGAAAACAGTAAAGAACAATAACAACTGATAATGAAAGAGAAAAAACAAAATGAACGGAAAATGAAAGAGAAAAGAACAAAACGAACTGGGAAGGAAAGAGAAAATAACAAAGTGAAGGAAGAATGAACGAGAAAACAAGGAAAGGAATTGAGAATGAAGGAGAAAAATGCAAACAGAACTGAGAATGAAAGAGAAAAGTAGCAATGGAACGAAGAATGAAAAAGAAAAGAACAGTAGAAATAGTGAATGAAAGAGAAAGGAACAAAAGTACGTGAGTGTGAAAGAGTAAAGAACAAAAAGAAACTGGAAATGAAAGAGAAAAACAAAAGGAACTGGGAAGGAAAGAGAAAATAACAAAAAGAACTGAGAAGGAATGAGAAAAGAACAAAAGGAAGTGAGAATGAAAAAGAAAAAGAACAAAAGAAACTGGGAATGAGCGCGAAATGATTAAAATGAACAAGAAATGAAAGCGAAAAGAACGAAACAAATTGGGAATGAAAGTGAAAAGAACAAAGGGACGAGAATGAAAGAGAAAAAAACGAAAAGAACTGGAAATGAAGGAGAAAAAACAAAGGAAGTAAGAATGAAAGAGAAAGAAAAAAGAAACTCGAAATGAACGCGAAAAGATAAAAAAAAACTGGAAATGAAAGAAAAAAGAAAAAATGAACAGAAAATGAAAGTGAAAAGAGAAAAGGAAATGCGAATGAAAAATAAATAGACAAATGAAACATGAAATGAAAGAGAAAAGAACAAACTGAACTGTCAGTGAGGGAATAAGGAACAAAAAGGAAAAAAAACAAACGAACAACAAATGAAAGAGTAAAGAAAATGAGACTTAAAGAGAAAAGTACAAAATGATCTGAGAATAAAAGTGAAAAGAACAATTGAACAACCTGGGAATGAAAGAGAAAAGGGAACTGAGAATGAAAGAGAAAAGAACAAATGGAAATGGAAATGAAAAATAAAATAAAAAGGAGACTAGGAACGAATGAGAAAAGAACAAAAGTAACATGGTTGGTCTGTTAAGTTTTCTCCATGTCTGTACGTTGATTATCGTGAGGTCGGAACACGAATCCAGTTGCAATTTTATCTTTTTATTTAAAATTTCAAGTTCCACATATTTCCTTATGTTGGTATTGTCTTCGTTGGGCATCCTAGTAGCTCTTATTCTACTTGTATCTTTTCTGTTCCTACATTGGGATGCCTTGTGCCCCATTTTTCCACACTCAAGACAGTTTTTATATTTAAAACGCCAATCCTTGTCCAATGTAGTCCTCCACATCGATAACATGCTAAGTGTCGAACAATCGTGGTCAAGATAAACACTCAGTTGTAGAGCAAGCTGAGTGAATACCAATTCAACATTGAGAAAGAGAGCTATTTATGGTGCAATGGAGCATCTCATTATGCTAAAGTGGGATAGTCCATTGCTTGGGCTGTGATTGGCTGCTGGTACCTGAGTGGAAGTATTTCTATATAAATACTAGCATGATTTCTCAGTTAGTTTGCAGGGTTTGTATTAAGTTACAACCTGCTTTATTTTTGTCTGCCAGCTGGACGCTAGCTGGGACTCTTACGCCGGTAAGTGCTTTTTATTATTGTTATCCTACACTAAGGAGGGAGTGTTAAGGGGTCCACACCTTTTTCATACAAGTGGACTCGCCCAGTGTGTAATTGTACTGCTGCCGATGAATACCCAGAG
>CAHIKZ030005630.1:2485000-2534430 GCA_903632075.3 Acanthosepion pharaonis | reverse complement strand
GGAGAATGTCGCGCAAGGTCGAATTCTAAGTGGGTCAGTGACAAAATTTTTTCCCTCGGAGCTTCTCCTTTGGGGACGCCTCAGGTGCCAGTTCATGACTCTGGCATTTTCCCGAAGAAGGAGTATTGCTTAGGGGTAACGGCCCTCTGGTACTTTGAGCATATAACATTAATGACGGCACAAGTAAAAAAACAAAAAAACCAAAAAAAAACCTGTACCAGCATAAAATCTATATAAGGGAGATAACTCTCATATTTCAAATTATGTCCCTTAGAGTAAATATTTCCCATTTGTTATATTTTTACATAAGAATTTTACGTCATTTGAATCATAGCTGTTGAATGTCACGTATTTCCCAATGGTGCTAGACATCAGTGTTTGATCCTGGGTAAGCGCCATAATATTTATTTTTCGATATTCGAGCCTTATCCACTTGAAAAATTAATAACACAATCCCATTATTTTTTCTTGTGTCTTCATAAGCTTTCTTTGTCATCAAATCATTTGACAATTAAATAAATTAATAATACCTACTGTAGAGTAAGTGGAAGTTAACTGTTTCAAATCAAAAGATAAAATGACAAAAATAAACACATCATCAGTGGCGTAGCTAAGGGGGTCGAGGAGGCGGACCGCCCCCGGTGCTATCCCAGGAGGGGTGACACAATGTTACCTCCAACAAAATTTTTCAAACAGGCTAAGGTGCCAAAAATAGTCTGAAAACAGTGGTGGAGACACAGGGTTTCGCAGGCGGGCATACGACCCCCCCGAAATAATTTATGATCCCCAGTTTTGTCGACCACGTCAGAAATTTTCTAATAAATTGTCGGGAAATTTGTGAGTAGGAAAAATAGCAATGTTTTCAGCTTTCATGTGTTTCAGTTGCTACAATCTTGGTTACTAACAAGAGACATTGTTGTTGTAACATCGGATGATATGGTGTTGTAACTCTGCATCATTAATAACAACAAAGCGAAATACGAAGCCAAAAGTGCAACAATTTCAGTCTTACCTGTGTATCAATTCGCTGAGATACAATTTTCCATTGAGTGAGCGATATACCTTTGAATAGTGTTGGGATGATTAATCGGAATCGAGAATCGGAAAAATCGGAACTTTTGGGGGTATCGGAAAATTTTGTGCCTATTTTCCGATTCCAAAAACGATTCTTTTAAATTTTTAACTTAATTTTCCATTATTGGTACTAATGATAAATATTTATTGTTTTTTAAATTATCACTAAAACTAAAATCATAATAACATCAAAATACGACGTAAATTTATTTTACTTGTATAAAAAAAAAAACAAAAAATAAACTTTGCATAAATTCTCTGGTAACCTTTTAAAAAGAATGCAGTTGATTTACAATGTTCGAAAAATGCTTAAAAATTAAATAGAATATTTTTGTCAAGAGAAATACTTTCAAACATCATTGATAATTAAATGGTACCCAGAAAATGATGCAACGGAAAATTGGACACCGGAAAATTAGCAACAGAAAATTACGTCAACCATGAGCCAGTCGAGACTGTCGGATCTGGCTGTGCTGTCCATTGAAAATGAGCTTACAAGACAAACAGATTTTGACGATGTCATTGACCAGTTTGCCACAATGAAAACAAGAAAACATTCATTCTAAGACCATAGTATCGAATGTCATTCTTTTAGTTTTGTGTTTTGCCGTGTTTTGTATTTGAAAGTGAACAGTTGTATTTTAAAAATCTTTTGATTTGAACCGATTATTTTATGGTATTGGATTTTGTCTTGGATCATACATGTATTGTAAACAGTAACGTACCGGTCAGTAGAGAGCATGTAAAAATTTAGCTAGCTAAAAAATATTCAAATATAGAGACCATTGGGGTGACATTTGAGCGGACCGCCCCGGGTGACGTTTAACTCTAGCTACGCCACTGCACATCATGCAGCTTTCCGGTTTCAAACATATTTCAAATTAATAAAAATAAAGAATAGCCAATAAAATCAGCTCCCACCAATAAATAAACATAGTCTTTTGGAGCCTACACGAAGCCATATAAACCAGGCATCCATTCAACTCAGCAGAAAGACTAACAGCAGTAAAGAGGTATGAGTCAACAAATCATCGTCCTGTCTTTCTCACCAAAGCAACAGCGGACTCCTTTTGATCTTGTTTCCCAAATCCACTTTCTCTTTTCCTCACTGAAAGACTATTTATTTTCATTTCCTTTCCAGTCAGAGAGAAGAACTTTGTAAATAAAAACTTTTATTTCGTGGTAGTAGTTACAGATTAGAATTTGTCTTTAAATAAATATCGTCATATATGGAATCTTTCCCAAACATTACCTCATACTAAGTGAAATTTGTAAAGAAACACATTAGGATGACAAAATATTTTCCACAATATACACAAAATTGTACAAAATCAAGACGGTACCTATTTATAAATACAATATTATTTGCTGCAATTTTATCTGTAATATTCAAAAACAAAATTATAACGCAAATTTTTTTCTTACATATTTAAATCTAAGGGACATAATTTAAAATGACAAGAGTTACCTCCCTTCTCATATATTGCTAATTCTTTACCATTCAAATTTTCAAGTTATAACACTTAAAGACGACATATATATATATATATATATATATATATATTATGAACTGTCTATTTGTACACAAATAAGTAACAGGTTCACTACCAACAGCTTTGAATAAGTACTTCATACCAAAGAATAATCATTACTTTTTAATACAAAAACTTCTTTATCTAGAGAAACTTTTTCAACTATTTGTCAGTACATAAGAAGTAAACCCTATTTCCAACACACCCATATGCATACCATATTAAAACGCGGCCAAACTTTATTTTCTACCCACTAACAGACAACATTGCAAACATGTCAAAAAGATTCCACAATACAACATATACCGTTTAAATCAAAGTGTGTATTGGTTAGAAATTAACATTAGTACTGTAGAATTAGATTTCTATATTCTGTTTTAAACCTGTTAAAGGAGGATCACAGCTAAATATTCTCAGTTTGTGCTTTAAAATTAAAATCGGCTCCAGAGTTCAGTATGAAACAATGCTTTCTGATTGGTCCATAAATAATAATGTCATGTTTCTGCCTACATCCGTAGGGTTGACCTCGAGTTGACCTGTTCAGAGTTCAACACGGCAATAAAATGTAAATGTTCTTGAGCCTCCCATGTGATCAAGGAAATTCATAAATATGAAACTTTGACATGACTAAGTCAGTTAGTCTTTAAAATAATCAACTCATCACACGAATCCATGAAACCCAACTTCCTCGCTAAAAATTAATTTTTATTAACATCAACCCAGCTTGTGGTGTTCAATTTCTTTTCAACATCATCTAGTGACCAATTCAACCAAGACAAGATTCAGAAACCAATTCACTTAATATCTAAACAACATAAAGTAAACCGTAATTATATCAGTTGAAGCAAGAAAACTCTACAGTAAGTCAAGCAATCTATTTCATTCAATTTCACCATCAACATAAACTGTTTAATTCCTTACCATATTTATAGCATAACACCTTTTATATTACCCTTGATCACACAACCAAGAACTCTAAAGTGTTTTAAACAACTTTATTATATCGTGTATACTTCTTGTTATATAAAAATATTTTCCCTTAAAATATCTGCGTATTTGAATATTTCTCTCGTTGTTGTTGTCTTTGTTGCATTTGATTTAGTAAAAATAGTAGTGGGTCAGTTTAATTTCTATTTTGTCACTGATACGGATTGGCTAATCGATTACAGTATGCAAAATATTTGAGTAATCAGAGAAAATTAAAATGCTATTTTCCCAACCTGACTTTTGGTAAAAATTTGTTATAAAATCCATAGATTTCGACTTTCAGAGAACAAAGATTTGACTGTCTCTCCACAGTGTGTGCTGAAAAAATACATATGTCAGCAACTTCAAATGAATTATCTCCAACAGCAATTACAACAAAGATGGTATTGGACATAATCTCCTATATTTTATGGCGAATAAGGGAAGCACAAACAAGTGGCACCTAGAAATAAATCTTATTAAGTTCTGTATATATGAAAAACCTTTCTGCAATTCTGTACAAACATGGTTAAAAATTAAGTGGTTTCTGGAACCTGATTGGAAAAGATAAGTCATGTGATGTGCTGTCTACAACATCTGTGTGCTTGAACTCAAAATGACCTGGAAATAAATCAGGGCTTGGGTTATTGAGTATGTTCCCATGCAAAACTCAGATAAGATTCATGGGCCAATCACTGACCTGCCATAAGCCATAAAAGTGGCTCATCAGCCACAGTCAGGAGGAGAGCTGAAATGGAACATTCAGTGAACCAGACCAGTCTTGATTAATAACAATAACACGTTACCATGACAAAATGTATGTCAGCAAAGATTTTTCTACATACAATACTACGGCAAAAGAAAGTTGCATATCTTCTCTCTGTTCACTGAGTTTTAAAACTACTGCTATTACAATGACTCAGCAGTCACACATTTGATTAGCATGTGCTTTCACACACATGTATTGATATATATCTCCTTTGAGACTCATTTGCAACAAATCACTTTGAACACTTGAACTATTGGACAAAGACAATTGAATTCTAATATGTAAATACATGTATTTACTGTAATAATGTCATTGTCATATTTAGCTTGATCTTATTTTTTGTCATTTATTATTTTGTGTTGTATTTATGGATATTACACTCAGATTTTATTTTTTCACCTAAAATCCATGTAGACTGACACCACAACAGTTAGTGAATCTTCACTAATGATAAAAGTCTTTTCTAAAGTACAGATTTTTCTGTGGAACAATTACCCAAAGATTTTAACTCAACTAAATGTATTTTTTAACCATTTTTGACTCTCTTGAATTCATATACCATTGTTTGTAAATACAAATGATTTACTTAACAGGCATGAAACCATGCTTTCTTTATTTCTATTTTATCATTGTTTGGAATTCAGATGTTCAGATTTTTAATATAAAAAAAACAGACAACTGAATTACCTTCATGTTTCTTTGAATGCAGGTCTTTTATTGTCCTTCTTCCCCAATAAGGTTTTCTCAGTTTTTTCCATTCTCAGTAGTCACTTGTGTTTTTCTGGCTTTATCACCTTTCTTGGAAGGAAACAATTAAAAAATGGCAAAGATGGACAAACGTGCCCACAATAAGACAGATTGTCAAAATGATGTTTTTTTCCCCATGACAGCTTTTTTAACTACTTTCACTCTTCGGCAATGTTTATTGTTTTAAAAAGCAATGATTAGAATTGGAATAAAACAAACATATGATGAAAGTGAATTTACATTTTTTTGTTCTTGAGAATTTACAACAAAAACATTAAGTACTATTTATTTATTAGAAGAGAAAGAAAGGTAAGATTGGTAAGTAAGAGTAGTATGTAGGAATGGTAAGAAAGAAAGAATACTAAGAATTGTAATAAAGAATGGTAAGTAAGAACAGGAAATAAGAATGGTAAGGAAGAATTAAAGAATAGTAAGCAAGAATGGTATGCAAAGGATATCATAGACGGTGAGCAATTGTGAGGTCTTAGAGAGGTTGCAAACAAGGAGAAGACTTATACTTATCAGAAAGAGGCAGCTGAAGTTTCTGGGAAACATAATGAGGAAGGAGGACCTGGAGAATCTGATACTCACGGGTCGAATAAAGGGAAAGAGAGACAAAGGAGAGCAGTGCATGACATACCCGACGAGCTTGAGCAGGTGGATGACAGAACGCGGTCTGGGGGAGGAAGCAGAGGGAAGGAACTTGTTAAGAGCTGCAAGGGAGGTGGAGAGCCATGATCGCCTACATCCTGAAAGCACATGGCACATAAAAAGAAGAAAGAAAAGAATAAAGAATGGCAAGAAAGAATGGGGACTAATAATAGTAAGAAATGTTAGAATAGTAAGAATGGTAGATAATAATAGAGAGAATGATAATTAAAATAGTAAGAATATTAGGAAGAGTAAGAATGGCAAGAGAGAATGGTAATAAAAGATGGTAAAAATACTAAGTAAGAAAGGTAAGGAAGAATGGCAAAAATGGTAAGAAAGAAAAGTAAGCATAGTAAGTAAGAATGCTAAGTTAGAACGGAAAGAATGTTTAAGTAGAATGTTAAAAATAGTAATTAGTAAGAATGGCATATGAGAATGGTAAGTAATAATGGTAAGAAAGTAAGTAAGAATGCTAAGAATGGTAATTAAAAATGGTAAGTAAGACTGTTAAGAATGGTAAGTAAGAATGATAAATAATACTGTTAAGAAAGAATGGTAAGTATAGTGAGAATGGAATGTATGGTTAGTAAGAATGGTAAATAAGAATGGAAATTAAAAATGTTAAGAATGGTAACAATGGTAAGTATGAATGGTAAATAAGAAGGGTAAGAATGGAAAGAATAGTACGTAAGAATGGTAAGTGAGAATCGTAATTAAGAATGGCAAGAATGGTAGCTTAAGAATAGTAAGAAAGTTAAGAGAATAGTAAGAAAAGTAAGAATGGTTAGAATGATAAGAATGTTAAGTAAGAATGGTAAGTAAGAATAAGAATAGTAAGTAAAAATTGTAAGAATGGTAGTAAAGCATGACAAAAATGGTAATTAACAATGGTAAGTATGAATTATAAATAAGAATGGTAAGAAAGAATGATATGTATGGTATGTAAGAATAAGAAAGAATGGTAAGAAAGAATGATATGTATGGTATGTAAGAATGGTAAGAATGGCAAAATGGTAAGTAAGCATAGTAAGTAAGAATGGTAAGTTAGAATGGAAAGAATAGTAATTAAGAATGGTAGGCAAGAAGTGTAGTAGAGAATGGTAAGTAAGAAAGGTATGCCTGGTCAGGATTGATTTTTCAGGTAACCAATAATTTCCTATGAAAATCTGGGAACAAAAACAAAGAAATGTTGTTGTGTACTGTCAGCAATCCCACACTTTTTTTTTAAAAAACAACTGGAAGAAAAAGCTTAACCAGCATTCTTGTAAGACTGATTCTGGATATAGAAAGGCCTCAAAGCAGCAAAAAAAAAGAAAAAGAAAAAAAAAAAAAAAAGTCTTATGTGGTAAAGATGACAAGGATCAAAGTGTAGTACCTGTTCCAGCAGCCAAAAGCTGGTCAATGGTACCAGTCATCAGCAGCAGTTCCAGCTCGTCAGCCAGTCATAACCATTTTCAGTACGCCTCCAGCTCTAGCCATCCTTACCAGAAGCAACAATATGCAGTAAACTGTCCTTTTCAGGACAACACTCTTCTCACCCTCAACATGAACATGCAGAGACATTTTTTGCCTTGTGAACTGTAACTTTATTTTTGTTGATGCATTTTCTTTAACAAAAATAAACTTGACAATATATTTTTTACTCAATTCTTTGCTTTGTTTGTTGTTGTCGTCTGTCATTCAATATCTGTTTGCAGTCTAATATACCACCCACAACAGTATATCGTCTAGAAAAGCAGCAGCGATCTCATGAATATTTGACAGGTAATTGGTGGAAAATATAAGGAAATTTCTTGGAGGAAATAAAAGGCCAGCAGGAAATCTTTGATTTCTTTATAAGCTAATAATGTTTGTATGCAAATAAAAAAAAAAAAATACTGATTTGTTGTTGAAAGAAGTTTTATTTTCATAAAACATGATGATGTTCATTACTAAAGGTTAAGTCATAGTGTAACTTTTCACCCAGAATTGGAGGCCTATCTCAAATCTTGTTCCACTGGGAGCAAAGATTTTTAGTTTCAGTTTGTTAAATAAATTTTTGTTTTCTAATTTTGGAATAACTTCTGCTTATTTAATTTTATTTTTAAGATTTATTTATTTCCATCCAGTTTGCTATATTATTTTATGTTTTTCTTTGCAAAAACTTTTTGTTCAAATTCAATAAAAAAAAAAATAAAATAATAATTTAGGAAACCTTGTTACTTGGAAATTAATTTAGCATTTGGTAAAGTAAAATAAAGCAAAATGTTAAAAAGCCATATATCAAAATGTCACAAATCCTCTCTCACAACAGTCAGCTTTTTCCCTACCTTCTTTACTAACTTTATAAATGTTCAATGGCACATAAACAAATCTTTAGGCAGCACATCTGGGCTATTCTATCAACTGTTTTCTGTTATAAACCATGGAATCTATCTTCATTGATTTTTCTTTGCATCTTGGAACCAATCGCATTGGTAGGCACATGTTTGCAGCCTTTTCTTCTGTGCACATTTTTCATTTAATTTAATAGTCTTCACTATGAAATTTTTATTCATAAAAGAAAATACATTAAAGATCAACTTTATTTTTGCAGAATCTGCATTTGTTTCTAAAAAATGAAAAAAGTATGTTGACTTTTTTTACCCCACTTCTTATAGTGAAATGTAACATTTTAATTTTAATTGATTTAGAAAAATAGTTTATTAATCAGATTTTTTCAAGTCGTTTTTATCTATTTTTTCTTTAGCTTTAGTCGCTTTCAACCCATATACGGGCATGTGTGTGTGTAAACATAGGGATCAATATTGAATGGTGATCTTCAGACCAAGTCTCTATATATTATATACATACAGGGGTATGCAAAAGTAGGTATACAGTAATAAAAAACCCAGTGTATTGTATTGATTACACAAATGTATCAATAATAAACATGTCAGTGCCACAAATGTTCAAACTGTTTGACTCCGTCTTTTGCATGCTCCTCTTTACCTGCAAAGCATTTATTATTATTGCTTATTAAAAAGAAATTATGATAAAAATTGTGAAAATAAAAATATTTAAAAATGATTTTAATGAATAAAATGAAACCTAGAACCATTATTATAATACTGGTAATATTGGTAGAATATTTACTGTATACCTACTTTTGCAGCCCCTTGTATAGTGATGTGTAATCTCATCAAAATTCTATGAGGCTGCTTTTTTATGTAGCTTGTCTTTTAATGATTTTAAGGAATAAAATGAAACCTAGAACCATTATTATAATACTGGTAATATTGGTAGAATATTTACTGTATACCTACTTTTGCAGCCCCTTGTATAGTGATGTGTAATCTCATCAAAATTCTATGAGGCTGCTTTTTTATGTACCTTGTCTTTTAATGAAGAAAATGAAACCTAGAACCATTATTATAATACTGGTAATATTGGTAGAATATTTACTGTATACCTACTTTTGCAGCCCCTTGTATAGTGATGTGTAATCTCATCAAAATTCTATGAGGCTGCTTTTTTATGTAGCTTGTCTTTTCATCATGTGGGCTATCATGGTTCTCCTCTATGTTGTAATCAGTAACTCTTGCCTTTTTGTCCTTGAATTCCTTGTTCTGCTATCCATTTACTCAAAGTAAAGTAAGTAAATTATATCACCCCCACCTACTCTGTTTCTCTAGACTTCAATATGCCTTGTGAGTTTTAAGGATCTGTTTTTTTTAGTTTTTTTTTTCTTTAAATCTAGTTATTATTTTCTAAGACTGATTTTCACAAGATACACTTGGCAAAGGCCATCCTTCTTTGGACATTATGGACTGGCACTACAGAATCACAAACAAAGAACTTCACCAAATAGCAAAAACCATATCACTTGAGGACTACCAACAGTGGCAACAACTAAAATGGATAGCACATGTAACTTGAAGAGAAAATAATGACATAATCAACATGTTAACAATCCCTACAATTTCAAATGAAAGGTTAGGAATGACACCCCCCCTCTTTAACACTGGAAAGAGCAATAAAAGCTACTGGACTTGAGAAACCTGTTTTCCTAAAAAGTGTTTTGAGAGAAATATTTTATAAATTCAAGTGAAAGTAGTGCTGGCTGCTTGGTCAATAAATGTAAAATGATTGCTTGGAGGGAAATCACTAATAGTACCATTGTACCAAACTTCAAGTAAATAAGATAAATAAAAAAACATTAGTACCATTAAAAGTTTTGAATAAAGTTTAACAGCACAGGGATTAATTATTAGCAAAGGATTAATAAATTAAATAAGAATAATAAATAAAATAAGATTTGAAAAAAAAAAAAAAGCAGTTTATAAAACTCAAAGGATATTCTGAGAATTAAATTTATAAATTTATATCTTGAGACAATTCTTATTTTATTAAGTATAAATGTGACTATAAAAAAAATAACAATCCTTCTATATATATTCAGAGATTCTTGATAAAATCCAAAGAATCTACAATGTCATTGGACTTGATTTTCAGTCATTTTCCTATCATGGCAATGTGGATTGCCTCTTCCTTTTCTATAAATACTTTCATGGTAATTGTTCTAAGGAGCTTTCCTCTGTGGTACCTAGACTTTATGAATTGAAGTGCAGTACTAGATTGGCAACAAGGTCTCATCATTTTACAGTTGAAATAGTGAGAGATGTAACCGTAAGTTCTATGCTAATAGTTTCTTCTGTTGCACATCTCACTCGTGGAACACTTTTCAGACTTCTTGCTTCCTAGTCAACTTCAATCTTCAAAATTTTAAGTTTAATGTTAATCATTATCTTCTGTCTTCTTAATTCTTGTTCTTTTATTATTCTCTCATGGTAATAGTGTTTTTATCTCATATTCTGTCGCACTCCGTAATCACTTGTATCTTAGTGGGGTTATTACCTTGCTTGGGGTGAAATGAAAAAAAGAAAAAAAAAAAAAAAGATCATCATCTTTTTTACATCTTTTGCTATTCAGGTCATCATGGTTGCTATACTCAATATTTTGATCGTTTTACCTTTTTACCTTCCTTTCTATCTTTTCTACCTTCTTCCTTTTTATTTTCCTTTCTATCTTCTTTTCTACCTTCTTTCCTTTTCACCTTATCTACCTTCTTCCTTTCTATCATCTTCCTTTTCACCTTCCTATCTTCTTTTCTACCTTCTTTCCCTTCTTACCTTCCTTTTCACCTTCTTATCTTTCTACCTTCTTCCTTTTCACCTTCTTCTGGTGTCTGTAGTTGGTAAACTTCTTGAAATTTTGAACTGGTGTTTTTATTCTTTGTCACAGCTGTACAGAATGACATATACATAGTTCTTCATCAGGTTTTCTTTCTCCTCAGATTAAACTATTGATTAAAAGTATCTAGTTCCCTAGCCGTTGTGAGTTCAATCCTCAGGTCTAGTAGAGCTGAAAATCATATGCTAATTCAGTGGAAGAAACAGACAAGTGATACAAAAAGGAACAGATTGGATATTATTAACCAATATGAAGTATCATTTGAGCATGAAAAGCAGAATGAGAACACTAACCTCGTCCTGGATATAATGATAAACTGCATCTGTGTCCAGGGTAAGATGATAAACTACATCCAACAGCAAGGCCTCTGATTAGGAGGTTTTGAGGAGTGTGGAACCACCTCTTAATTGCTGGTGTTCCCAGGTCCACCCTGATCCGGGGTGGTAGCACCTGTTAGGGTCCCAGCTATGGGCAACTAGTTAACCCCAAAGCCAGATCTTGTCATGGGTATGACAATAAACTACATCCACATCCTGGGTAGCGTCTTGGGTATGACGATAAACTACGTCCAACAGCAAGGCCTCTGATAATACGTTCTTGAAAAAAATAATGTATGTTTTTGAAAAAAAAAAATTACCTGCTATACGTTTTTTAAAAAATAATATTACCAGCTATACATTTTTAAGAAAAAAATATTAACAGAAATGGATTTTTGACAAAACAAAAATATTACCAGGAAAAAAAAAATGTCAGCATTAAATGACCCATTGAAGTTGATATGCTGTAAAACAAAACAAACCAAACCAAGAACACTCTAACCTTATGAATTGAATAAAGGGTTTGATTTACCAAGCATGAAGATAGATACTTGAAGAAGGCCAGAGAGTACAACAGCCAAAATACTGTGAGTGTTACCATCAAGATGGGGATGCTGATCCAAATAGCAAAGCACATACTGGTAATTCTTCATCTCAAAAATTCCAAAAAAATTCTAGCTAGCATTGGATCAGATTTGGAAGGCAGTGTATACGTGCATCAAAGAAGCAAAGTCTAGGAAATATTTGGGCCATAAAAATGATAAAAAAAAAATTGAAGAATTCTGAAGAATACAGACAGGTGTATTGGTTTTGTTCCTAAAACTTATAATGACAATATTGTGAAAATTATTGTTATGTCTGATTTAAAATGGACAAAATCAAATTTTTTTTTTTTTTTTTTTAAATATTTTTAGTTTGGTTATAAAAAGTTCTATTTTGAATGTTATATTATAAAGGAAACATTTCATCACTTTTTTTATTTTTTATTTTAGATAAAACAAAATTTTGAAGCAAAAACAAAATTTATTAAATAATTTCAATAAAACATGCAGACAAAAATTAAAGTCACCATAAATTAAGATAAAAGAAAAAAAAAAGGAAGCCATTGTAACAATATTTCTGATTGTAACTTGTTTCTGTTTGGCTTTGAAAATCAATAAATTCTCTTGTGTCAAAATAGTAAAAAAAAAAAAAAAATTAAAACTTATTTACAGCATCTGAAATTGGTTTGGAGTAAAAATGGTCTTTAGCATTTTTTAATATACACATTTAAGCAAATTTCAGTTTCATTAATAATGTCAACCAATTATGAGAATAAAATCAAATTATCTGTCTATATCTCTGAGATGAGCTATCATGATTACTTGCATTATTTACATTATTCAGATTGTTATCATCATCTTCATTGCTACATTCACTACGACTGGGCCATGTGAATCGATAAAGTTCACAAAAGAGAGAAAAAAACAACAACTCAAATCTCCAAGTTTTTTGGTTCACCACTGCTGTGGCCTGGTATTGAACTCACAACTCTTTGGATTTATTCACTGGATCTGACCAACATCTTGTGGGTTACAGGTAAATAACTGAGACATCCTGAAGAGGCATGGCATGTAGAACTAGAAGAATCTAACCCAGTGGACGAAATAAAGGTTTCGGTTTGAAAGGCTGTACAACGTCTGAAAAGTTGTGAATATGGCAATGAAGATAAGGATAACAGTCCAAATAATGTAAATAATGCAAGTGAAATAAAATTAATTTATTTTTGTTTTCAAATAACTTAATTTGCTAAGTTTTCTTGGGATGAAATATATTGCATGCACAAATTTATAATAATCTTTAAAATAAAAAAGATTCTTTGAATGGGAGAAAATAGAACAACCTTTTTTTTTTCTTACCCATATAAAAAAAGAAATTAAAAAAATAAAAATAAATTTTTCATTATTTTACAAGTACAATACATTTATGAAAGTGCAAGCTAAAAATAAGGAAGAGCATAATTAAATTATAGCATTTTATTTATCAAGTTTAAAATAACAAAAATTATTTTTTCTACCAAGTCATCAGAAAAGTCCAACCCAAAGAAATGGGTAATTCTCCTATCTCCATTTAATGGACTCTTCTGGTAATGTAGAATAGTGTTACACACACAAAAAAATATAGGTATAGATACATAGTTTTTTTGTTTTATTTTATTTTTTTTCATATGGTGACTAGAGGTTGTTTTTTTTTTTTAGCTTTATTTTCAAGAAGAAAAAAAAAAAAATCTTTGACCTGAATTTTGGTCCGCTTGTTCATTAAAACCTCCAAACTCAAGCATGCTATCAAAAATCACAAAAAGCCTTGCTAAAAGGTTATATCATTTAGAAAGATTCTCCTAAATAAAAAATTGGCAAAAAAAAAAAAAAAAGCTTAAAGAGTATGACATTTTTTTTTTTTTAATTTCTTGTTCTTAATTTTAAAATATGAACTAAAGTTAAAAAAGAAGAAAAAAAAGAAAAAAAAAAAAAAAAAAAAAAAAAAAAAAAAAAAAAAAAGAAAAAAAAAAAAAAAAAAAAAAAGAAGAAAAAAAAGAAAGAAAAAAAAAAAGAAAGAAAAAAGTCACTCATCAGATAACATACTGCAAAAAGACCTATTTAATTCATAATTCTTTAACGAGCATCTCTTTCTATTTAAATCTTTGGGACAAGGAGTTGTCTTTATTTACATGCAGACTATTGCCCACATCTTTGTTGTCATTATCACAATGTTTCAGCTGTTGTGCCCTCTGGTCTTCATCAGGTGCTTATCGATCCAGGTAACCTTAAAAAAATTTCCAACTGTATCCTTTACAAGGGTAAACTGTTCACATTCCACAGATTGAATAAAGGGCTAAGACTGAAATTCCCTGAAGCTTGCCTGGACTAACAAGCACCTGATGAAGGCAAAAAGGAACAATAGCTGAAACGCTGTGATAATGACAACAAAGATAAGGATAATAGTCTGCATGTAAATAAACATTTCTTCATTTTTAATTTCATCTGCTTTTCATAGCAATTTTACAGACTGTCATTTCTACGGCTTTCAGCAGACAGCATGAATTGGAACTGAAGATTAAGCTTTTAGCAAGACACACATCTTTTTTTCCTTTGGGAAGCTCATCTTCCCATCTTAACTTCTTTACTAATTTAGACCATAAATGCAACTGACTGCATAAAATCAAATCTAATTATATAGCTCAATGCTTGAGAGCCATTCAAAGCGTCAAACTGTTGATGATGAGCAAGGTGTGTGCTATGAATAGAAGAGAAGGTGATAGGAAGTGAAGATCATGAGGATAAGTAGGATAGATAATAACTGACTCTAGACTTGGAGAGGTCAAGATTGAAGTATTCAGAGAAGCATTCACAGGAGAGTCTATACCCATACGGTTAGCTGGTTGTTTTTGTTTAGTGGCATATCAACACCTTTATGGGTTATTTAATGCCGAAATCCAAATATTTTGTACACCATTTTTTGGTGAGGAGATAATATAGGTTTTAGTGATACAAGTCTTACTAATTAACCCATAGTTGGGAGAGAAGAGGTGGATTCATTCTTTCCATTGATATTTGCACGTAAGTGAAAACAAACAAACAACAGAAATTGGAACTCGGGTCTCCGATTAATAATTCTCAGCCATTATCCATTATACAACCCACACATCCAAACACAGAGCATCTGGTATTCCCCAGTGGTCACCCATCTAGGTACTGACCAGGCTCAGTGTTGCTTAACCTTGGTAATTGTATGGGAACCAGTGTTTCAGCCTGAGAAATTGTGATAACTCAAATTAAGATGAAAGAAAAACTAGTCAAAAAAATGAATAAGAAGAAAAAATGCTTCTTCTCATAAGTTCAAGATAATAATATTGTCTTTTTAATATTCCTTGGCTTTTCAGTAAAAAAAAAATCAAACCAGCCAAAACCTAATTTATTTACAAAAGTTAGTTTCAGTTGAGATTAGAAAAAAAAGTCTATTCACCATTCACTCTTCTAATGCAAGTAATTCAGCTCTATGTACAGTTTGTTATTTAAGCTTTGCTTTATATGTAACAAAGTTACCAATTACTTTTCAGTTGTTATTCATCTGATTCTATATGGTTTTATTTTACTAATCAAACAAGAGCCGATGCATTCATTGCCGTTTGACTCCAAGCTGCACATTGTACATTTTGAATGATTACAATTTTGTTATTATTTTTAAGGTTTAGCACCTCAACTTTTACCAAACAAAAGTCAGTCATACCATTGCAGGTAACTCTACAGAATCAGAATAAAATTTTGTCTTGTTGTGCCTTGATAGGACAGATGCAAAAATGACATTGGTTATAATACTCCATTTTTTTTTATATTCCTATAATTAACACTGAATGTTTTTTTGTTTTTTTATATGCCTATAATTAACACTTGATTTATAATTGTTATTACATTTTAATTTTTTTAAATGAATTAACACCAGATATTTTTTCTAAAATTTTTTTTTTAGCCAATACTTAATACCAGATTTTTAATTTTCATAATTTGTATTTCATTTTATAGTAAATTTGTAATTGCATTGTACATACATATATACATGTAAAACTGCATTTATTGGTTTAGGTTCAATACTTCTTCAATTTTAAACTCAAAGTAAAATCAAGTAAAAATAACAATTGATTCTTTACCTTGTCTCCATGTTATAAATGAAAACAATTATAATAAACATATTTTTAATATATACATATATTTAAATATATCTTCCTTCAAGATTAAGAGACAACTGCAATTTATGAGTTTCTTTAATACAATATTTCTGATATAAACAAGTGACATTTTTACTACATCATCAGAAGAGTCCACTACATAGAGATGTGCAATTCACCCATCTCCATGTAGTGGACTATTCCGGTGATGTAGAAAAGTGTTACACATGTATTTATAGATGTGAATTTTATGTTATATTTTTACCCATTCTGATAAAATGGCTAACCATTGCCAATGAAGGCTTACTGAGGTGTGGTTAACACTGACTACCCCTGTGCTGTAAGTGGAGCTATGATTCTCTTCATTTTAGATGGGAGAAGTTGCTCAGCCACAGGAATTCAAACCCTGTGACAACATTGTCCTCACTGCACTAAAGAGGTTGGGTTGGGGCAATCAATGCTGGGTAAATATTTTTACCCATTCTGATTTCCTATCTGAAATTCTATTTCAAGAACACAGTGAAAAGAATCTTAACATTTGTTATAATAATAATAATAAATTACTGTCTCAAATGGATTACAGAGGTTTTGGTTTATTGTCCATTGAGAAAAGCCAGAGAATGAAGCTAAGTGTAAACACTGAACTTTGAAAAGATTGAATTTTAAAAATTTAATTTTGCTCTGATTATGGTCAATTTTTTTTCTCTAAATCTTTAAGGCAAGTTCTAAAAAATAAATAAAGCTGTTGGTAAAATAAAGTTTTTGCAATATGATAATCTTAAAAGTGTTAAAAAAAAAAAAAAAAAAGAAAAAAGAAAAAAAAAGAAAAAAAAGAAAAAGGAAGAAAAAAAAGAAAAAAAAAAAAAAAAATGAAAAAAAAAAAAAAAAAAAAAAAAAAAAAAAAGGAAGAAAAAGGAAGAAAAAAAAAGAAAAAAAAAAAAGAATTAGGTGCAATGACACCAATGAAAATTTTGAATATCCATTGAGTAGTAATCACAGAATGGGTTGGAGTAACCTTTCAATTTGTAGGGGCAAAGTAGTAAGGCAGGGATGGGGGTAGTCAGAGGACAAGGATCAAGGGACATCTAGAATGGACTACCTTCATGCTTACAAATTCCTAGGTTGGGCAGTTTGAATTCAATTTGGCCTCATAACTGACCACTGACCAAGTATCATATAATCAGGTATCCAATTTGATAAAATCCCCCAAGCAGTTAAACTGAATAATAAAAAGACCAAATTGCAATTTGGTTTCAAGGGAAGAAGCAGCAGTGAAATTCATTAGTCTGTTTTAATTAAGATCACAATTTTTATTATTTCACAAATTATTCATACAGGTATCCCCATCTTTGTTGTTTATATAATAATATTTTTTCTTTTTTGACAAATATGTCCTTTTGTCTTCCATATTGGTTAAAGAAACATACATAAAAACAATGAAGATGAAGATATTAATTGAAATAACTTACAAAATAATGAAAAGGTTTAATCTCAGAATTTCAGACAATAATTCTCCTCACCTTCGTTGTTCACACATTCAATAGAGGGAGTATATGCGAGTGTGTATGTGTGTCTCCGAGTGTATGTGGAGGCTTAATTTTTTTTTTTTTTTTTTATAGTAAAATATCAAACTGATCTCTCATTTTATGTTCAGCCAAAACATTCAAGTCAGGTGTTAAATAAACAAATACAGATCTCATTGCATTTTTCATGAGTCTTTCATGATTGTTTTTACGGTTTATCAACCTTTTGTAGGTTATTTAAAGCTGAAATACATTTTTGGACTGTAAGAACATTTTTTTTTGGCGAGTGAATATTGTATTAACACGATTTGTAGATAATGATTTTCATATACAAGTTCAACTATTTAACCCATAGCTAGGGTGGAGAAGCGATTGATTCATACCTTTCCCAAGGGTATTTGCACATGATCGAATGTAACAAACCCAAATAGAATTTGAACTTGGCTCTCATTCTAAACTGATACCAATTACACCGCCTGCACAGCTAAGCTTAGAGCATCTGGTATTCTTAAGTGGTTACCCATCTAGATACTGATCAGGCTCAACATTACTTAACTTCAGTGATTGTACAGAAACTGGTGTTTCAACATGATACAGCTGTAATAGGTGAATGTCAAATATTGAAGGCTGATACCAAAGGCCTGAGAATTGAAATGAGTTTCAGTAAATAATAATCACTGCAACTAATACTTATATATATATATATATATAATTATGAGAGGGATAACCTTAAGATTCCATGACTATAATTTATTTCCCCAGAAAATATATAGTCATGGAACCTTAAGGTTATCTCTTAATTATTTGATTAATATTTGCTCTGGTGTTACATTGAGCTCTCTGGATCACATCCTCTTTGGAATTATCCATGTGGATTACCAAATCCTTCATTACCTTACACTATATATATATATATATATATATATATATATATATCTCAATTGATAATTAGTAGGGATAATTCTAAAGAGGATATTAATCCAAAGAGTGCTGTATGTAATAATGAATACAGAATCATAAAATCCATCTGATTATAATTTATTTTGTAGACTTTACCTAAGTCCATAAAATAAATTATAACCAGATGGATTTTAAGATTCTGTACTTATATACTTGAAACCAATAGGTATATATATATATATATATATATATATATATATATATATATATATATATATATATATTTATATATATTTTTTATTTAATTTTTCTATTTCTCATTCAGTTTGTTCCAAGGTCTGGAATGGATTATCATCAACCATATTAGCCTTATAATTATAACCCCTATTAACCCTTAAGAGATTTCAGTTGTAAAAACACTGGAGTTCTGAACTAATTCTTGAAAAATCTGAATATGTGGTGTTAGTGGAATTAAATTTGTATCTTTTTTTTTTTTTAATCAATTCACCCCAAGCAAGGCAACAATGCCACTAAGACAGAAGGGGGCTACTGGGAGTGAAATAGAATGAAAAAACTTTAGGGAATGGATGATGGGAGCAGGTTTTGGTGAAGCTGGAAGCTTCTTGTCCAAAACCTTGACCCTTTGTAAGTTATTTAAAGCCAAAACATATTTTGGATTGGAGAAGGTTAAGTTCCCAAGTGGTCACCCATCTAAATTCTAACTAGTTTCAGTGCTGCTTAAATTTGGTGATCTGGAGGAAGAGGGAATAGCAGTATGATTTTATTTTCTTTACTAACAACACCTATGAAAATTGTATGGTTTTTATATTTAAATTTCCTGATGAATCTTAATTCCAAACTCATAAGTTAATGATTGAATAGAATCCTTGCAAGTTCTACAACTATAAAATAACTGTGGAAACTCCCTTATAGCATCCTTAAATATTTGAGCTTAACAACTTTAACAAAATATTGTAAAAACAAGCATAAATATGAATGCAGGTCATTAAAGAAGTAAGATGGTACAAATGAAAAGATTAAAACTTGACAAGGTTTTCCATTTCACTGAAGCAGATGTTAAATGCTTGACAGTGTTATCATCTTCCTTTATGAATGCTTTCTTTAGGTCACTAAAACCAAACAATACTTGATATATTCCCTTACTTCTTCCCTCACAATCAAAATGGAATGGTTCATTATTTATCTGAGACAATGGCAGGTTGCAACACATGATAACTAACTAATGGAGGGATAAGCAGAATTATAATATTGCCCTTTTTATATATAAAACTTTAGTTTATACTTGCGGAAAGTGGGTAAAAACAAATAAAAGAAATAAAAATATCAAATAAAAATTGTAAAATTGAGTTAAAATCAAAATACCAACAGATTTTAAAAAATAAACTCAAAATCAAGTTTTTTTTAACTAGATATAAGATTAAATTAAAATATATGTCATGAGATTTTAAAAAATGAAAGTGTTATCTTAATTTAATTTTAAACATAAATGCTGCATTTCTCACCTGTACCTGTTATCCAGCTTCTTCACCCTTCTCCAACAGCACCAGCTCCATTGACTTGGACATGTAAACCATATGCTAGATGGGAGGATTCCGAAGGTCCTTCTATACAGGGAACTGGCCACCATCAAAAGGGCAACCTCATCTTCACCTCAAGGATGTCTTCAAAAGAGACATGAGGGTGAAGGACATCGACAGGTGGGAAGATGTCCCTAATGATCACTCATACTGGAGATGTGATTTACACCGAGGGCTGGAGTGAGTAGAGGCGAAACAAACGCTTGTCACTAGAGAGAAACATGCTCGACAGAAAGAAAAAAAAAAAACAAGGCAACATCGGGGGAGTGTGTCTTCACATGGATTTGTTGTAATTGAGACTATCAGAGCTGTGTGGGCTTGTACAGCCATAACAGTTGTTGCACCACCATCAGCAGCTGAGGCATAATTCTTTAGGTGCAGATCTAAGGTTTCTGAAGACATAATGGATGCTACACAAAAAAACATAAGCAGGATAAAATTGAAAATTATTTTAAATCCTGTCAGATTTCTGAGAAAAGCAAAAAACAAAATTCTCACTGAATACTTTGTCTTCAACAAACTTAATTTAATACTTCTTAAGAAATGAAAATATTAGAGGTGAAGAAAAAATATTGAAAACTAACAAACTTTTGACCAACATTGTTTTTCATTTCACCAACTACCCAATAAAATCAATAATAGGATTGAACAGGTAACTAAAAATAAAGTTTTCCTTTATCCATTATCAATTTCAAGGTGATTGATTTGTTCTTTATGGATTATCAACCCATTACAGGTTATTTAATGGCAGAAAATATTTTTCGACTGTAAGAATTTTTTTTAAGATTGTTTTTTTTTTGTGGACATGAAGGTTCAAGAATTCATTTTTTTTTTTTTTTTTTTAAATATATTGCATTTGTTGGTAAAATATCTGAAAATATTTTAAGCATAATACTTAAAATTGTTCCATATTTTTCTTATTAATTCCATAAACAAAAAACATAGATATAGTGAAACAGTTCCTTATAATTTTTAATACTGCCATTAAATACTCTGATGCCTTATGCCAAATATCCATTCATAATGTATGAAAAACCATAATGTAAAAAAAAAAAAATATTTGCAAATCATGTGTTTCTCAAATATATCCTACAAGCACAAAAGTAAGCATCATTTTCTCAAAGTTACAGTGATGAGAACAGTTTATAAATCTATCATGTATGACATCAACTACTATCAGGCTCATAGGGTAATTGTGAACTTCTGTATCCTCTCAATGGTTGTACATAGTATTTTCAGGGCAACATTTTAAGGAAATTTGGGTTACCGTATCATACCATAAAATTTTTCTCATCAGAATCCATTTTGTACATTTACAAATCTACCATTCATCCATGCATAGAATACTGCTGCCATATCTGGTTTGGTGCTTCTACTATTCATCTTGAGGTTTTTGACAAAATCCAAAGAAGGGTCTGTCATATAAACAATCCTGACCTGGCATCTCAACTTCATTCACTTTTTCACTGACATGATGTAGCTTCCCGCTGATGAGCTCCCCCCCCCCAGGTTGCCTGACTGTATGAATTTAAGTGTGTCACTAGATTGGAATCAAGGTCCCACCCTTTTACTGTTGAAATAGCTAAATGCAACCACCACCTCTGTTGGGGGCCACCCACCTTCTCATCAGAATGGACTGATCTCTCTACTACTAATAGGACAGTGCTATAGAGTTCTAGGAGATCAGGTGACCATCACACTTCCATCTCTCTACCGGAAGATACAGTTGGACTTTATACTCTTTCTGATTGTTACTGACTAACCTGCGTTCGTTTGACTACTAATCTCTCTGTTGTAAATACCTCTTCAGATATACCAATATTTTTCCCTACGTATGTGTTTGTCCTTATTTCCATACACGCAAGGGGAAACACTCAACATCTCAACAACCTCTACTCCAACAGTTTCTTTTCTCGTATTTCCCACCTGTGGAATTCCCTTCCATTTACTTACTACAATGTTAAAATATCTAAATGTCAGTCGCCATCGCCATCATCTGTCTTCTTGAATCCTGTTCATCTTTTGTCCTTTCTCAGTACTCCCTATTCTCAGTCTTCTCTCTCACTTTCACTCCCTGTAACCCTCTGCGTACTAGTGGCATTCTCGCCTTGCTTGAGGTGAAATGATAAAAAAAATAAAAACAATATAAAAATAAAGATAATTTATATTCATACTGGATGTGTGTGTGTGTGTGCATCTTTTCCCACTTCTTTGGTCTATCCATCAGGGTGAAGGTGATATACTGACAGATTTAAGATGCTTTTTGGTTTCATTCAATTTGTGCTGACAACTGATGAGCAACAAAAATAAATGTCTGTGGATCCCAGAAAGAAGCCGGCATTCTCGTTTGAATTTAGTCTCTTTCCCAATTGACAGTTTCTTCTTGACTGACCTGAATGCAAACAATGCTAACTAATATTGAAACATAAAAACTAGTGAATAAAGAAAGACAGAAAGGAAAGCTTATTCTTTTGACTTTCTTTATTCATAGTCTCCTTTTTACACATATACTCCATCTGAAATTTTTATATACAAACTAATGTAGAGAGTCAGTGACACACACATTCACAAAAATATTAAAACAAGGATAGAAAAGTTGAATGCTTTGTACTTGTAGAAAGAAAGAGAGAGTGTATATATATATATATATATACACACACACAAATGACTGCCACCTTGATGTTGAGTATGAACATTCCAAGATGCAAATACATACAAGCACATATACACACACCCAAATATATATATATATATATGAGATGAAACTGAAGTATTGATTTTGCAAAATAAAATATTACCATGGCTTTCTAAAGTCTCCGCTTTCATAATTATCATTTGCTCAATTCATACATTGAGGTCTCTCTGGATTTATATCCTCTTTGGAATTAACCATATGGATTACCAAATAATATATATATATATATATATATATATATATATATATACACACACATGCATCCAGGCACTATATATATATATATATATATACACACACACACAATTTAGTATATATTGTAAATTGCTGATACTCCCTGAAAAACAGATAGACAGATACATGTAACTTTGGATTTGGGATGTTGATGGTAACATCAATCAGCTAAGTGACAAACTTTTACTCACATTATTCTTATATATATATATATATATATATATATACACACACACACAAAAATCTCTGGGAGTATGCATACATACCAAATTTAATTCTAAGTACCTGATCCAATCTATTTTCATGTCAGTAACCTTAATATTGACTATCACAAAAAAAAAAAAAAGTACCGAACAATCTCCAACTATGACTACTCTTTTATGAGTAGAAGTTTACTAGTTGGCTTTTTGTTCATTTATAATTGGCTATTTTGGGTTTGAAATTGTTTAAACTTTCAACATCCTCGAAACGATAAGCTTTGAAATGACTCAACTAATCAAAAAAAAAAAAAAAAAAAAAAACACTTTCAAGTTTCAACTGACTCATTAAAATTTTCTATCAGTGTAGCTTCATGGAGAATGTATTTGATTGAGTCATAAATAATTTCTGTTGTTTTTATCATCTTTATTCTTCAAAATATTAGAATTGGTTCCACAAAATGGAAATTACTTGATTCAACCTTATAGGTGACAAATTTGCAGCAAATTTGGACCTTCATAGCCAAAGTGTCAAAAGGATGTTTTTCCCTTGACACTGCTATTATTTTAACTACCTTCAATCCTCAGCAATGTTTGTTTTAAATTGTACTAAGTGAATTTATACATTTTTTGTTCTTGAGAATTTTGAAATATATTAAACACTATTTATTAGATTGTTTATTTATAAGAATAATTTTTATATTTACAACATTCTAAAAACTAATACAATGCAATATTTATCATTTACTAATTTATAAAGAAATAAATATGAAAACAATTTTTTATTCATAAATTTATAAACATTTACTAAATTATTAAAATATGTGAACCAACTAAGAAATCCTTATTTACCATTTTATAAAGTTTGAATTGTTTGGCAGTTAGCCGATGTTTTGCCAACCATTTCAATAAACAATAAATAAATAGTTTAAATAATCTAATTAATAAATAATATTTATTATATTTCTGGTTAATTTTCAAGAACAAAGAAAATGTGTAAATTCACATTTTTATGTTTAGGTTCTATTATAATTTTAATCATTGTTTTTAAAACAAACACATGCCAAAGGAGTGAAGGTAGTTAAAATAATAGCAACATTAAGGAAAAAAATTGTCCTTTTGGCATTCCATCTTATTGCAGGCATAGAGGTCCAAGTTTGCCAAATTTGCTTACAGATGTCGTGCCAAGCTATTTTAGATGCAATTTCAACAGTCTCAATTATTTTAAATGTACCTTTCTTTTTTTTTTCCTTCCATTTTACACTCAGTGGAAAGATTTCTTGAATAGCATGATTTTAATGGCTGGTACAAAAGATGAAAAGTAAATTCAACATTGGTAGCTAAAATACTGATTATGACAATGATGAAACATCACAAATTTACAGAAATTTTAAGATAAAGACTTATTTTACTTTGTAGAAAGTTGACTCTTTAGGACATGCTTCCTTGTTTAATGCTTAACTTTTTGTCCTTTTCTTATTTTTATTCATATGTAACATTATATTAATTTTCTCTACTGTGTCAATCATTAATTTTTAAATTAATATTTCTCTTATCTTAATTTGTTCTTTTTTATTGCTACTCTCAAATTGACATTCTATGGTCATCAACAAACAACTCAGATTAGAAAGGGTAAGTGTCTAGAAAGACTTGCCCCCTTTTCATTGGGAAACCTGTTTTAATACAACGGCTACTTTTCTGTTTATCGTTTACTGAAGATCATACAATGATTATCTGAATATTGATGTAAAAATCAAGAGAAATTAAGATGGAAGGAATAAATAATTGACAATTTTTTTCATCTAAGAAATTTTTATAAAAATATCATCGGAATTATGCAAGACACTGGTTCCAATAAAGCAAAAAAATATGCCTGCAGAAAAAGGACTTTCGCCTGATTTTTAAGATTTCCAACAGAAAATGAACTTGCTTGTCATGAGGCATAAAAACAGAATATTTCAAATATGATTAATTCCTGTTAACACTATGAAGAGTGAAAGAGTAAGCAAACATCTTAGGTAAACAAGCAGATGAATTATCATGCAGATCATTTTAAAAGAAATACACAGATGCGTTTTATAATTATTTTTGTGTTTTATTTATGAATTTAGACATATTGGATTTTTGTTATTAATTTAAGAGTATTTAGGGTATTCCTGGATTGGCTTATGTACACATATGAATATTGTTATTTTTACTTAAAAATGAATTATATAAATCAGGTAAATTCTGTTTTCAGATATTAAAAATGTAATTGTTTTTAATTACAGGTTAAATTCTATCATGGAGGGATGTAAGATTCCAAAGAATACAGTTCCATTAATTTTTGATACAATGACTTCTTAGATACAGTGTAGGGCCAATTGTTAGGTGGATTATATCTGTCTCACTGTACTTAAGAAGCCAGTAAAATATTTTTCGTTCTATAAAACCTCTCATTTCAATGTAACAATTTTGAAATATAATTTGTAATCATTTATTAATTATAATTAATAAAAGTAATCAATTATTAACTATAATAATAAAAGTAATCAATTATTAACTATAATAATAAAAGCAATCAATTATTAACTATAATAATAAAAGCAATCAATTATTAACTATAATTATTATTATAATTAATTTATCTTACTAAAAAGAAAAAACTTTTATGTCTATTAAATTTACTGATAATTTTTTCTAGTATGCGAATAACATTACACAAATGTGACTGTTGTCGATGTAAAAAAGAGTCAGAATTACATTTGCAACAGCCATATTTTCAAAACATTATTTGCATATTAAGAAAAATGATCAGTAATTTTAATAGACATAAAATATTAATTCTTTTTAATAAGACATATTTACAAGAACAAATGCTGCCTAAATTTACTGAATTGTTCAAGAAAAAGCTGTTACTTTAAAAATCATTATTTAATTATGTGTAATTTTGTAGTCATCATTAACATTATCTGGTTTTAGTGGTGATAACATGGTTTTTATTTTTGTTTTATATGAAATTGTTTATGTTTTGTTCTTTTTTATTTAAAATATTTTGACCACTGTGTTCTCTAGCCTTCCTCAGGTACTCTTTGTATTCTGGAATGTTAGATGCAATGTACATAGGAAGATGAACATATGCTCTCTCTTAGAACAAGGTTTAGTATTCCAAAATGCAACATTTAATGGAAGAAGGTTAAAGAGTACAATTGGTAAAATTTTCTTTTGGGTGGGGGGCGGATAGAAAAAGATGAGGACCATTTGTACAAGTGAAATAAAATGAAATTGCTGCAACAGCTTAATTTAAAAAAAAAAAACCTGGACAAGAATCAACAGGAACGAACTTGTACAGAACAACCAAGTCTCAAAAGTTGGTAATAACTTGAAATTTGAATTTTTTTTTTTTTTTAATTTTTTTTTTTTAATTTTTATTGTAAAACAAATTTTTAATCTATTAAAATCTGTTTAATAGAGAAACATCATGAACATTTCAAATCTTATTTGGATAACAGAGTCGCTTATTTACATGCACGATGCTTTCAAAAGACAAGCAGAAATCCACTGACAACGTCGAGTCTGCAAAGGCAGCGGCTGAACTATCTGGATAAGGTTTGGAAATCTTTAATCTGATTCTCTGAATATATGAGACTGAAAAGTTAACGTTGTTCCATTACAAAAATCAAATTCACTATTCATTTGTTTGTGTCATATTATGGGGCCAGAGAGACACCAGAAATTTATCAACCGAACTAATTCCCTTTTTGATGAGCGTACAGTCCAAAACAGCAAACTTTCTACAAAGTCTGAAAATATTTTTTCCTCAAAAGTTCATATAAACTATAAATACAATAATGAACAGAAGACATAGGATCAGTTTCATATTATTAAGTATTAAATGCATCACCTTTTCCTTATTATACACTATATATATATATATATATATATATATATATATATATATATATATATGAAGAAAAATATATACCTGGGAAAAAACAAACAAAAATCCTTATATACAATTTATACTGTTTTAATGTTAATGTGTCAATGTCGAATGTTTTGGTCTAATAAACCATCTTCAGGACATATTCATAAATTATAACATTATCAATACAACATGACAAAGACGATGTACATAAGAACAAGACTTATCCAAACAAATAACTGAAAATTTTATAAGATTAGCTCCATTTAAAAACAGTCTTGTTCTTATGTACATCGTCTTTTGTCATGTTGTATTGATAATGTTATAATTTATGAATATGTCCTGAAGATGGTTTATTAGACCGAAACGTCCGACTTGACATATTAACATTAAAACAGTATAAATTGTATATAAGGATTTTGTTTTGTTTTTCCATATATTTGCATACTATATATATATATATATATATATATATATATATATATATATATATATAATATATATAACATAGATGTCAACACTTAGAGGCAAGTCTGTTTCATGCTAGATGCAATCGTCAGGCCCACGATGATTATATCTAGCATGAAACAGACTGTCGCCTAAGTGTTGTCTTCTATGTTCACTTTTATATTTACACATGCTCTATCTCTGATATTGAGCACTTTATCCAATAAATATAGCACATCTTAAGACTATATTTCTTCATATATATATATATATATATATATCCAACATCATTATTATTTTGGTGTTAGTCTACACCATCTGAACATGCGAAAATTTGGAAATTGATGATGTAAATTTTATCAACTTTAAATGACTTTGTATTTTGAGTATAAAAATCAAAAGACAGAGGCTTGCAATGACGGCTGTAGAGGAAGTAAGGTCGTGTTGAATGGCTGGTCAGTTGGTGGTCAGTGGCCAAACATTGATAATTATGTGGGGAGGGAAGTAAAAAAAAAAAAAAAAGAAAAAAGGAAGAAATGAAAATGAGGAGTAGGAGTAGTTATAAAGTAATTGTATAGAGTCTGTTCCCTTTTTGGAGATGTGACAAAAACAAGAAAAATATATCTAAAAAAAATTATAGACAAGCAAAGTGTAAAGGGCAGGGGAAGAATAAGCCACTCGCACCCCTCGAGTAAATTAAAAATCTTTTTTTTTTTTTCCCTTTTGTGAGAGGTGGGTGGGCTTAGTGATTATTATTTTCGTTTGAGTTTTTCAGGAAAATTTGAGGCCATGTTGCTGAAGTCCCGGAAGACGTCATTATAAATCTCATCTCCTGTAAAAGACAGAAAGAAAAAGAAACGAAAACAAAAATAATATATAAAGTTTTATTGAAAAGTTGGAGACAAAGTAAAATACAGTCCATTCAGACAATTCAGGGGAAATAACTAAAAATAATTGTTTTCACTTACTAAGATTATAGATATTTAAAGTACAGGTAAAGTTATCTCCCTTTAAGATTTTGAACACTCAGTCGAGAGAATGTGTGTGAGGGCGCCTATTTTTCTAACAAATTTCTCGAGGCCAGTAAATGTAAATAAATAAATATACTGTTTAATAGATAAATAAAAATAGACCGTCTACTCAAATATGAGTGTCCATTTGTAAAATAACGTTTAAACAAATATATTAAAAATCTGTCATTTAATCCATTTCCTAAAAAATATATATTTAGTGTATTGGGTCAGTGGATCATTATTCAAACATATATTGTTAAATATAACAGACAACAAATGTCTATTATGTTTGATCATGAACTGTTCTCAGCTTCGTATAGTGGCTTTAGTTTTGGAAGAAAATAAGGAAAAAATTTCCAACATTTGGATATTTTTTTTTTTTATTATGCTGTTCCTCGATCTAAGCTTTCAGCTCACGAGCCATCATCAGAGTGATTATATGGACATTACAACAGAGATGTACCATATATATATATATATATATATATATATATTCAAGCATATTTGGTTAAATAATTTAGACTAATTTAGTTTATTTTAGTTTTAATTTTTTAAAGTTCACATTAATTTCTTAGTGGCTGTAGAAAATTGATGAAGAAAAATTCCAAAATTTTCGTTTAAGTAATTTTCATTTTCCAAAATATTTTCCATCCCATCTAAGACCATATTCAGGGGTTGCATATCTATGTGTTATGCGTTAAAACTGTAAATTCAAAATATTTTTCCGCTGCTATACAAGGAAGTATGTGATTTTTAAAAAGATTTTTTAAATGTAGCATTTTAATTTAGTATTTTTATATAACATTTTGCTGCTAGAAACATTTAAGAATTTTGTTGCTATACTCTTAGTTGAAAGTTTATTCACCAATATCCCAGTAAAGAAAACCAGATATAATCATAAAGAATATCTACAACAATCCATCTCTGCCTCCATTAAAAATTAGTCCAAATATTTTACGAAAATTACTCTTGATGTGCACCACAGAAGTTCCTTTCTATGACCATCAAGATAACATATTTGTACAATGTGATGGTATTTCTATGGGTTCTATCTTGGGACCAACATTTAGCAACTTCTACATGACTAACCTAAAAAATAATGTACTTTATAGCTCCCCACCAAAAAACCCCAAAAAACAAAAAACCTCCATTTACCTAAGATATGTAGATGATATTCTCATTTTAGTCAAAAACAAACAAAATACATGAACTACAAAAAACTAAAAAAAAAACAACTGTACTTAATTTCAAGATATCTGTAGTTGAAGCCGTAAAATTGTGTTCTAAATATTTAGATTTCAGTATTAAGCGACCCACAGAGATTGATATGACACTAAAAATCAGCTGACCAAAAACCACCACACTAGGTGTTGCTTCTGTGGTTTTCATAGCAAGTTGGTTTTTACAGTGTGAAGTTGCTTTCTCTGTGCCTAACCAGTTTTGAATTCAGGGTTGTCCTTCTCCTTAGACTGGTTGCCAACCAAAGCTAAAGTGTCCAGTCTGCTTTGCTATTAACCCTGAGCTTGGGGCAGAAGAGATGGATTCATACTTTTCCAAGGGTATTTGTGCTAAAGTGAACCTGACAGTTTTGACTAGAATTTGAATTTGACATACTAAACCTCCTTTCCATGCTAATAAGCACTAACAACAATAAAATCCCTTTTCTTGATGTATTGATAGACACTTATAATAATACATTTACTATCTCCCTATATAACAAGAAAAACTAGCATAAACATGTGCACTCTTGACTATAAAAGTGAATGTCCAATTACAAAATGGCTATTATACGAAACTTAATAAACTGGGCAAAAGCAAACTCTTCAACGAGAAAGATTTTCTCTACTGAATAAAAAAATATTAAACAAACCCTCATTAATAATGACTTTTCTAATTACATTATAGATGAAGAAATTTGACGATCTATTGGGAATATTAACATAAATAAAAATGAACATAATACATCCTCAAATAACTCTAAACATATCAAACTACTATACTGTAATCAAATGCAGGAAGTAAAAATTCTAAAAAGGCTCATAAACACTAATATATCCCCCACTGATCCAAGTAAAAAAAAAAAAATGCCACAAACTCTGAGCCTATTCAAAAGAATATAAACTGACACCTCTGAACTAATGTCAGAATAGAACAAAAGAATGCTACTATGTAAAAACTGATGATGTATGAAAAAACAGTTGAGAAGTCATCTGCTAATGACATTTTCACTTTGTTCAGGACACCCCCCGCAAAAAAAAAACCATTAGACCTAATTTTTCACATTACTACTACCTCTACCATGGTCTTACTTCAAAACGACCACTAACAGACCTTTTTCCAGATTGCTAACAATATCTGCCTTATTAAACTTTTTGCTATGCTGAATACCAAAGGACTTACTCTTCATTCTAAAGAAAATAAGTAAAAATATATTATTTATTTTACACCCTTGAGTTAGATTGTTTTTTAAGCCCTATGTTATTGATGGACTCCAAGTGTTCCGTCTACCCAATTTCACTCACAAGGCTTGGGTCAACCAGTGGTATAGTTTTCAGGCACTTTCCAAAGGTGCTGCATGCTGGGATCATTCCCCTCCAGACTGATAACATCAGATTCAAACCCGGGTCTGATGGTCAGAAAAGCGAATGTTTATATATATATATATATATATATATATATATACACACACACACACAGACAGACATACCCCGTATCATAATGATAATGGAGCAGTCCATTTTATTTATGTGAGGTAGGAATAAATAAACAAATAAGTAAATAAAAAAAATAATATATACACATTTACATACATCCAACTCCAAAAATATAATACAAATATGCACATCTAATAATTATAAATATAATACAAATGTAAACACAAATATCATATATATATATATATATATATATATATATATATATATATATATATATATATACATACATCCACATTTACATAGAAATACAAAGGTGTTCAAACAAACATTTATTTATATCTATTTACATATCAACTTATTTGTTATAGTATTTATACAAAATTAAAAATACATAAATAAACATTCAAACACATCTATTAAAATTATTCATTTATTTTTTATTTTTTTAGCATTTCACTCCAAGCAAAGCAGGAGTGTCACTATTACGCAAGGGGCTACGGAGAGTGAAAGTAAGGGAAAAGACTGGGCATGTCGGGGCTGAAGAAAGGATAAAAAGAAGAATATTTAAATTTTTAAGATTATGGTAGCCAGGGAAGCAAGTAAGATGAAGGGAGTTCCACTGTCAGGAAGTGCGAGAGAAGAAGCTTTTGGCATAGAAGAGACAATTACATTTAACGGTTTTGACAGTAAAAAGGTGGGACTGAGATACCAACCTAGTAGCACACTTAAATTCATGGAGTCGGGGCACCAGTGAAAATAGCTTGTCAGAGCAGATGCCATGAAAATATTTATAGAAAAGACAGAGAGAAGCCACATTATGTTGGTGAGAAAGTGACTGGGGTTGAGACCCCAAGTCAGGACCAATCACATTGCATATCTGTCTTTTGATTTTGTTGAGAACCTTAGGAGCACCAGACCATATATAGCAACAGTATTCCATGACTAGTAGATTTGTAGATGTGAAGGATGGACTCAGACAGGAAAAACCTTCTTGCACGACACAGAGAACCAACTTTCCTTGAGGTAGATGCAGCTATTGATTCAATGTAGTTGTTCCACCTCAGATCAGTGGAAAATGTGAGACCAAGAAGGTGCAGTGAGACACTCTAAGGGAGTTGAACATCAACCATGCTGATAGGAGGTAGGGAAGTTTCTCGATGATGAGTAAATTACAGCAGTTTCATTTTGGATGAATTAAAATTCACAAGCCAATTCCTGCCCCAGTCAAACTCAGATTGCAGGTTGTTTTTGAGACCAATAGTCAGGTTAACTTTGTCAGCAATGCCAAGATTTACTATTGAGACAGAAGTAAATGGTATGTCATTTATTTTAATAAATGTGTTTGAATGCCTGAAAATGTTTAAGGGGCTCAAAAACCACAAATGTCTTCTGGGTTCTATGATGGCAACCCTCTGTGCAATGAAGAAAACAAGATTTATTTTGGAAAAAAAGACATACCGTCTGTGTTCATTTCTTCATTCAACCTGGCTAATCTCAATCTGTAAAGAACAAACAAGAAAACATGAATAAATAATGAAACATTCATCTAGTACAGTTGAGTAAAACTAATGTTAAATGTTCAAATTTTAATTAGAGAACCTTAAAAAATGTTTGAAAAATTCTTCATGTTAAGGAAAGATAAAAAAAAAACAAAAAACCTATGGATACAAATTTTGACAAGTTGAAAAATTTTGACATATTGAAGAATTTTCAATGTTAAGGAAAGATAAAGAAAACTATGGCAGATGCTAAGTGATACAAATTTTGAGATGTTGAAGGATTTTCAATGTTAAGGATAGATAAAGAAAACTATGGCAGATGCTAAGTGATACAAATTTTGATATATTGAAGAATTTTCAATGTTAAGGAAAGATAAAGAAAACTATGGTAGATGCTAAGTGATACAAAATTTGATATATTGAAGAATTTTTAATGTTAAGGATTGATAAAGAAAACTATGGCAGATGCTAAGTGATACAAATTTTGAGATGTTGAAGGATTTTCAATGTTAAGTATAGATAAAGAAAACTATGGCAGATGCTAAGTGATACAAATTTTGAGATGTTGAAGGATTTTCAATGTTAAGGAAAGATAGAAAAGAGGATACTAATTGTTACAAATTTTGACGTTGTTAAACAAAAAAGTAATTTAATGTTATTATTATTATTATTATTTTAAAAGCCATGAGTTAAGGATTTTTCTTTAATTTTTAAAATTTTAATTTTATTTTCACTTAATTTTTTCTTAAATTTTTACACATTACTCAATGCCAATAAGTGAACATGAGTAATATTACCATAACAACGAAATATTACATTCTTAAATAGTAAACGTCAGGTTGCTCATATACTGATTTTTAATTCCTTAGTTTCATGCTGACTTGGGATATATTTTTTATTATTTATAATGATTAAATATGAGGCTAAGTTAAAAATTACCCACACTTTTGTCATAACGTATCTGTATTATGAGTGCTGATAATTTTTAACATTCCCCTTTGTATTCTTACATGTACCAATAGAGCTAAATATATAAATAAAAATCCTACATTAGTTAAAATATAATAAATGCAATTGTAAAATTACTTAAATAGGGTCATTATTCCTTTGATAGTATAGGCAAACTACTGGTATTATAAAACCTCCATACATATAAGCAGAAAGGCACACAAATACTATTCAACTATTAAATAAAATATCATTATAATATTTGTAAAACAAATTCTAGAGATTATACCTTATTTTAATTATATATTTTATTTGATGATGATAAAGACAAACCTGTTTTAACTCACATCATTTGCTAGGACTAAAACAATTGTTTACATCACAGACGGATTTTTTTACTTTTAAGCAAAGTGTATTCCACATAGAATGTGTGTGTGTGTAGCTTAGTGCTTATTAGCATTGAAAGGTTTTGTATGTCAAATTCTAGTCAAAACTGTCAGGTTCACTTTAGCACAAAATACCTTAGCTGAGACCTGTTCTAGCTAAACAGTCGAACTCTTTGCCTTCGGGCTGAGAGGAACCCGGATGAGGCTCCGCTGAACGGCAGAATCTCATTCGGGAAGGTAGATTTCCCCTGAACCCGTTCATATAGGTTCAAAAGGGTATATTTTTGGCCAAACATACGGGCTCGGAAAACCCAAAATAATCTGGCCTTGTGCCACATGCAACCCTCGTGGGGTAGTAGCTAAATATATTAGCACAAATACCCTTGGAAAGGCATGAATCCATCTCTTCTGCCCCAATTTCAGGGTTAATAGCAAAGCAGACTGGACACTTTAGCTTTGGTTGGCAACCAGTCTAAGGACAACCCTGAATTCAAAAATGGTTAGGTACAGAGAAAGCAACTCCACACTGTAAAAACCAACTTGCTATGAAAACCATAGAAACAACACCTAGTGTGGTGATTTTTTGGTTGGCTGATTTTGTTTAGTGGCATATCAATCTCTATGGGTCATTTAATACTGAAATCTAAATATTTAGAACACAATTTTATGGCTTCAACTACAGATATCTTGAATACAATTGTATGCCTTCAACTACATATATTTGGAACATGATTTTATACTTTCAGGGTAAATATATGTTTTATAGATATATAGTATGTACATTATATTTTGTAGGTGTTATATGTGTTTGTATAAACCTATTTCTTTAATGTAGGACATTATATTGTTGGCTTCAGTATTTTCAAATAGTTTTCTCATATTGTTTTCCTTGTATTATTTATGTCTTACAGGTGCTAAGTAAGTACATTCAGAATATGTCTTCTTTGTAAGAAATATGTGTACTGATTTCTAACAAAGAATACATATTCTATTCATACAAACCTATCCTAAAGATCTTGTCAGTATTAAATAACCCATTGTGGTTGATGTGCCACAAAACTAAATAAACCAATAAGTACATTCAGTTAAAATATGTTTTGCCATTAGTGTGGCTTGACATGGTGTACATGTTGATTGATCTTCATTCTTCAGCAAGAAAAATGGATGAGGTATGTGTGGCTTATGTGTAGCCAAGTTTACATTACCTCAGCCTTTCTTCCTTTTCTAGATACCCACCCCCATTCTACAAGGACTAGTTTAATTGTACAAAGCTTGTTATTTGTGTTGTTGGTCCAGCTCTTCTGTCACCTCTGCTTAATGAAACTGTTTATATCACTTTTTAGATCTGCATAAGAGTTCCTAAAACTATTATCAAGGGTTGCATCTAATGTAGAGAGGCTGTGGCCATAAACACACAGGTAGTGTACATGGTTAACAGACATATTCTATATAAAGTCAAACATAATAGTTATTTACCAAGCATAAATATGGAGATTTTTAGACTTATGAGGATATATCAAAAATATACTGTTTAAAAGAGGAAGATTATACAATGCTCACCTATACAGAGAGTGCAGTTAATAGAAACACACATCAGTTCAAACATGAAAACGGTTTCATGAGAATTTCAACTTTTATGACAGACATAAAAAGACAAATTCACTACTGGTTTATTACAATTGGTCACATAGTTTAACCAACAAACATTATGGGTAACATCAGCTGTGGCACCTTGCATTATTAGAAATATTCATAGAAATATGATTTAATTTTTTCTTACTCGGTTAAACAGGTTGTTGATTTTTTTTTAAAACGGAAAATAACTGAGTTGAAAATAATTCACTAAGATTGTACTAGACGATCTTAAGGGAAGAAGAAGGAAAGAAAAGAAAAAAAAGAAAAGAAAGAAGAAGAGAGAAAAAGAGTTGTATGATGCATGACCCAATTGAGGGTGGAGATAGGAGTCAGAAAGAGATTTAGGTCAGCGTCTTGGCGATTTTCGAAAGACAATTGGAAGAATAGAATTATAAATAATAAGAAGAAAGAAAGGGAAAAAGACATGATATCAAAACGGGTCATTGATGTAGACCAGATATCGTCAAAGCATCTGACCGACTTTTTTGGAGAGAGACTCCTTATCAATTTGGTTTAGAACAATAGAAATGAAATTTTTTAATCAGAGAAAAGTGTTTTTGGGTTGAGGGAGTTACGGTGGAACTCTATACAGATCCTGACCTGTTAAGAATTGGACACCCACGTTAATAAAGTGGAGACATTTTCAATGTAGATAATTAAGATTTTTTGACTATCAGGAAAAACAAAGAGGTAAAAAAAGAGGGACAGTTGCTTTTGGCTCACGGAGGGCGCCAAGAAGGCGGAAAAGATCCTTTCTAAAGTCAAGACTAATTAGCGGCGGGCTGTTTGACAAAGTCCAGGTGAGAGAAGGCCAAGATGGTCATTTTTTTGTTTTTTCTGAAAAAAAGGAAAATTAGATTTTGTTTTTTAGAACAAGAACGATATAAGCCCGCCCGATTGATTGCAGGAAACGCCCAATCAGGATCTCATTAGCCGAAAACGGTCACGCGTGGCTGCAGAAAAGAAAAGAAAGAAATGCTCAACCAGAATCCCATTAGCCGAAAAACGGTCACGTGGCTGCGGAAAAGAAAAGAAAGAAATGCCGATCAGGAAACCATTGGTTAAAGCGGTCACCTGACATACGAGAGACTAAGAGAGATGGATGTGCGCCGCCCCACCAAAGGTAAAGTACTATGAGAAGGGGAGAAACAAGAAATCTTCCACCAAGTAGGGGTGAAAAAACAATAGCGATAATGAGAAGACAGAATTAATGCAGCTTTGGAATTATCGAAAAAACCCTGACGGCAGACCCACCCCAGTTTGTTGCAGTGTTTGCCGCCCAAATCTCGGACTGCTTGTCCTCTTGGTCCTATTCTAAGATCAACACAGACCCCAGTCGACAGAAATCAGTTGGAGTTGCAGTTGGGAGGAGCGACGTTACCGTTCATGAGAGTTGACAAAGTAGAACTTTCTGTTTAGATGATGAGGAGTTATTATTTACACTGGGCCTCATTTTTTGTTATTAAGCAGAATCTTTTTATTAGGTGATTGTTGATTCAGGTTATTACCTGATCAACAATCGCCATCTGACCTGGCAGGCCCACTTCCTGTGCCTTTTCTACTTTCGCCCTTTGTTGATGCCTCAACTTTAGGCAGAAGAATCCTCATCAGACAAGAAATCTTCTATCCAGCCCAAGTCGAAGACATCCTTAACTTTTTCTGACATGTTTCATATTCTTTCAAGTAGATTGACCGTTTTCTGAAGAAGAAATGCCTGAAAGCCTGAGAAGAATTGAAGATGCAGACAGCATAATCGAAAACTTTTGTTAAGATAACTTTTTATGAAGAATTAAAGTTCAGATTATTTTTTTTTCTTTGTTAAAGTGAGAAGAGACCACAACCAGAATTTGACAGAGAGTTTCATTTCTAAGTTGAAAAACACAAGAAATCTTCCACCAAAAAAAAAAACAGGAAAACTAAAAGCCCAAGCAGACGAAAAAAAGAAAAGCAAAAAAAGGAGATAGCCAAGGAGAGAAGAATCAATTTACTGTTTGTGATCGAGCAGAAATTAGCCCCAGTTTAACGAAAAAATGAAAAACTTCAAATCCGACATGATCAATGATGATTCTAGAAAGTAGGTAATTCGGAATTACAATCATTTTCTATTGTGTGATAGAAAATAAAGCTTGGTGCCATAGTCCACAGAGCGGGTCGGGAATTGAGAACAATTTTGTTTTTTTATGGAATAAACATTAAGATATAAAAAGGTTGTTACCTATGATGCATTTTATCAGCAATTTTGTTTAGTGTCGTGAGTTTTTGTTTTATTTGTGTTTTGCCATCTTCAGCCCTGAAAAAGAGGAGGAGGTATGTCCGGACTTTATAAATCCAATCAAATGACAATATTTAAAATAAGCTGGTCCTGTCTGTCACTTGGGAAATCTAAACACATGTATATTCTAAGTGGAAAGACCGAGATCGGGTATAGTTAGGTTTAGTGACCAGGTATTGGAAGCCGTGGAAAGGCGAACTCTAAATTTATGATCATCTGACCAAAGGTTCTTGGTCATTGTTCTGCAAAGCCCATTGGCAACACCTTTACATAGTGCCTGAAAGGAGGAGCCAGGAGGAGCGACGTTACTATTCGTTGGAGCGCCCGTAACCAAAGGATCCGACACTGGGCCAGGTGTGTAACCGTCACAAGCAAAGCAGACATAATTTCTGTTTAGATGATGAGGAGTTATTATTTACACTGAAAGTATTATCCTCATTTTTGTTGTTATTAGCAGAATCTTTTTATTAGGTGATTGTTGATTCAGGTTATTACCTGGATCAACAATCACCTAATAAAAAAAAGAAGAATCGTCAGTGTTATCAGTTCTGACCTGGCATCTCACTTCAGTCACTTCCCTGTGCCTTTTCTATAAATATTTTCATGGTACTTATTCTGATGAGCTTTCCTTGTTGATGCCTCAACTTTAGAAATTTAAATTCAGTACTAGATTGGCAGCTAGGTATCCTCATTTGACAAATGAAATGGCTAGATGTAACTGCAAGTTCTATGCTAACACTTTCTTCTATCACACTTCTTCTTTGTGGAACTCTCTTCTGGCTTCTTGCTTTACAGTCAACTTTGATCTTTAAAAATTTAAATGCAATATCTATTGTTATCTTCTATCTTCTTAATTCCTGTTTTTTATTGTTCCCTATCCTTAATGTTTTTCTTTGTTTCATATTCTTTCACACTCAGTAACCCCTTGGGTTTTAGTGGCTTTATTGCCTTGCTTGAAGTGAAATGATTAAAAAGAAATAACTTCTCTGTCTATGTTGATAATGAACAGAGTAGTTATTTTTCTGACACTGACTGACAGTGAAGACTGTTCACATATGCTTTTCTATGTCAAATGATAAGTGACATAACTTTAACCAGACTTTTGTTAAGATAACTGATTATGATACAGAATGCAAGCAGTGTTAGATTATTTTTTTCTCTATTGTTAAAGTGATAAGAACAACCACAACCAGAATTTGAACTTGGGTTTCCAATTTCATTTCCTAAGCCATTGCCCCACCAAACACACTGTGTTGACCAAAAGAGATCATTAAAAAAAAAAAATCTTCCGTTAAAAAAGAAAAAAAAAGAAAAAAAAAAGAAAAAAAAAAAGAAACAAAAAAAAGGGAAAAAAAAGAGATAGCCTTTCTGTTTGAGTGAATTAATTTACTGTTTGTGTATGAAAACAGAATCAATTGAGGTTATTTTATGAAGTTTAACTATAAGAAAAGAAAAAAATGCTTTAAAAAAACTTCAAATGCGAGGCTATGATCAATGATGTAATGAAAAGGTTAAAAGAAAGTAGTAATATTAAAGGAATTACAATCAAGCTATGATGCATTACTATAGAAGATCTAAGGGAAAATAAAGGCTTTATATTGACTATTGTTAAAATGTCATATTTTAACCTTATGTGCCACTAGGGAGAGCCAGGCTATGATCAATGATGGAATAAAAAGGGTTAAAAGAAAGTAGCAATATTAAAGGAATTGCAATCAAGCTATGATGCATTACTATAGAGGATACAAAGAAAAATAAAGACTTTATATTGTGAAAATGTCAATGGTATTTTGGATAATGCAACTGTGTCAAGATTAATTAAGTGAAACAACTACTTACAAGGTGACTATATCTGCATTGGTTGCATCTATAGCAATTGATTCAGCATCCTGAAAAAGAGGAGGAGGTATGTATTTTAAAACTTTTATAAATAAAACCAATCTACAATGACAATATTTAAAAATAAGCAAAGCCAGAAAAGAGTATTTCAAGAAAATTACACACTGGGAAACAAAGTAATATGTATATTCTAAGAAAAAAAAATCTTTCAAATAGTAATTTACCTATTGTATAACCTATCATCATAACATAGGTTCACTACACCTTTCCTATAAATATTTTCAAGGTAATTGTTCTGATGAGCTTTGCTCTTTTAAAACTAGAACTCACAAATTTATACAGCATACTATTAGTTTGTCAGACATGAAATGATGCCCACTCTAACACTTCTTGATGTCATTGTTCTGCAGAAGTAATCCCATTGAGCAACACCTTTACATAGTGCCTGAAAACCATACCACATGTTCATCTAAGCCTCGAGAGCAAAATTAAGTAAACAGAACTATTCAGAAGCTGTGGAGAGTTGTGATAGCATGAAGTCACAAGTCATTATGACTGAGGTTTTGAGTATACTGAACTTGTTCAAATTGTTGACATTCATGCCTTTTGGCCAACTCTAACATACACAGTGTATAATGCTTTTTTGCAGAGTACACAGATACTACAGTAATCTGTATAAGAAATTCTTATCCAGCTATGAATAAACTTATTTTTGACAGGTACTATGCAAATATCTAAACATTTTGCTTTGTATTTAAACAGTGAAAAATCAGTTATTTAAAGAAAATGAATTTAAACTAAAGTTACTGCTTTTGTTATATTTAATGTCATACTCAGAATCCGTGTGAATGTCATATACTCAGAATCCGTGTGAATGTCATATACTCAGAATCCGTGTGAATGTCATATACTCAGAATCCGTGTGAATGTCATATACTCAGAATCCATCCTCGCCAGAATGTCATATACCAGAATCCGTGTGGTGAATGTCATATACTTCTGAATCTGCCCTCAATGCCATATACTCAGAATCTGCCCTCAATGCCATATACTCAGAATCTGCCCTCAATGCCATATACTCAGAATCTGCCCTCAATGCCATATACTCAGAATCTGCCCTCAATGCCATATACTCAGAATCTGCCCTCAATGCCATATACTCAGAATCTGCCCTCAATGCCATATACTCAGAATCTGCCCTCAATGTCATATACTCATAAACCCTTTTTAATATTTCTTCTGGTAGTGGACAATGGATAGAAATAGTTCCCAGATTTTTAACTGCTATAGAAACAAATTTTACTATTTGTTTAATTGAGACTGAAATCAAGTTCTTAGAGTTTCCAATCAACTTCTTTAATGAAAATGAATCTCACGGCAGATGAAAAATAAGATTTAATAATGTTTGGTCTGATGGTGCATAAACTGAATCCCATGAAGAACTTAAACTGGCATTGAATCGCTGTATAATCCTGAGACTTAGTTTAATGTTCCACTTGCAAAAGAATAATTTGTGAAAAACTCTTCCATAAAAGTGAAATAGGAGATTCATAAAACACTTACTTTGCCTTCGTCATCTTTTGCATGTCTGTCAGCTCCACGCTTTAAAAATTGGCACACTTGGCTATAAAATAGAAATAAATAAAAAAAAATGATTTCAGATTTATCAAAAGAAATATCAAGTCAAATCAAGAAGTATTTAGTAATTTAAACAAATGGTCTTAGTAAATAAATATTTTAAAAGTAGAAAAATGAGACATATATATTACTAATGTTCACCCAATACAAGGCCCAAGAGCCACTCTAGGTAGACGGTTACTGAATGAGGTAGTTTTATGAGTGGAAGGAGGAGGAGGTATGAAGTGCAGTTTATGAGGATATGTAGGATCGATAACAGTTAACGCTAGACTCAAAGAGGTTAGGAGCCACTCAATTTAGAGGGTGATTGAATGATAGTGTTGCATGAGCGTAAGAGGAGGTAAAAGTGTAGTTTACGATATGTATGATAGATAACAGATTTGAAGAGGTTAAGATTGTAGTGATAGAGAAAATATCCTCTTGGGAGTCTGTTCTAGAAAGAAGCTGTCAGAGTGGAACTTCCTTCTTATTAATGGAATATGAAGAGAATGGGAAGCACTGTCAAAGGATAGATTAGCTGCCAAGTTCTGGTCACCTAAATTTTTGGAGGTGCACCTAAAATGACTGTTGTATCATATGCATAGATATCACTAAAGATCAGAGAGTGTCCTTCATCAGATCATTAATCTAAAACAGAAAGGGTAGAACCAAGAAGAGAGCCTTGAGGAATGCTTGCATTGATTTCATGGACTCCAGAAGACGGCTCATTAACAATGCTATTTGTGTTAGGAAGGACAACAATTGAGAAAACTCTTCCAGGGATTATATAACTGGAGAGTTTGTGGAGTAACCTGCTTTGCTACAAATTGTCAAAGGCGTTTAATATATCTAAGACAGTTGTACCCATGATGGATTGTCTAGTGGCTCACCGATTCTGTGAGTCATAACGGTTAGGACATCAGCAATGGATCTAGGACAAAAGTAAGGCTGGAAAGGCCTCAGAGTCACTCACTTCACAAAATCATGGGTTTTGGTAACTAACATGTTGAAAAGTTCTTGGCCCCAAATAATTCTCAAAATTTAACAAAATAATAATAAAAGCTAGGTTTATTTATTTATTGAAAGTGATTGTTACACTTAGATAATATCAAGATTATGTGTGATGTACATACACAAATATTATATATGTTATCGTCTGATGATTTTTTAAAAAGAACATTTTCACTATTTCTATTTTTATTGTTAATTTTTACTAAAGTTTGTTGGTTGTAATCACAGCACTCTCTGTTAATACAGTCTTAATTATTACTATTATTTTATTACTAGTTTCATTCCATCTTATTATTGATGCTTTTTATCCCAACCCTCTGGCCAGATCCACTCTGCATTATTCCTATTATTTTATTACTAGTTTCATTCCATCTTATTATTGATGCTTTTTATAACCAACATGGATACACTCTTTGGAAGGGACTATAAAAGAACAGGTTTCAAAAAGACAGAAGATGGAGACTGATGTTGCTTTTCAATTTTTGAAGATCATAGTTGTCAGTAAAGTAAGAAGCCAGAAGAGTGTTTTGCAGGCAAGAAATGCAAGAGAAGGAAATATTAGAATAGAACTCATGGTTACATCTTTTTCGTTTTCAGTCGTAAAATGATAAGATCTAATTGCCAATTGATACTATGCTTAAATTCATGATGTCAAGGTATCAAAGAGGAAATCTCATTAGAACAATTGCCATGAAAATATGTATAGAAAAGCACAGGGAAGCTATGCTATGGCAGTGGGAAAGTGATTAAAACTGAGATGCCAGGTCAGAACCAATAATATTGCAGATTCTTCTTTGGATTTTGTCAAGAATCTCAAGATATATGGCAAGAGCACCAGACCAGATATGACAGCAATATTCAATGCCTGAATGAATAGTAGATCTATAAACAGGCAAGATGGCATCTGGTGAGAAAGATTGTCTGTTATGGCACAGTAAACTGATTTTCCTAGCAGCAAACCTAGCAATTGCTTCAATATAACCCTTCCACTTCATGTCAGTGGAGAATGTAAGACTGCAAAAGTGCAATGAGTTGCTCTTTTGGAGGTCAGCATCAGACATGCTGATGGAAATCAAAATGGTTCTCTATGGTGATTAAAAGATAGCAGTTTCATTTTGGAGGTGTTAAAATTTAGAAGTCATTCTTTGCCCCAGTTAACAACAGAATGAAGGTCATTTTTGAGATCAGCCACCAGTTTTACTTTATTGGGCTTACTATTAAGGCAGAAGAAAATAGTTGCATCATCAGCATAGATACTGACTCAATAACTGATGACATCGAGAAGGTCATTGATGAAGATAAGAAACAAAATAGGTCCAAAGATAGTGCCCTGGGGGGACACTCACACATTAATTTGAAAGGATCTAAAAGAGTTGCTGTTCAACATGACTTTCATTATATGATTTTTTAAGAAAGATTGTATATATATATATATATATATATATATATATATATATATAGTTTGAATGAAAGGAAGATGAAAAGTGGAATGTTGCTAACCTCATGGTGGGAGAGAAGGAAAGTGGTGACAGGTGATGATTTCTTTTATAGTGAGACATTACGGCAAACCGGGGGGGGGGGGAGACAAATTATGGGAAGGTTGTAAGAAACTAAAACTTGACTGAAAATAAGAGTATGTGATTTTGTTTTGGTGAACTTGATGAAGCAACATGCTAGTCAGAGATAAAAAAAGGACATATGAGAAAGGTTTTAAGAGACACAGAGGAAAGAAGAGATTTGAGAATAAGAAAGGACAAAAGAGATCCTGGGAGAAGCAGAGGATATTTGAACTACCAAGCCCCACTTACTTACTTGCATTGATACACGCACACTCCAACTCTTTTTTTTTAGTTTTAAGCTTTCAAATTACATTATATATATATGGGTGTGATTATGTATATAAAATTTCAGATATGGCTAAAAATATATCTGTAAAAGGACAATATGAATGTGTTTTGTCCTCTGATGGGCTTTATCAAGGCAAATGTAAGGACTCTATTTTACAACAAGTATTTATAAAAAAAAAAATTTAAGTTTAAGAACACTCATAAATATTCATCAGGCTAACCGAAAAGTCTAGGTAAATTATGGAGGATGCTAAGTGACATAATTTAATGTATATTAATCAAGAATAAATGCTTTTTTTTTTTTTAATAATATAATAAATATTACACTAAGTTTTCCTATTGTCTATATATATATATATATATATATATATATATATATATATATATATCTGTGTACACACACACACAGGTACTATGAGAACAAACAGAGTACACTTCCAACATTCATAACATTTGTCTTCACCAATAATACTTATAGAAATGACACGTCACTTTCTAAATATTTTTGGAGTTTAAAAGATGATAATAAAACTACTAAGGTGAAATGGAAAATTTAAAAAATGCAAGGACAAGTAGATCCTTATATGAACCCTGTTTTCAGTGTTTGCAGGAAAAATTGGAAATTATCAGGTTCTTTGATAAGAATTCTTTATTAAATCAAAAATCCAAATTAACGGTAAAATAATTTATTAAATTTGATTAATAGTGATTACTTACCCTGTATGCCCATGTATAGTAGCATGGTGCAATGGAGATCTACCTTTGTGGTCTCGTCGATCAAGTTTAGCACCATTGAGCAATAAGAATTCACAGGCTGCAATGGAACCCTGAAATGAAATGCATATAGAGTTGCATTATGCCTACACAGAAATAAATAACCAGTCATGAAATGACAGATACCAGATATGGGGAAAAACAAAAACTTTCATAAAAAAGTGAGAGAAATTAAAATATGTTACTAGATTGGTTTTGTTAATTGATTGATTGATTTCTCCATTTATCAATCCTTTGCAGCTTATTTAAAGCCAGAAGATATTTTTAGATTGTAAGAATTTGGGGGTGGGGAAATAATAATGTTTTAATGATATAAGTCTTACTAATTAACTCCTAACTAGATGGAGAAGAGGTGGATTCATGCATAATCAGAATTTGATTGGTTTGGTTTTTCTTTTATACCATATCAACCTCAATGGGTTATTTAATGCCAACAAGATTTTTTTAGCTGGCAATATATTTTTCTTCAAAAATATATTACTGGCAATATTTTTTTTCAAAAATATATTACTGGTAATATTTTTTTTTTTTTCAAAAATATATACTGGTAATATTTTTTTTTTTCAAAAATATATTACTGGTAATATTTTTTCTTTTTTCAAAAATATATTACTGGTAATATTTTTTTCTTTTTTTTCAAAAATATATTACTGGTAATATTTTTTTCTTTTTTTTCAAAAATATATTACTGGTAATATTTTTTTTTTTTTCAAAAATATATTACTGGTAATATTTTTTTTCAAAAATATATTACTGGTAATATTTTTTTTTTTCAAAAATATATTATTGGTAATATTTTTTTTTTTTTCAAAAATATATTACTGGTAATATTTTTTTTTTCAAAAATATATTATTTTATTTCAAAAATTTATTGCTGTTCATTTTTTTTTTACAAAAAAAATGTTGCTGGTATTAAAATCTATTTTTATACTTTCATAGTGTTTTGACCCCAGTTTGGAGATTAATTATTTACTCATAGCTGGGACCCTAACATGTGCTACCACCCCGGGTCAGGGAACACCAGCAATTAAGAGGTGGTTCCACACTACTCAATGCCTCCTGATCAGGCCTTACTGTTGGATGTAGTTTCTCGTCTTACCCATGACGCTCAGAATTTTTATAAATAAACATTAAGCTATAATGTGTAGATAAAGTAGAGGATCAATTCTATATTACAATCAATATATAAACTGATCCCTCATTTTGTGGCCAAGGTAGATTCTATACATTTATATTCCAGAAAATGAAATCTAAAAGCCATCACTGTGTAGTTAATCTGTATTTCGTTGATTAATTTTCTACAGCTTATCAACCCTTTGAAGGTTATTTAAAGCCAGAAAATGTTTTTAGATTGTAAATGTTTTTTTGGGAGATAATAATGGTTTAGTTATGCAAGTTTATGTTAACCCATAGCTGAGTTAAGGGTATTTGAACATAAGTGAATATAATGAACCCAACTGGAATTGGAACTCAGCTCTCCAGTTAACAATTCTGAGCCATTATCCATTACACCACCTGCACATCCAAGCTTACAGCACCTGGTATTCCCAAGTGGTTACCCATCTAGGTAGTGACCAGGGTTGATGTTGCTTAACTTCGGGGACCAGCTTAAACAATTATAAATTATACATAAGAAGAAGGAAGATGTGTAGAAATAACTAGATGCAACTGTAGGTTCTATATTAACAGTTTCTTTTCTTGCACTTCTCACTTGTGGGACTCTCTTCCAGCTTCTTGCTTCCCAGTCAACTTTGATCTTTAAAAAATCTAAATGCAATACCAATCATTACCTTCTGTCTTCTTAATTATTCTTCTTTTATTGGTCTTTCACTTTAATAGTTTATTTTTCTCATATTCTCTGACACTCAGTTACCCCTTGCGAGGAGTGAAATGATTAAAAAAAAAAAAAAAAAATCTATCAAATTTATAAGATTTAATTTAAAAATTTTGGCTAATTAACAGAAATCAATATCTGTCTATATTTCTGAGATGAAGTATTGTAATTATTTACACTATTTACATTGTTTGGACTGTTGTTCTCATCTTCGTTGCCATATTCACAAATGTTTTGGCCTCAAGGATGCAGTGGATAACACCATTGGTTGAATCCAGAGATTTGACCCAAAGAGTTGTGAGTTCAATACTTGGCTAGAGCAGAAGTGAACAAAAACTTGAAGAGTTGAGTTAAAGGGAGATAATTGATACTGAAACATTTAGAAGAGGTACAGCACGTAGAACTAGAACAATCTATCCTGGTAAATGAAATAAAGGTTTCAGTTCAAAATTCCAATCCCCTGAAGAAGCTGGAGTATACAATGGCCAAAATATTGTGAATATGGCAATGAATATGAGGACAACTGTCCAAAAAATTTAAATAGTGTAAATAATTGTAAGATTTAACTTAAAAATCTTGGCTAATTAACAGAAATCAAACCAAAATGGACAAGATTTAAAGCCTGTTAGCTGTCCACGAATTTATCAAATCGGCAGTTTTCCTCAGTCATAAAAGAGGAAGTCCTTCCATGTCCTATCCCACATTGTGTTTTTGGCTAAGGGTGCAAATATAAACTGTGTCTGAAAATAAGAAACAAAATCTACCAGATTCTTTAGTATAGACTTACTGTTTCTACAGCTTTCATAAGAGGTGTTTTTCCTTCATCATCATCATTTACCCAATTAGAGTTGGCTCCGTGGGATAGGGCTTCCAGCATGACAGGTAAATTTCGGGCTTGAGCTGCCTTGTACAATAACATGTTTGGATCGAGCTTACTCATATCCTCCCAGGATGTGGTCGACTTAGCATCTTCTGTGTCTTCTGTTTCAGTTGAAGAATCTTCTGAACTTTCAAGGTCCAAGTCTACAATTGAAAAGGAAACTTTCTGATGAATAAGTCAACATGGAAATTATATAATGCATATATAATATAATACATAATATTTTTTTATCTAGCTTGATACAGAAAATTTCAACACCACCAAGTTATTCATTTTTGTTGATTTGTTGATTTTGTTTAGTGGCATATCAACCTCTATGGATTATTTAAGCTTTAGCACTCTGCATTATTAATATTGCTTCTCTTTCCACTGCATTCTCTTTCAAGGCCTCTCAGTTGCAGTATCCTTCTTGTTAATTTCACTCAAAGTTATTTTTTCTGTTGCCATAGTAGGATATGACAACACAACTATGAAATTCAAACAAATTCAGGGAGTAGAGTCACCTTCTGTGGCAGAATAAACTTTTTGTACAGCAAATGAAGTCTTTATTGCCGATCTATGATGTTTACAAAATACTTATGATCAGATTGTTGTCATAAAAAGCAACAGAAACGGAAATGCTTCATCTGAGGAAGTTTAAGACGATAACATTAGAAGTTATTTTAATTACTTGTTATACCATGTAGACAACTCGCTGAAATACATAAATTTAAATAAGAGCAATAAAAAATGAACATGCTAAAATAAGAGTAAAAAATAATAAGAAAGAGGGGGTAATAAAAAAAATTATATTATCATAAAGTGATAATATTGCAACAAAGAAGCAACTAAACCGGTTTATCAATACTCTCTTTAAATATCTGGGAAATTTTTTAACAGGTGACGGAAAATGTGACCCCAAAATACAAAGGTGCATTAAAAGAACAAAAGATGCTTTCCAAAAGCTAAATCAAGAACTGAGAAAGAAAAAATTTGCAAGAAACAAACAAAAGTACTGAACTCAATATAAATTCTTCTATATATCAGTGAATGCGGGACAATTTCTGTACTGATGAAGAGGAGACTTGAAGTAACAAAGATGTGGTTTTACAAAAGAATGCTGAGAATACCACAGACAGAGCACTGGGTTGGATTCTTTTTGTATTTAACCTTTAGCACTTTGCATTATTAATATTACTTCCCTTTCCACAGCATTCTTTTTTAAGGCCTCTCAATTGCAGTAACCTTATTGCTAATTTCACTCAAAGGTGTTTTCTGCTGCCATAGCAGGATATGATGACACCACTTTGAAATTCAAACAAATTCAGGAATCAGAGTCACATAGAGAGTGATAAAGGTTAACAATAGATGAACACAAAGGTTAATGCATGTCACAAAGCAACAAGGAAGTTGTAAGGAAAATGGAAACAAAAAATATACTTAAGATTAGAAAGAGTGTTGAAATTTCTAGGACACATAAGGAAAGAAGGTTTGGAGACTTTAAAACTCATAGGGCATATTAAAGACAAGAGAAGCAGAGATAAGAGTGAGTAATCTACCTAAATACTTTATGTCAATGAATAGGAGAGTGAGAGTGATAGTAGAAAGATGAACAGGGCTAAGAGTTAGAAAAGAAGTTGTGGTGAGCCATGACTGCCTATAGATGTCTCATACTATCTATCTATATAATATGAAAACTCTAATCTTCTATGCATGTGTCTGTGTTTCTGGGATACAGTGTAAATGATACATAATACCCCAACCAATTTATG
>CAHIKZ030005630.1:2460000-2477500 GCA_903632075.3 Acanthosepion pharaonis | reverse complement strand
CCCGTTGTCCTGGGCTGATGCAGTGGACACTGAAAGCACAGCTGTAACCATAGAAACGGTACATCAGGTATGCAGGCAAGGCTCAGGACAGAAAGCATGAGGTCATGCAGGTCGGTTTCAGAAAAGAAGGTAGATGATCCAAGAAGTCAGAAAATGTCATTTAGATCAAATCAGGTCTGATGAGCAAGTCAATAATGGGTTGGCAGGAATAAGTTATTTTGGATAAAGGTAAAAAATTCCTGGCATGGAATTGGGTGGCTGAAAAGGATTTTGCAGAACAATGCAAAAGTGTCCATCATAGCCTTTAAACATTTTTAAAAAAAGAAAAAGAAAAAAAAAAATTTCAGCAGGTTTTTCAGGATTTTAGCAAATGTAAGCATTTTGATATAATGACACCTATATGGGTCATGTAGTATCAAGGGAGTTTTCCAGACAGGAAAGGCATCAAGGCAGATGTTTCAGTTAATTTTTTAACAGAATAATTACAAAATACTAAATTATAAATCCTCCTTAAGACTTTTGTAGGTGGAGCAAAAGAAGGTCTCAGGTTCAATTCCCAACAATAAAAAAAACTTTTCATCAAGAAGCAAACTCCCCGACTAAGTTTTTTTTACTTGAGTGACAACAATCTAATACTTCTAAAATCTGCAATACCCACAAAGTAGAGTTAATTTTTGTCACTGTTTTTTTCAATCCATTCACCTCACCCCAAGTCATCAGAGATTACTTTCTATTATTGGTATCATGTAACCTAGCAAAACCTGTCACATATTACTTCGAGATGAGATAGCAATTTCAAGTAACTCTAATTGGCCTGTGAAATATCATGAAGAATTTAGTATCACAAGGACACATGGCACAGTGGATAAAGGCATTGGTTAAATCCAGTGACAGGACCCAAAAAGTGTGAGTTCAATACCTGGTTAAGGCAGTGGAGAACTTGGAAAGGGGAATTAACAGAAGTACTACTGCCATATATGTGCAGGTACTGCTCAATCTTCTCTTTCCACTCTTGATAGAGTTCAAAAGTGTCTCTGCCTAAGTTTAAATTTCTATGACCGAGTTGGCTAAGGCGACATCCATGAAAGAGAAGTTACTAGGATATGAAATATAAGTCTTGTTCAAAGTTGCTTTCTTAATCATATTCCATCTTTAATGGTTCGAGAATATTGAACCAAGAATGCCGTGATAAAAAATAAACTTCTATGACTGATTATTTACTTTATTTAAACTGTTATCCTCATCTTCATTGCCACATTCCTTTAACTCAAGTTTTTTTGTTCACCACTACTGTAGGGAAATAACTGAGACATCCAGAAGAGGCATGGCACGTGGAACTAGAACAATCCACCCTGGTGGACCAAATAAAGGGTTTGGTTTGAAATTCCAATCACCTGAAGAAGGCTGGAGTGTACAATGGCCAAAATGTTGTGAGTATGGCAATCAAGATGATGATAACAGTCCAAATAAAGTAAATAATGATAATACCTCATCTCAGAGATATAGACAGATATTCTATGACTGCTAAGGCAGATGAATGACAAGCTACCAGGATACAGGATGTAAATCTTGTTGAAAGCTGCTTCCATTTTTTATTTTTATTATTTATATTCCATCTTTAATGGTTGGAGGATATTTAACTTAGAATTCCGTGATAAATATCATCAGTAAGATGATAAATAAATAATAAAAATTCATTTCAAAATACTGTCCGAATTTCTGGGATTGATTCATTGATTGGTTTGTCTTCTACGGCTTACCAACTTTTTGCAGGTTATTTAAAACTAGAAAATGTTTTTAGATTGTAAGAATTTTTTTTAAGATAATGATTTAGTGATACAAGTCATTATTTAACCCATAGTGGGAGGGGAAGAAGTAGATTCATACCCTTCCCAAAGTTATCTGCATGTAATTGAATATAACAAACCCAACTGGAAGTAGAACTTAGCTTTCTGATTAACAATTCTGAGACATTACACAATTTTCACATCCAAGCTTACAGTCCCTTGCATTCCCAAATTTCCCATTTAGGTAATGACTGAGCTCAATGTTGCTTAACTCTGGTGATCATATGAGAACTGGTGTTTCAACACGATCTGGCCATAAGTCACCCCCCACCACATATACAAGCTTACAACACCTGGTACTCCCAAGTGGTTACTCATCTAGGTACTGACCAAGTTCAATGTTGCTTAACTTCAGTGATTCACTCTCTGATTAACAATTCCGAGTCATTATCCAATACTACACCACCTGCACATCCAAGCTTACAGAAGATGGTATTTCCAAGTGGTTACCCATCTAGGTACTGACCAAGTTCAATGTTGCTTAACTTCAGTGATTTACTCTCTGATTAACAATTCCGAGTCATTATCCAATACTACACCACCTGCACATCCAAGCTTACAGAAGATGGTATTTCCAAGTGGTTACCCATCTAGGTACTGACCAAGTTCAATGTTGCTTAACTTCAGTGATTTACTCTCTGATTAACAATTCCGAGTCATTATCCAATACTACACCACCTGCACATCCAAGCTTACAGAAGATGGTATTCCTAAGTGGTTACCCATCTAGGTACTGACCAGCCTTAACATTGTTTAACTTAACTTCAGTGATCTTATGGGGACTAGTGTTTCAATGCGAAATGGCTGTAAGCCAAAACATATTTAGGAGTGTAATAATTCTTTTTTTTTTTTTATATGTTAGTGAATATAGCATTAACAAATCTTTAGGAACTCTTTCCAGGCAACAGTCCTACTATTTAACTCATAGCTAGGGAGAGAATAGAGGGGATCTTACCTTTCCCAAGGGTATTTGCATGTAAGTGAATGTAATTGGTGAAGAGAAAATATTCTGAACTGCTCAAGTTAAAAATAAAATATTTGGAATCAGCAAATTTATGCTTGCAACCAAGCACAGGAAATAAGCAAGTATTGATGGTATCAAAAATCATTTTGATTATTGGATAAATTTTAACTAGCATGAATGAAGACATTCCAAAGGAAGGCTGTACGCTCATAGAAAAGACATGATGCACAAAAATGGACAAATATCAGTGATAGAAATCACCGAACAAAATGGCAGCATTTATTACACGATAAAAGTAGTGTAGACAATTGAATAAAACGCTATATATATATATATATATATATATATATATATATATATATATATATATATATATATGTATGTATAAAATGGACATAAATTAGAAGTCTATTATTGTTATCCAGCAGAGAGATATATTAAAATATATTCATAAATAGGTACAAGGTCCCTATGGAATATTTCCAGCTATTTTGAATATTAAAAATGAACAGACACTCTCCCATCCTATGAGGTTACTCAGTCAGCACAAAGATATCAGTGAGTAAGCTGTATAAATGAGAATAATTATGTTTTTAAATTTTGGACTTAGGGGTGCAAAAGTGAAGTGGGTGCCAGAAAAATAACTATGATTTTTGTTCCCCACCTCCATCCCTTTCTTTTTTACTAAGTACATTTTATTCTTTTCATTTTAGGATTGTCCATGATAGAAATAGTAGTATTTATAATGTGATACAAAATAGTATAGCAAATTAAATGATTATATCATTATTTTTTTTCTAGTTACATGTGCTACACATTTTTTTTTATGTTGCAGCTGCTGGAAGTCTTCAACTGATGTGGTTCTCAGTATTTGATAAAGATCTTCATTTATGATTTTGTTGTGCCAGTCTGATGAAGGATAATATTTTAATAGTATACTAATCTAGCTTCACCATTACTCCACACAATGGTATGCTTATTTGCTAATATAGCTTTGTCTACACCTTGTAGATGCTGTCTGTTTAATCAAAGTGTTCCAGCTTAATATAGAGGTGTAAGCCTTTGTGATAATCAAATGATGCCAAATGGGTCACAAGGCAAAAACATTCAAAAGATTTCACTTATTATAAACAAAGTTTATTTCTTATCAATGTTTGGTTATATCAGACCCTTAATTACAAAAACATGGAAACGAAAACAGTTCAGTTGATGCCCAACTCAATCAGCACAAACCTAACTTATATAAATGATCAGTCTCATCAATAAAGAAGCAATGAACGAATTGTTCAATATACAGCACTTAATTTAAACATCAGCTCATAATTATACAGTTGATTTGCAAAGATCAGCATGGTAATTGTACGGATGAGCTCTTTGCTATGGTAACTGAAATTTTTGAACTTAAGTGCCATTCTAGACTGGTGTTGAGATCTCATCAATTTACAGTTGAGCTGGCTAGATGTAATTGTAAATTCTATGCTAAGTTTCTTTTCTTGTAGAACTCCCTTCTGGCTCCATGCTTTCAAGCCAACTTTAATCTTTCAAAATTTATATGCAATGTCAATTGCTATCTGCAGTCCCCCTGATTCCTTGTTTTGTTCTCACTCCTTAGTAATGTTTCTGTTTCTAATTCTTCCACACTCGATAAAATCTTGTGTCTTAGTGGCTTTACTGCCTTGTATGGTGGTGAACAATTAATAAAAAATGATGTATTAATGATAAAGGTTCAATATATAGAACTATAACGATGGTTCATTTATTAAAGAGATAAGAGATGGCAAATTATACACTCAGATCAATGTGAAGCAATGATGGCTCATCTACATGTACAAGAAAATGTGGATACTCAGAATGGCAGAAACTAATTTTAAAAATAGGGTTTTTCTCTAAAATGAAGAAAAAAATGAAAGCATTAATTTGAATCCTTATGAATTGTGAGATTAAAAGAATAAGTCAAAATAGAAAATTATTTTTAGTTATGCAAATTTAAATTCTGATATCTTAAGATTTCCATTCTGTTAAAATAATTTTTTCTAATTTTAAAATAAAATGCCTTATTACAATTGTGTACACCACTTTTTGTAGATAATGAAATTAAATAAAAAATTAGAAGCATAAAACCTGAAAAAGATAAAAAATGTATGTATGTAGTTGTCATGGAAATAAGAAAGACTTACATTATAAAATAACATTAACAAGGAAAAACATAGTTATGTTAAAGTTGCAGAAATTCATTATAAAATAAACAGACAAGATTCACAGAATAAAAAAACATGTACAAATATTTTGCAGGTAAAGAGAAAAAAAATATCAGACTGAAAGTTAAAAATACTGACTCTCCTCTATTTAATTCGATTCCAGTGGAGTGGAATAGAAAACAGTTTTTTTGCCTAAATTGGTTAGATGAGATTTTAGTCAAACTTTCTTTTTCTAAGTGTCATGTCCCTTCTGGATGTTGGCAATCATAGTGTTAAGAGAATCTGTTTTTATGGATGAAACTTCTGTTTTTTTTTTATGTGGTCAGATGACATTACAAGTGGGGGTCTTTCATCTAGGTATTCGTATTTGTTGGTTTCTTTCTGTCTATATTTCTGAGATGAGGTATTATGTACACTATTTACATTATTCGGACTATTGCCATCATCTTTGTCGCCATGTCTATCACAACGTTTTGGCCGTTGTATGCTCCGGCCTTCTTCAGGTGGTAGGAATGTCAAACTGAACCCTTTATTTTGCTCACTGAGGTAGACTGTTCTAGTTCCACGTGCCATGTCTAGTGGATGTCAGTTATCTCCTATTAATTCCCCTTTCCAAGTTCTCCACTGCCTTAACCAGGCATTGAACTCACACTCTTTAGGTCCTGTCACTGGATCTAACTTATGCCTTTATCCACTGTGCCATGTGTCCTTGGTGCCAAAATTAAGCAAGTGAAGTCAGTTGTTGCCAAAATCTGCTTCAGTGCAGTTTGTTTACTAACCTTCACTGACCTGACATGTAAACTATACTACAGCAACTCCCAACTGAAGTTATTTTGAAGTATTTCTAACTTTTTGCCGATAAGCCTTTGCATTTTTTTTCCTTTTCAGCTACTAACCAAATCACTAAAATTATAAATACTTTCTATGGTTTACAATAAAAACTTTAGTCTTGTGTTCCATTTACAACTCTAGCTTATTTCTTTTATTGCACATGACAATGGCTCTCCACAATTTCCTCTCTTTTGTAGCTTTTAATCAATTTTGTCATTTCTCCTAAAGTCTGTTCTACCATCGATTTACTCAAGATAGGTTATGCATTGTTTTTCTCTGCCTGTCTTGCCTTCAATCTGTCCTGTGAGTATAAAGTTCTCCAAGCCTTCTTTCTTCCTTATGATCACTAGAAATTCTGTCTATCTATTTCTGATGTTCAGAATAAGTGTTCTTTTCATTTCCATTTTCTCTAAAACTTTGTCATTGCTCACATGTCTGATCAATGGTATTCTCAGCATCCTTCTGTAGAATCACATTTCATGTAGTGTTGATGTTGGTAGTGCTCAAGTGATGTGGTTTCTGTTATTTGGTACAGTTTCTGTGATTCTGTAGCGCCATTCCATAATGTTTAAAGAAGAATGATCTTTGTCAAGACTTTCAGTCTTTATGCACACAGAGCCTTTTTACACCATTGATCTTAGGGAGTGGTTGGATACAGCTGACAGTTTAGATATTTCTCAATAGGTTTGGCGCTATGCACAACATCTATATGAAAGTCTCAATCTGATGAGGCTATTTAAGAACATAATTCAAGTTTTCACGTTGATATTTTGATTTTGTAGCAATTTGTGGTATTGGGCGAAACTATTCTATGTTCAATTTATTTTTCTCCTATATTTGTTATGACTGATCCATACACTAAGGTATCCAATGTATTTAGCATTTCCCAATTTCACATCCTAAATTTTTATGATAGATTTGGTGTAGGTACCATCACTGCTTCCATTCCAATTACAGACAAGAGTTTGTTTTGGAAAGGTTTAAGGAAGAATTTTGTCTTCTCTTTGGAATGTATGTAGATTGCTAGCATATGTATTCTTCCAATTTTGAACCATTATTAAGTAAACTTATGAATTGTTTAATTCTGGGGCTGAACTTGGGTGTAACTGAAACTATGGTTGATTGATGTTTATTTTTATTTATTTTTTTTTTTCAGTTTATCAACCCTCTGTGGATTATTTAAAGCTAAAGCATATTTTGTATTGTAAAAATAATCCCCCACCCAGTGAATATTGCATTAACAATTTTTCTGAGAACAACAATGATTTTTCCAGATACAAGTCCTACTATTTAACCCATAGCTGGGGAAATAAAACCATGGAGATTGACAAAAAGGAGAAAACTGTATATAGTTTGTAACTTTTAATTAATAAGTGGAGAATCAGTAGATTTAGATATTTTTAAAAGTAAATTGCAAAAAAAAAAAAGTATTGTTTTGGATCAAAAATCGCACCTTTCATCAAGTCACTTGTATTTTCCAGTTTTTCCTCAGCATCAGAAGGTGAGTTGTCGTCCTTAACGAAGAATCTCCCTGGAGACCGCTTTGTCCTTTTACGTACACTCCAACTTTGGATTTTGTTTGTGCCACTACCTTTAATTCCAGGAAGTTTGCTAACAAATGCTTTTTGAATATATTTGGATCTGATCCAGGCTTCTCGAATACTCCTAGGAAAGAGAGAGGGGAAAAGAGAAAAAAATGTAACATAATGTTATTTTTAATATGGACTTTGTAGTTTTTCTTTTTGTTACTATAAACCAGAAATGGGCAACCTTTTTCGAGAAGTGAGCTGCATAAGATACGACCTGTTATAAAGTACTCCAAGATGGCTAAAAAAAATTCATGGTAAATTTTCATAGAAAATACTTCATTCAATTTAACTAGAGAATACCATACACAAAGTATCTGCCTTAGAAATGGAGGAAGATTTGATTTTTTTTTTCTTTGAAATATTATCTATAATTAAAAAAAAAAACTGATGCCTTGGTATCATGATATTCCTAATGACAATGTTACTGACACATGATGGCTGCATATAATTTGCCTCTAATTTATTCATTTGGGGATGGAAAAAAATTTAAAAGAAAAAAAAATATCTCTAGATAAATAAAAATTATGAATATTTCTTATGATATCAGATCATCTGTAGTAAAAATGGTTCAAAATGATGGAAAAGTTAGCTTCAATGAAATGTTACAAAATTTAAGAAAAAGTTAAGTATGTCATTATGTATGAGAATGTGTGAGTGAACAAGTGGGAATGAAATTAAATATGGAAAGTTTTAATGAATGCTTTTTGAAATTAAGTGTGCCATTAAGAATGCCCATGTCAGCTATAAATGTTATTTTTGGTGGGTACAATATGGTTGAGTTGACATCTCTGTTATTTAAACTGTGAAATTAATGCTGACTGACTTAGAAATTGAGAAGTCATTACTAACCAAAAATATGTTTCCCAACAGGAATTGAACCTGTATTCCCTTTTACTGTCAGGGAATACACTCCTATTGGTGAAATGTTCCTTACCAGTTTGGTCATGGGAAATCATTAGATTTAGTTTTTCTAAATTTTGGTCAATCTTATTTTCATGTTAGTGCTTTATATAGAAAACTTATTATTAGTTAGTGCTTTATATAGAAAACTTATTATTAGTTAGTGCTTTATATAGAAAACTTATTATTAGTTAGTGCTTTATATAGAAAACTTATTATTAGTTAGTGCTTTATATAGAAAACTTATTATTAGTTAGTGCTTTATATAGAAAACTTATTATTAGTTAGTGCTTTATATAGAAAACTTATTATTAGTTAGTGCTTTATATAGAAAACTTATTATTAGTTAGTGCTTTATATAGAAAACTTATTATTAGTTAGTGCTTTATATAGAAAACTTATTATTAGTTAGTGCTTTATATAGAAAACTTATTATTAGTTAGTGCTTTATATAGAAAACTTATTATTAGTTAGTGCTTTATATAGAAAACTTATTATTAGTTAGTGCTTTATATAGAAAACTTATTATTAGTTAGTGCTTTATATAGAAAACTTATTATTAGTTAGTGCTTTATATAGAAAACTTATTATTAGTTAGTGCTTTATATAGAAAACTCAATATGATCTGCCACCTGCTGACAATTCAAGTAAGAAAGAGTAGAGTACGTTGTGATACAAGGCAGAGTAAAGAATTCAATAATACATGAAATGACACACAAATATATATATATATATATATATATATATATATATATATATATATATATATAGTACAGGTTTAAAATCTGTTAGTATATAATCCAAGTGGGTCCTAATAATATGAAAACTAATCCACAAAAAGAGCTCAATGTATTTATTATAATAGAGTATATAAATTACACAACAGAGAAACACAAAATTACCTCATGGGTATAGCCTATTTCAACCCACGCCATCTGGGTTGAATAAGACTGATGTACACGGCGTCAGTTGAAAGACTATACCCATGAGGTAATTTGGGATTTCTCTATTGTTTAATATATATATATATATATATATATATATATATATAATTACTAAAGTGGTATTTTTAGTGGATACTCATATTTGAGTAGATGCTCCATTTATTTATTAAATAGTAAATTTATTTATTTTTGTCTACTGGCCTGAATATTTAAGAAATCTTATTAAAAAAAAAAATGCTCCCTCCAGCAGAATTTGAACCTGCATCCCCCTTGGCAGGAGAAACTGACATTAGATCAAACATTCTTTAGACTGTCTCTGACCACAGAGTGTGTCAATGATCAAGCAAAGTTGAACAGTGTTGTGGATCTAATGACAGTATTTTGCTTACCGATTGCAGTCAGGTGTAGCTCGGACTGCTATGGAATCATCTACGTTGCTCTCATAAGTTCTATTAATGACATCATTCCCCAGCTCGGACATAACTTTTAATAATTCAGGTTCCCAGGCATCAAGAGTTATTGAACGAACTTTAGACATGTGGACTCCAAAACTCCTGAAATGTGAGAGGAAAAAAAGAAAAAAAAAAACCTTTAAAAAAGTGTATTGTCAGTTTTGGATGCTCCTATACAGAAAGGAATATATATATATTTTTTTTTTTTAAATTAATGCTAAAAAGTTTTGTTCGGAAATATTTAAAGAAAAAAAAAAAAGACTAAAATTAAGAGAAATGAATCATCTTTATATGAATCCATCATATAAATTCTTTAAATTTCTGTTTACTATACATTTTCTTATAAAATAGTGGTGTGGTTATTGGCAAAGAAAATGAGATTGGCATGTTGAATTCAAATTCTAGTTGAGGTTGTCATGTTTACTTTTGCAAAAATACCCTTGAAAAGGCATGAAACCATCTCTTCTTCATGCAGAAAGCATTTCAACACAGGACAGACTGAGTTCTCTAACTTTGACAAGCAATCAAAGGAGAAGAAGTGAACACAAGACTGTTTGGATGTTGGACTAGCAATTCCACTCGATCAAAAAATCACTTGCTATGAAAAAGTAGCCTCCGACCGTAGGGTGGCGAGCCTCTGACACTAACATGGCGAAGTTGTGGCCCTATACTCTACAGGGATTCCATACAGTTAACACACATGCATTTAAATTCAGGCATTAAACCTGGAAAGAGTAAACAAACCTTCAATAAGAATGTTCATTCACAATGATGAATGTGTATTTATCCACATGCTCACTCAAGATCAAGCTTAAAAAAAGCCTTTTAGCATTCTGTTAAACATTTGAAAAAATTGGACTTTGTGCTGGACTTCTATGTTAAGGCACTCATATGCTTCATTCAAAATAAATGGGCATTCCATTGAATATCATAAAATGGAAAGGGAGCCCACATGAATGAACCATGAATTGGAGATGTCAAAATCAAACAAGGAGTGTAAATATCTAGGAAGTATTTTAACAGATGATGGGAAATGTGACACTGAAATCCTCCTCAGTGAATGAAGACTGAAAGTAAATAGAAATGTGGTTCTACAGAAGGATGCCGAGAATACCATGAACAGAACTTGTAAGCAATGAGGAAATTTTAAGGAAAATGAAAATAAAAAGGACACTTAGAAAGAGACAGCTGAAATGTTTTGGACACAATGAAGAAAAGTGGTTTGGAAAATCTGGCACTCACAGGACATATTGGTAAAAGAGACAGGTAAAGACAGTAGGCCACCTAGTGGAGAAAAATTGTGTAAACAGATAGTGAAAATAGTGGGGTGGAAATGGAAGGGATGGTAAAAAAGACAAACATTATAAAGAGCTACAAACATGAGGAAGTGCTGCAAAGTGACTAGTCAAAAAAAAAAGTTAAAATGCAAGGGAGGTAACTGCACATACCTGTGAATTCCTGAACACTCGATACAAAGTGTGATGCCAAGGTTGATACTTGCCCAACGAGGATCAGGAGAGGTGCAGTCACAACACCGGTCATTACCTGGAATTGACAGCAGTGTTTCCATACGACTGTGAAAAGAAAAAAATTGTTTTAAGAAATAAAATGAGCATTGTTTTGTTTTTTTATTTTATTTTTCTACAGGGTGATTGAAAAGTAACTTCCCATTTTAAAATACTTATAATTTATTTATTAACAATAATTTTTACAAGAAATAGATATGAGAGGAAACTATTTAACATGAGGTTTTATTTAAAATTCAATATGGGCACCAGATTTCGTTACCAGTTTCTCGAATTGCCAAGGAATCGCGTCAACTGATTTCACCAGGAACTCTTAAGGTATGGAAAACATCACTTCTTGTATTCACCCTTCAAGTTCTTCCAAAGTCTTGGTTTGGCATATTAGATGTGCTCAATTAGTCAATCACAAAGAAAAAAGTCACTGAGTGTTAAGTCAAGCTTCCTGGCTGGGCAGTCCGTTATGTACCATGTGTGATATATGTTTAGGCAATCATGTATCTTTTTATACATGACGTACGAGGCAGATTATTTCCAACAGTAGGTTGCCATTTCTTTCTGCAATAGACCAGCTGCCATCCTAAGCTATAGAACCTAGTCTGTCCTTCTATTTACCCATAGCTGCAGGGAGAAGAGGATTTGTACCTTTTCCAAGGGTATTAGTACATAAGTGAATGTAATGAATTTGACTGGAATTCGAGCTCGGTTCTCCAATTCCTTAATCCGAGCTGCTATCCATTACTCCACTGTGCCTCTCATACTGGCCACTCATACATAAAATAAGGAGTTACCTTTCAATCATCCTATATATCTTCAAAACAACTTTAGATTAATTAATACTGAAGAACAGAAGGGACTTCACCATAGAGCAGTGGTTAGCAAAGTATTCATACATGTCATTACAATTTTAATGAGTTCAATTATAACCTTTTGCCTGACATCTGTGGTACCTATTAATATAGTACATTTAGGTACCTAATTGATATTGGGGGTGGAACCTTTGAGTGGGGTGGTAGAGGAAGTTTTCTGATCCCCTCAAACTTTTTAAGACCATCTTGTTTATAAATTTTGCACTTTTGCATCCTTTAAATTATTTCCCAACCTCCTCTTTTATTAAGACCCCACTCTTGTATTAGGCACCTGAGAGTAATAATTTATTTACATTATTGAAACTAGGACTATTGTCCTCATTTTTATTGTTATTATCCCAATGTTTTGGATGTTGTGCACTCTGGGCCTTCATTAGGAATTCCAGGCTGAACCTTTTATTCAATCTACAGCTGGTAGATTGTTCTCACTCTACTGGCCATGTCTGGGAATATCACATTTACTTCGTATTTAGAACTACTCATTTATTTATTTCTCCATTTCCAAGAGCACACTGCATAGTCCAGGGATTCAACTCACAATTACCAAATTCACAAACCAACTCTTTAAACCACTAGATTATTGTCCCATAATGAGAACAATCTACTCTTATGGACTAAATAAAGGGTTCAGTTCAAAATTTTGTGAAGGTTAACTGAATTGGCAGGCAACAAATGAAGGCCAGAGGGCACAACAGCTGAAACAATATGATAACAACAACAAAGATAAGGACAATAGAGTGAATATAAAAATTAGTGGTTCTCAACCTTTTTTTGGCTATGCTCCATCTAAGCATTGCTAAAATCCTGACCTGTAGTGGTAACACCTAGTAGGGTCTCAGCTATGGGCAAATCGTGAACTCAAAAACAAAAACAAAACACTATACATTTTTATAGTAAAATGGCCAAAAATACATTTGTAGTTGAAGATATAGAGTTTTGTTCAAAATATATTTAGTTGAAGTGATAAAATTGTGTTCAAAATATTTAGATTTCAACATTAAATAACCCATAGAGGTTGATATGTTGCTAAACAAAACAATCAACATGAAAGAATTCTTTCATGACATTAATCCATATAATATCCTACAATTTCTTAAACTGTATTCCAAAATATAACTTGAACAAAACTACAACATAAAACACACGTCATATTCTCTAGTATATCCACACAAACACATATAAGCACAAAAGCTGAGTATCATTTACCATGTATGCAATTATGAAAATAGAATAAAACATTTTTATTATTTCAATGCTCCCAATAAAATTAAATTTCAGCATTAAATGACCTATAAGCAGTTGATATGCTGTTAAACAAAACAAACTAGCAATAAACATCTGCAGAGATGGCCTTTAGTAGCTCATAATGAACGACATCCACCAGACACAAAGGAAGGACTTCTGTGGATAGAGTCCTGGTTTTGGCAATGGCATTGGTTTTTAATTTTCTGACAATAATTACTTTTCTGATGACCTGTAAAATTCATTTTTCACAACATGTACTAAGGTGATGCAAAAACAAAAATATTTTTCCTGGATTTGTTTTGAAAAAAGTGTTCTTGCAAGAGAATAACAATTACTCTCTTAACACCAGAACAGGACACTTTCAGTGTAATGCTAAATTCATTCAATCAAATTACTTCAAATAAACGTCTACAGAGATGGTCTTCAGTAGCTCATCTACCAGACACAAAGGAAGGACTTCTGTGAATGGAGTCCTGGTTTTGGTTTTAGCACTGGTTTCTCGATTTGTCATAACCAATCTCTTTTTCTCATTTTGACATTCAAAACCCACTTTTCATCACCTGTAATGATGTCATACAAAAACTGAAAGGTTGGCATTCCTGGTAAAAAGGCAACTGCAGATGGTGGAACATTGTTTGGTTCTCAAGTGAAGACTCAGCAGGAATTCAAATACTTTCTTTGCATGTTTTCCTAATTAAGCTCTGAAATCCATTATAAACAATACACTGTCAGATAGAAGAGATGATAAGAAGAGATGATAATCTAATCCTAGACCCAGTTTCTTACAATTCAACTATGGTTCTGCCTAGGTTACTGGACTCATAAATCATATCAGTGAAATTGCTAATTACTTTCTGAACACCCTAAAATATTCCTATCAAGACATTTCTCTCTCTTTCTACGGTGAACAGAAACAAAGAAAACAATAGTCAGTTCTATGTTGAACAAAAGTAAAATTACTTACGGTTTTGATCTATTTTGCTTGTGAGGTATGGAAGCTGGGGAGTTGTCATTTGGACTTCCAATATCTGGACTGTGACCACCCTGAGAATTTTCATTTTCATGCTAAATAAGAAAAATGAGAAAATTAAAGAGGCAACGAAAATGTAAGCAATGATACAATGTATACAAGGTCTGTCTGGAATCTATTCAACCATTTTTGAATATTAAAGAAAAAAAAACAAATGCGCAGTCTTGATCTAACTTGATAACCAATGATAGCAGATGTTACTGTGTATGCATGAACAGACACTATGAAGTTAATCAGCAGTGAAATGTCGTTGAGCAAGTTGTACACTTTTTGACTGTTACATTTACCAAGAGAGTAGATTCATCTGTAGCATTTTGGCAAAATATCCCTTCACCCAGGAGTGTCAGTCTCTTGATAGCTACAATTTGGCTCTTGTGACTTCGCGCTTTTTCTAAAGCTAAAGTAGTTGCAGACAACATTTTGTGTCTAGGCAGCTAATGGTGATCTTCAAAAAGAACTTTGGAAAATATTTTGATAGAAGTTAGGGATGTTGGGTTAAATGCATGACATCCCGTGAGAGGTACTTTTATGAGAATTCAGGTACCATTGCCTTAGGTAGGCTATCTTTTGTTCTTATTGTTGAATAGCCAAATGCTTTCTGGAAAGACTTTGTACATAAACAATATCACAAATGTAGTTACTGAAGTCAATACTAGTTTGAATATACTTTTCAGATTTCTTCAAAGTATGTGTGCAATATCTAAAGAAAGGGATAGATTTTTATTTACATTATTCAGACTATTGTCCTCATCTTTGTTGCCATATTTATTACAATGTTTCGGCTGTTGTACACTCCGGCCTTCTTCAGGTGGTTAGAATGTCAAACTGAACCCTTTATTTCCTCAAGGACACATGGCACAGTGGATAAAGTTCCTTATTTGGTTCATTCCTTCAGTTTTGTACACATGACAACTGTCAGGCACAGATTGAAAATAAACTGTTGCAAAATTTAAATATCAATATTTATAACCTACTATTAAGAAAGTGGAGCAGTCCATTTACTTATGAAAAAAGTAATTTTTTTATTATTAGTATATAAGGTTTTAATATGCAAAACAACTGAAACATTAATTATCAGAACGCAAATGAGAATAATGATGCTTTTAAATTTTGGATACTAAGTGTACAAAATATAAGTGATGTGGGTGCGAAAGAAACTATGACTTTTGTTCTCCCCCACTTTCTAAGCACATTTTCTTCTTTTCATACTCACTTCATCAGGATTGTTTCTGTCAGAACTGTAGGCCTTTGACACTCCTGCTTGGATGGCGCTTATCCATTTTTGGCAGAGTTGTTCAGAATCAGCTTGCAAAATATGATTTCTGTAAAAAAATAAAATCAAATCTTACTTATTATAAAACGCAGATTGTGTGTGTGTGTGTCTGTATGTTTATATATTGGATCGGATTTCCTACATTTTTCAACCGATTTCAACAAAACTTCACAGGACTATGTAAAATTACGTTGCGGTGGTTTTAACAGCGCCAAAAATTAGAAAAACACAATTGTTTTTGCACGAAATCAATTTGAAAACATGATTAAGAGGCAACACGAGAATGAAAGAGGGACGACTCATATTGAGTTATACTTATTATAAAACCCAGGTTGTTTGTGTGTGTGTGTGTGTGTGTGTGTGTTCATTTATATATGGGATCGGATTTCCTACATTTTTCAACCGATTTCAACAAAACTTCACTTATTTTGGCAGGTAGTGTTTCTTATTGTCTTGCACACTTTTTTCTTTATTTTTACATTCCATTTACAAGACAATTGTTTATCATAAAATTCTATTCAATCGGTAGACTCATAACGATTGAAAACAATGTTTTTTGTTTGAGTTTTGACCAATTAAACAAAAAAACAAACAAAAAAAAAAACTAATTAAGACATGCGTGTCCGTCAACCTTAAACAATAATCTTTGTCAATTTTATTTTCAGTCTTTATGATGGTCGTTACTTGATCTATCTCTTACTGTTACATCCCCGGGCAACGCCGGGCTCTACTGCTAGTAAAAAAATAAAAGTAAATTAAAGCTCAAAAAAACAAAAACAAAACAAAACAACACCAAAAGCAGTAAGTGTTCTTTTATCACAGTCCAGTATCTCTGTTTTATTTCCTCCTTTATTCATTCCCATTTTAAATTAGGTACATTTTACAGTGTTATCTTGTCACCCCCTACATAGTTCTCCTTGAGACCTAAAGTTTAGAATGAATTTTTAAAAATGAAAAAACTTTCATGAAGATTTCATTTTAGCTTTAATTGAAAGCTAAATGATTAAATTTATTTCTAATAAGTAAAATATTCTAGTGTATTTTAGATAGAAATTATATAGTTTGGAATTTCAAATTTAATTTTGATTTAAAGTTTAATTTTTCTGATTTGTAATAAATATTACTTAATTATAGTCTAAAAAATTAATATACAACCATTTGTTAATGATTGGTACTGTTTACTAAGCCAATAATTGATGTACCATTGAATGATGAAGTGATGGCAGCTAGTTATGGATGACCTGAATTGACAAATTTCTGAAACTAATTTCAAATATGAATGAAATAAAGTTTAAAAATATCTTAAATTTATTAAACATTAGTTTTAAAATTAAACGTCTATCAAAATAACTGTCATTAAAAGGAATAAATTGAAAAAACTAAAAAAAAAAAAAAAAAATTTGTTTCTCTTTAAGAATGTTTTAAAAAAAATTACTCAATGACCCACACCAATGTAAATACATAAAATTAAAATATTTAGTGAAATAGTAATTGAAAAAGTAAAACTTACTTAAATTTTAAACTTTTAAAGCTGAATGAAAAGCAATTGAAATGTAAATAGTAATGAGTGAATTTCTCTGTAAAGGGACGAAACTATTAGATCAGTGGACCTTTTGATAATAATGTTAATTTAAGCCTACCATAGCCAAAAAGAAGGAACATATTAAGTAAAAAAATAAAAAAATTATTTAAAAAATAGAATAGTGCAACTATGTTTATTAATCTTTTCAATTTTGGATTTGTAAATGTTGTTTCCACTTAATTACTATATCACATCCAAGAAATAGCCCAATACAGAATTATACACGATTTTTAAACTATTATAAATTATCATG
>CAHIKZ030005630.1:2287500-2455000 GCA_903632075.3 Acanthosepion pharaonis | reverse complement strand
AGAATTGCTATGATTAAGTATTGTGTTCTTTTTGAATACTCTTCAGCCACATCAAGTCATGTGACCTGATTTTCAGCCAATAACTTTGTGTGTTATCTGCTTAGAAACACAAGTACAGAAATAGTACTTGAGTGAACAATCAGGAAAAACCACTCTCCCATGACCACATTACCTACCTACCTACCCAGGCAATAGTAATACAAAGCTGTTATTCCTATAACTGACCATAATGGAAGCCCAATGAAAACGAAACAAAAAGATCTATATTATTGGATAGTTGAATGAAAACTAGTTTCATTTCAGACTGTGACGTCACCTCCTGCCTCTTTTATCCAGTTGAAGGCCTGGACATATAAATAGTCAATAGTTAAGTGACATTAACAGTACTTGATTAGTAGAGTCAGAGCTGTGAGTGACATATATTCAAAAATAGGTGTTACAGTTCAAGCAAGTTATTTTTTGTCACAATATCAATGGGGTACAAATAGGTTCACAGGTAATAAGTGGTGTCCAGTCCATGCTGAGAACAGTCCATTACAATGTCTTTTACACTATAACAATCAGAGGCTAAAACAACTAAGGTTGTAAAGCATGTACACAGCATTAAAAATATTAACTACAGTCTTAAAACCTGGAATTCTTGAATATAATGAAAAAAAAAATCTTACTATATTTGCTGTTACATGTTGATGACAGAACTTCATTTTAACACATTGGATTCAGCTTTCAAATAAAAAAAATGATACTTTCAGAACAATGCACTTCTTAAAAATCATTTGATTTCTTTTTTTATTTTCTTCTTAATTGCATCTCTGACCATGAAAGTTTGGCTATTTTGTACATCAACAAAAGCTACATCTGTGAAAAACTATTCACATACTATTAAAAAATAAAAATAAAAATTAATAGGCATAAAACGTCTATTCTGTTTAATAAGACACGTTTACAAGAATAATTTCTGCCAAATATACTAAACAATCCGGTATGAATTCATCTCTTTTTCAGCCAGCCATGAGTAAATAGCATGAAAGACTGGGTACTATAACTTTGGCAAACAATTTAGGAGAACAACAATTCTGAATTCAAAACCTGTAGAGAGTCCATTAGGGGCCTATGTGGCATACAATGAACAAGTTCTCTGTATTCGGATCTTCCAAAAAGTGTGGTTGGTTCTGCACAAGTCTTCACCACTATAATCAAATGACATGCGCAGGTAGTCTGGCAGTTGGTTCTAAGAACTGAGCTGCTTGACTCTCATATATCAAAAACAATGGGAGTGTCCAGTGTGTGTGTGTGTGTGTGTATATATATATATATATATATATATATATATATACATACACACACACCTTTTGAAGGAACATTTTCCATTTTGTCATTCAACTAGCTACCATGAGTTTGATATACAGATCTTATATAAGTTATTTTTTATTTAATCATTCACTCCAAGGCAATAAAGGCACTAAGATGCAGGGGGTTAGCAAGTAGGAAAGTATATACAAAAAAGAAAAACATTATTAGTGAACAATAAACGAACAGGAATTAAGACTAAATATAATGATTGACATGGCATTTAAATTTTTGAAGATCAATCAATCATATTCTCCCCTACACACATACATTCTTATTACAATAAATGCTATATTTTTTTAGTCGTATATGTTTGAGTAGACATCCCAGTATTGTTTCTTTCCCAATTTTTTTAAAATCGTGAACATGAATTTACTGTCAGCTGGCCGAGAGATCAACAAATCCCATTAAAGAAATTCATGTGGGGGAGGGGAGAAGAAAAAGAAAAGAAAAAAAGGATGTGTATCCTTTAAAAATATTGCTTACACTAATAATAAATGGAATTGGATTAAAATGTGGGTATATATATATATATATATATACACTAATACTTCACACACACACACACACACATATATATATATATATATATATATATATATATATATAAAAAGTTCAATAAATAGTACAAATAGTGGCATGGACCAGCCACTCCACCTCAAAAATTTTGCGGTTTTATGGTCAATGTAATCAGAGATAAATCACAGATTAATAAAATCACATCAGTAGATTAGAAGAAATAAAATTGATTTAAAACTAAAAAGTCAGTTACTTAAGTTACATATATAACCAACTGCCTGATGATGAAACCATTCTGGTAGAAACCATGGTAGTTTTAAAGTCAGGGTTTCCAATATATCTTAAATTGTCCTATATAATTTAGCTATTCCTTTTTGCAAATATCACTTTTGCCATTGATTGAATTTAGAAAGTATATATATATATATATATATATATATATATATATATATATATATATATATATATATAGATAACTAGACTCGTTTCGAAAAACCCTCAAATTTTTGATTTGCTAATAAACAAATCAATCTTGAGGGAAAAAAAGGTTTTAAAAAAAGAAAGAGCTACAAACATGAACTTCTGCCGACAAAAAAAAAATCGCACAGATACAGGTCTGAAGCCCAAAGAAAAAACCCCGATACGAGTAAACAACTAACAAAAGCACTCAATACAACCGTAGAGCATATATAAAGTTTGGTTAAATAATCCCTTTTTATTTTTTAATATTTCCTAGGTTCTGAATTATTTGTTTGATTTCAGGTTTATGTTTGAAAATATTTTTCTACATCTTAGTACTTTGTGAGGGTGTTAGCCATTATCAAAGACTCCTTTTTTATGTTATCAATTTCATTTTCAATTATCATGTTTGATACCACACACACATATATATATGTATGTGTGTGTGTATATATATATATATATATATATATATATATATATATATATATATATGACAAAAATCTCACAATGAATTAGGAGATACATAGACACGGGTCTGCTTCACACTTGAAACAAATAGGAACATACAGGTCTGGTTTGCATTAAGATCAGTAAAGAAAACATTGGTCATAAGATTTATGTTTGAGTTTGTTATCCACGATGAAGATGATACATTGGTGGTAGTGGGGTTTTATCTCTCTGCAGAAGATGCAGCCAACAGATTCTTTGCCCTGCTGACAGAGTATGGTGTGAAATGTATTCCTCTATTATGGCATAAAAGCTATTTAGACTTTTAGAACTTGGCAGTTTAAAGTGATACTGTGGGTTGAGAGATAGATGACATTCAAAATGTCCAATTCTGTTTGTTGACACTACAAAAAATAGACAAAGTCTAGAAAAACATATGATAAAAAAATGTAAAATTTCAAATTAAGGTTATTGAAATCTTTAATGTTTTCAAATTAGGATTTGATATGTTCACTCTTCCTGTGGATATTTGAGCTACTACTTACTGTCATCGATATTTTTGTAAAGTTTTATAAGAAGAATCTGCAATGTAATCAGTCCACACATGGCATCTTGGCTTCAATCACTTTCCCACCATCATAATGTAGCTTCCCTGTGTTTTTTTCTATAAAATATTTTTATGGTAATGGTTCTGATGAGCTTTTTTCTTTGGTACCTAGACTTTATGAATTTAAGTACAGTACTCAATCAGCAGCTAGGCCTTATAATTTTATTGTTCAAATAGCTGTAACCATTATTTCTATGCTAAGAGTGTCTACTCATGCACTTCTCACTTGTGGAACTCTCTTCTGGACACTTGTTTTCCAGTTAACTTTGATCTTAAGTTTAAATGGCAATGTTAATCATTATCATTTGTCTTTTTAATTCCTGTTCTTTTATTGTTCTTTCACCTTAATGTTTTTCTTTTTTTCATTCTTTCATTCAGTAATCCCTTGTATCTTTGTGGCTTTATTGCCTTGTTTGTTGTGAAATGATAAAAAAGTTACTATTAAAGATTACTATTTCAGACTATTCATGCTTTAGTTTGGAAAATAAAATTTTAACGCATTCATTGCTAACTGAAATATTTTAACCCTAAAATAATGTCATCTATGCTTTTGTTAGTTACCATTAGAAATTACTATATAAGGCTACTTTATTTTGGTAAATAAAATTAAATTTATTAATATACTCACTGCTAACATGGATGATATTTGAATCCTCATATAGACCTATCTACTTTTTGGCAAACATTAGAAATTGCTATCTAAGACCAATTGTGTTTTGTTTTGCTATAACTGTTTTCACATTACTGTCTGAGAATGAGAAATCACTTGAAGAATACATTTCCTTTCGATTATTGTCTGTTCGGGCATTTGTAGCTTGGAGATTGGATGTAACTTAATGGCATGATGAATTTGTGTTGCTAAGGTCAAAATAATATGTTGTCCTCCCACTCATTATTCAAATCAAAAACCATGCAAAAAATAAGCATACCTTCTGCTTGGTGTTGCATGGCAAAAAGTGAGTATTGTATTGTCATAGCTATTAATGCTGCCTAATGTAAAGCCACGGAATGGTTGCATGTGCATGCCAGTGGAAATAAGCAACATATCATAAGATGCATATATTCATCATGTGGCAGTGAACATGTTAAATTTTGCTTCTTGGAGTCATCAAAAAAATATTTCTCAGCTGTTACCAGAGTTTACCCATGAAAACACAGAGATAACAATTTTTTGGCTAATGCTAAAAAGTTTCTAAGCTGTTAGTGTTGAAACTGAAATTTTCAGCACATCATCATCATCAGACCTATTTTGAATTGAAGGTGCAGTGCAAATCAGTGTGTTTTCTCATCTTTAGCATGGCTGCTCAGACCCATTTGTGTTTTTCAACACCCACAAAACCAACCAATGGTTTATACTGTGGCTATGCTTAGCCAACTGTAGTTATATTTCAAGTACGTGTCCACCAGGTCCATATATGGTTTTGAATTCAGAGTCGTCCTCCTAAACTGTTTGTTAGCCATGTCTTAAGAGTCCAATCTGTCCTGCTATTTAACTCATAGCTAGAGGGAGTAGAGACCAATTGTCCTTTTCCAAGGGTATTTGTGCAAAAGTAAAACTAACAATATTAACTGGAATTTGAATTTGGGTTGCCGATTTTTTGCTTTCAGCCTCTAACCCAGAGCTTCCCAACCTGGGTGATATCATCCCCCAGTGGGTGAATTCAACTTTTGAGTGGGCGATGAGCAACTGAACAGAAAATGGTGCGAATTTTAGTGGGTAATATTGGATTTTTAGTATTAAAAGGTATTTCAAAAAAATACTTAAAAGGAGGTATGCAAAGAAGCTGTTTAAAAAAATCCAAAAGATGCTAATCAGGAATAAATTGGTTATATTCCTAGATAAGATATACACATCCCCTCAAACAACAAATATTTTAGTATTTTATATATTTTTGAGAAGGCCAATAACATTCAAATAGTTCTTTAGATGAAATAACATTTTTTTTTCTCGATATAAAACACATAAGGAAAGACCAAAAATAACCAAAAAAAATAGTCACTGAATTTTTATTAGTTGCTAGTAGTGTATATCCTTTTAAAATTATCAACAAAAATTGTTTAATTTTTTTCTCAACACTTGCAATGCCAACCCTGATCATAAAACTATATATATATATATATATATATATATATATAAAAAAAGTGAACACTGAAGTCAACACTTAGAGGCGACAGTCTGTTTCATGTTAGTTGCAATTGTCAGGCCACGATTGCGTCTAGCATAAAACAGACTGTCACCTCTAAGTGTTGACTTCAATGTTCACTTTTATATTTACACACGCTCTATCTGATATTGAGCACTTTATCTCATAAATATAGCATACCTTGAGACTGTATTTCTTTATATATATCTATATTATATATATATATTATATATATATATATATTATATATTATATATATATATATATATCTATATATATATATATATATATATATATATATATATATATATATATATATATATTATATATATATATCTATATATATATATATATATATATTATATATATATTTATATATATATATATGTGTATGCGTATATGTGTGTTTTCAATGGTCAAGTTTGCTTTCATTTGTTCTTTAGTATGGTACTAGCAGAACCTGCCACATAGGTAGCATTATATTTTTATCCCCCTTTGATATTTTTTTACTACTTCATAAAGTCATTTTTTACCAAACAATTTTGGTATGCTTTTGAATATTTACTATACAGATGGGTGGTAGAAAATTCTTCCATGTGAAAGTGGGTGATGATGCCAAAATGTTTTGGGATTCCTGGTCTAACCATTACACCACCACCAGCATATTCTATTTTTAAGCCAATACTTTTTGAATTTAAGCACAGTACTAGACTAATGAGGACTCATCAGTTTAAAGTTGAGTTGGCTAGATGTAACCTTAAGTTCTATGCTAACAGTTTCTTTTTCTCACACTTCTCGCTTGTGGAAATCCCCACTGGCCCCATGTTTCCCAGCCAACTTTAATGTCCAAAAATTTAAATGCAATATCAATCTGTATCTACTGTCCTCCTGATTACTCTTTTGTTCTGGCTCCTTAATGTTTCTGTTTTCTAATTCTTTTACACCCAGTAACCCCTTGTGTCTTAGTGGCTTTACTGCCTTGCTTGGAGTGAACTTGATTAAAAAAAAAAAAAAAACATGTAAAATACATTAAGTCAGATCTAGCTAATACACTTCTGATAATCATGTTAATCTTGCAGGAACCTTTCTGAAGTAAATAGCAGAACTTCCGTATCTGTCTGTATTTCTGAGATGAGGTATTATGTACACTATTTACATTATTCAGACTATTGTCCTCATCTTTGTCGCCATATTATACAATGTTTCAGCCGTTGTACACTCCAGCCTTCTTCAGGTGGTTGGAATGCTGAACTGAACCCTTTATTTCGCTCACTGGGGTAGACTGTTCTAGTTCCACATGCTATGTCTAACTGACATCCATTAGACATGGCACGTGGAACTAGAACAATCTACCCCAGTGAGCGAAATAAAGGGTTTAGCTTGACATTCCAACCACTTGAAGAAGGACGGAGCGTACAACAGCTGAAACATAATAAATATGGTGACAAAGATGAGGACAATAGTCTGAATAATGTAAATAGTGAGCAGACCTTCCATTGAACATTAATCAGAAATATTTATGTACAGCCATATGCATAGAAAATGATCTCAGAAACACAGCCTCTTATTCATCTTATCTGATTTTCTTGAATCATACATTCTCTCAGTGTATTGTGTCTGGTTTATTTCCAGCTTATCCTTCATTAATCATACTGTCTTATTGTTTCCTCTTGTCCTATCCCAGTCGATGACTAACAGAGTGAAATGGAAGTTAAATCAGAGGTATCACTTTGCAACTCTACTTGTCAGCTCCATGGAGATTTATTGAAAAATGGTAATTTGTTAATTCTGAAGCAAGAAAGTCAATTTCCTTGAATTTTCTGTTACACTGGCAGTTGTAGCTTAGTCATAGAGTAATGGATATATACAGTATGTCAGATTTTATCATGAAAGACAAGGTTTTCCTAATAAAATTGGTATTAATGTATACTAGGATATATTTATATGAAAAAAAAGAAGAAAAAAAGTCTCTCCCTCAATCAAGTCTTATAGACTCCATACAGAAGTATGAGACCACAACTCTCAACATGCTAGTCATTGCTACTGTGGTTTCCATAATCAGTAAATCCTTCTCTTTGTCTGGTTGCCAACCAAGGCTAAAAATCTTAGTCTGCTCTACTATTTAACCTATAACTAGGAGTGAAGCGGGGGTTAAAAGAAATGAATTCATATCTTTCCCAAGGGTATTGGCATGAAAGTGAATGCAATGAACTCAACTGGGATCACTGATTTCTTTTTCTGAGCCACTAACCATTATGCCACCTGAAAAAAATATATCAGGTGAATTTAAGCTTTTAATTTTTTCTTTTATGAGAAATGATTACAATAATTTATTTGAAGATGTAAGAAATCCAAGACCCGAGGTTTGTGTTCACCATAATAAATATATATATATATATATATATATATATATATATGATAACAATATAATTTTTTTTTATGTATCAAGAACAATTTTAGAGGAAAGAAATACAACAAAGTGGAAAAAGTTTTTATGTGACATGTTTTGTCCTTTAGGACTTCATTGGACCAAGTTTATGTTTACGTTGATGTGACAACACATGAACATGACCAAAGTGACACAGTGAGAATTTAAAATAATTTTTTTTAATATGTATTTTGGGTACATTGTTGATTACATCTTTGGAGAAGATCCCTTTTGTATTCATATAATCTTTTATTTAAATTTCTTGCAGTTTCTCCAATATATCCTTTGTGGCAAATAGGGTAAATTCATGCTTTAATTTTTAGCTTATATACATATATATAATAAACCGATAGCTTAGAGGTAGAATCTATGAAAGATATGGCCCTAAGCCCTTCATTCTTATCAGATGTTATTAACATAATATTCCACATGATTTCATGGGTTCATCAGTTTATCTCTATAAGCTGTCCTTTAAAAAAAATGTTATAATTGTATTTTACTTGATTGGAAAATGATTTGGCTTCATCTTATTCTGAGATCAAGTTTATTTGTTGCTTAATAAAGGAAAGTAGAAATAATGAAACTTCATGTATATATTCAGTCAGTTATGTGCCATGCGTGATACATGCCTAGGCGATCAGGTATCTTTCGATACATGACTGACGAGGCAGATTTTTTCCCACAGTAGGTTGCCATTTTTTGCCATCCAAAATTTTTATAATCAACACGTGGCCTTGTCTTGCCAATACTTAATATGATATCTTGGAAAAATAAATAATGGTAATTCTCTCATCCCTGTATCGGCAAATATTTTGGAATATTTTTTCATGCGAAAATTTTTATAATCAACATATGGCCTCATCGCCTGGTCAACTTCTAAAATCTTGTGATTTTGAATGATATCTTGTTCTCGGTTTTTCTTTAACCAGTACTTTTACAAACATCATTAATCAATTGTCAAAAGCTTGCATATGGCCTTTTTGTAAGTTCACTGTTTACACCAATTCTTGTTTTCTTTTCTTTTTTTTTTTTTTTTTTTTTAAAAGTAAAAATAAAATCTCAGGGTATCTTCTTTTCCATTCTCAGTACTTTCTTGTTTAATTTTTATGGTTAATTAGTTAATCAATTACCATAGCTAAATAGTGTCACAGATATAGTGATCCTATCAATAACGAATAACTGTACTACATTTTAACTCAACCCTCAAAATTGGTTGGTTGTTTTTATTATAGCAGTATATCAACCTATATAGGTTAATGCCGAAATCTAAATATCTTGTATGAAATTTTATTTTTGGAGATAATTGTTTAGTGATGCTAATTAACCCATAGCTGGGAAGAAGAAATGGAGCAATACCTTTCTCAAGAACATTTGTGCATAAATGAATATAACAAACCCAACTGGAATTAGAACTCAGCTCTTCGATTAATAATTCTGAGCTATTATTCAATACATCACCTGCAAATTCAACCTTACAATACCTGATATTTCCAATCGGTCAATCATCTAGATATTGACATTGTTTAATTTCAGTGATATTACGAGAACCGGTGTTTCAACATGATGTGGCCAGAAGTGACTCAACACTGGTGAGTCAATAATCATTATGCATCAATAAAAAGAATATTAATATTTAGTTGTCTTCAGATCAGAAATGTTAATATTTATATTAAATATGAAAAGAAGAAATGTTAATATTTATTTAAATAAATGACTTATCAGATAGAATAGATTCATTTCATTATTTTTTAAAATTATTTTTATCTATGATTACTAACATTTTTAATTTTATTTATACTATTTACATTTGGACTAAATAGCATAAATAAAATCAAAGATGTTAGTATTCATAGATAAACTAAAAATAAAACTATGACCAAGTGGTTAGAACTATTGCTTTCTGACTACGAGACCTGGGTTCGAATCTTACCAGGGTCGATTTGTCAGGAAGGTGGCTTCTTGATGGGATCGGTCTAGAGGAGATGATCCCATTGTGTGGCATCTTTGGAAAGTGTCTGAAAACCATACCATGCGTTGACCCAAGCCTTGTGAGTGAAACTGGGGGTCATCAACAGCTGTGCTAGCACAAAGTCAAAAGTCATCGTGACTGATGGTTTGAGGGTGCTGGCCTTGTTCAGACTGTTGATCATGTTAGATAACGCACACTTTCCTAAAAACTGTAACTAAGGTCCACTCATCATAGTTGCACTATAAACCACAGGCTCTGTGGGTGTTGAACAAAATTATTAATCCCCCTCCCACATCAGGTAGACAGACAACCTCGGATACAAGTGGCTGCACCATTTACATACATTTACATTTGGACTGTTGTCTTCATCTTCATTGTTATTATCACAATGTTTCGGCCGTTCATCAGAGTGTATATTGATTGGGGTAACCTACAGGGAATTTTGAACTGAACTCTTTATTTAATCTACAGGTGTAGACTGTTTCTGTTCCTCTGCCCATGTCTAGGCATATCTCATCTAGTTCATATTTTTAGAACTGCTCAGTTATTACTCATCCTGTTTCCACTGAATCCAAATACATCCTACCTAGCCCAGGAATTGAACTCAGAATTACTGTCATCAAATTCATGAACTAAGGTATTGTCTCATTGTGATAACAACAACAAAGATCAGGACAATAGTCTACATGTAAATAGTGTAAATAATGATAACTCTTCATCTCAGAGATTCAGATAGTTTTTTTTTCTTTTTTTTTAATACTGTCAATTGAATTAATAATTTACCTTGCAGGTGAAACAACTTCAAAACAAAAGCGTCGGTCAATCTCAAAGGCCGGTTTCACAGTACATAAACGTAGGTCCTCTTCCATAATAGTCTGGCTGTCCTTGGAACGTTTCCGGTAGACAAGTTGGTTATCTTGGATAGCAAACCAGCGTCTGCAAATAGTCAAGAAAAAATGGTTTATGAAAAACAGAATTATGCATATGCATGCACACGAGATGCATCTGCAACAATAAGCAGCTTTATTTGTATATTAACTTAAGCATTTATCTGATAACCTTCAAACTTTGTATTTGCTTTTCTTTATATGCCCACAAAAATTGGAAACTAATTTGCAACTCTAAAAATCTCTTAGATGAATAATCTATTAAAATTGTAAAAGTTCCCATCAAAATTACACAGTGTCTTATTTAAGAACATCTAGTTATGGGTTAAATAACAGAAAAGATTGGGGTCTTCAGTTTTCATTATCAGCTAATTTAAGGACAACTCAGAATTAACCGTTCAGCATTCAAAATGCTCAAACCTGCCCCATAAATATATGAGCTCTCAAAGTATCATTGTTTAACTTCTTGCATTATTTGTGACAATGTTGTCATATATTACAGCAAAGTATACATGGGGCCTGTTACGGCAGGTTGAACATTGAGAACAAATATTTACAGGGCAGGTATAGGCTTGTTGAATGCTAAAGATTTAAAAAAAGGCAGCAACAGGAAATCATTCCAATATATTTCCAAACAGCAATAATAGCAATGCACATTTAACAGATATTAAAGGAAAGGAAGCTGTGGAGAGCAATATTTGGCTACCTCCTGAAAGTACATCAGAGAAAGAGAGAGAGAAAACTTTCACTTTATCCAGTTTTAATAAATAATCATGAAGAATGGGATTTTGAAAAAAAAACTACAAAGAAAAATGAAATGATATACAGTATGAGAAAATTGTAAAGGGTTTAAAGTCATGTCTAAGGTATGCCACAAAACTTTGGAAATTTGAATATAAAAAATATTCTCTCTTCCAACAATTTTTTTTTTGTTTTTTTCAATTCTTTGAAGTCATTGCCTTAGACTTGTAATACAGAATTCCAGTATGTACTGCTAATAAATGTAATCGGCAAATGTCAGTTTAAAATGTTTTTCAAAATCAGAGAACTCTTAGGCAACATTTCCTATTAACGGAAAAAACTAACATACAAAGGTAAGCAGCAAAAGTTTAATGAAAAAAGATATCATGATATCTAAGATAAAGACACAGTGATGTTGGTTTATGTAAAAAAAAAAAAAAAAAAAAAAGAGAAAAGGTAAAAAAAGTTCCCCAAATATTTTTACACTAAGCACAATTAAAGCTGATACTTATTTAAAAAAGGAAAAGGACAGTGTATAGAGAGAGAGAGAGAGAGAAAGCAAGTAGATACATAAGAAAACCTAAAGAATTAGAAATTACCTATTCCAAAAGGGATTGAAGCAAGACTACGAGAGACATTTTTTGAGGTTATATGTTAAAATAACCATAAGTTGATAATTACTTAACATCTTATGCAACAATGTGATATGCAGTGTGGTGTAATGGATATTGGCTCAGAATGGCAACTTGGAGAACTGAGTTCAAGTCAGTCGAGTTTGTTATATTCAGTTGCACACAAATACCCTTGGGAAAGGTATGAATCCATCTCTTCTCCTTCTTAGCTATGGGTTGAATAGCAGGACAGAATGGGTTATTTAGCTTTGGTTGGTAACCAGTCTACTATAAAAAGAAATGGCAATCTATATCAGGAAAAAAAAATCTGCCTTGTTAGTCATGTATCAAAAGATACATGACTGTCAAAGTGTATATCACATGTGGCACTTAACTGACTGACTATGCAACAAAGTCAACGTTTTTAAGCATTAAAGAGACCATTCATCCATAGTTATATTTTATGGTGGGATATCCACAAATTATGTAGCTGGGACTTCCAGAAATGATCTATTGCCTGCAGCAAGGGACCCTACCACTCTTAGAGGAATGCAGAAATGCTTTTTTAGGAACTAAACACAAGTTACTAGACTTGAGTTTTTGTTTAGTCCATGAATGAAAGAAAATGTTTGATTAAATATGGAAAACCAGATATTAATTATATACAACCGAAACTCACACTGAAAGTGTAGGGATATTTTGATGCAATTGAATCTCACACAAAAAGCAAAGAGGGAATTCTATGCAGCCGAATTTCATACAGAAAGTATAGGGGTAATTCAATGAAATTAAATCTCACGCAGAAAGTGTAGGGGGAATTTTATGCAACCAAATCCCATGCTGAAAGTTTAGAGGGATATCTATGCAACTGAATCACATGTAAAAAGCATCAAGGGAATTCTATGCAACTGAAATCTATACAGAAACATTATCTGTAGAAAAATGAAGAGATGTTTGGTACTAAAAGAAGTAACTGTTTATAAGAATGAAATAAACCAGACAAAAAGTTAATGGGAATGGGAACTTTTCCCGATAAACAAATATAACAAGATATATAAGTGTAAGCTGTTGACAGGAAGAGGAAATTAAAAAAAATAAAATTCAACGAAATCAAATGGGGAACCACGTGGGAACCATTTCTCAGGCTAAACAACAATCAGATAAGCAAACAGAAATGGCATCATGGAACTCTTAGATTCTGAATAAAAAAATAAACACTTTTAAATGATAAATAATCTCAACTGGTGGTTGTATCTGCCTTGATACACAGCTACCAAAATATACCATACATATAACAGCAAAAATACACAAATGGCTCAAGATTTAGAGAGAGTACAGATATCTAGCTACATACAGTTAAATATTCATCAATTACAAATATAGACAGAGAGAAGAGGACAAGAACATTACTCCCTTATATATATATATATATATATATATATATATATGATAAAGTATAGTTTTAAGGTATACTATATATATGGGTTAAAGAGCTCAATATCAGGCATAGAGTATATAAAAATATAAAAGTAAACATTGAAGTCAACACTCAAAGGTGACAGTCTGTTTCATGCAAAATACAATTATCAGGCCATATATGTTATTTTTATATATATAAATATTTAAGTAAATGCTCTGTTTATAATAAACATTATTAACTACATTTACTGGCCTTATTATAAACAAAAAATTTACTTAAATATTTGTATCTATAAAAATAATGTATAAACAGAAAATATATTAAAACAATTGTCGAACTTAGTCCATTTCATAATGGCTGAGCTTTCAAAGAAAAGGGGATTTTAAAAACGGTGGCTCCTACTGCTAACAAGCATTACTCTTCAAGTATGAATTGAGCTCTCCGAGTCAATGGCGTATTTCGTATAGAAAAAAAAAACATTAAAATTTCATTCCTTTCTGCTGTGCAATGATGGCCTAGGGGTAAGATACCTGACTGAAGTCAAATCAATCGGATTTCAATCTCAGCTTGAAGCAATTGGATGCCTAGCCACACTGAGGAGCTGTGATATAGCAAAACTGTCTGTCTGTGGATGACTATATATATATATATATATATATATATATATATATATATATATATATATATATATATATATATATATATTAAATAAAAGGTTAAGTCATTAATAATTTCTGTTTTTTTTGTTCGTTTTATTCCTTAAACAACAAAGTACAAATAGATTTTATTCAATTAATTATTAACCATTATTTTAAATGACTGGTTGGTGCTTATTAGGTAGCTTCTTGATGCATTTAGAGGAAAATTTTACATGTTTTGATTTGAAAACAAACTATTTCATTAGAGAAAGTCTTCCCCATCAAAATGTTTTGCAGTGATCAAAAAAGTTAATCATTTGGTGCAAGGTCAAGTGAAATATGGCAGGCAGGCTAGAAGAGACCAAACTAGTCACATAATTCTTTTCCTGCGTTATTCTTGCTGTATGTGGCTTTGCATTGTCATGGAGGTGAACAAGAATACTTTGTGAACTGGAATCTGTAAAAAAAAAAAAAAAAAAAATCTAGGCAACCTTCTATCACTAAAGCAAATATTTTAAAGCGTCAAAATTGGGCCAAGAAATATATGAAAATTGACTTTTCTAAAGTAATTTTCATGGATGGATCTCGAGTAACATTTGATGGACCTGACAGATGAGTCAAAGGGTGTATTTTATCCAAGTCAGATGTGCCTGTGGCTAAAAAAAGGCAAGGAGGCAGCAGTATTATGATAGAGGCTGGAATTGTCAACCAAACCATTATTGGACAATTCAAAGTTGATGTAGGAATTAAACTGAATAGTGCTCACTATTGCGATTTTATGACTAAGACTTTCTTTGTATGATACAAGTTCCATTCTCGCAAAGTGAAGTGTATTTATACCTGACAATGCTCCTTCTCATGTATTTAAGCTTACCCATTAATTCTTTGAGTAAAAAAGATTTATAGCAGAGAAGATAATGGAATGGCCACCATCAAGTCCTGATTTGAATCCAATTGAAAATCTATAGTCAATAGCCAAGATGAAATTATATGGAGGTGGCAAACAAAATAACAGCAAAACAGGCCTATGGGAAGCAATTAAAACTCTCATGTTGGAAAATGAACCTGCTGAAGCAAAAATAAATTAACAAAATCAATAGATAATAAATTACTGGCTATTATTGAGAAGAAGGGTCACTATATTAAAATGTAAAGGATTCAAAGACTAATCATATGTGGTTGTTATTTGTAGTGTTATAGGTGATGATCAATTCAGAATAAGTCCATCATGCTCAACCCCTCGGCCACGATGACTTGTGACTTTGTGCTAGCACAACTATCGAGGGTTACCCATAGAGTTCTGTCTACCTGATTTCACTCATGAGGCTCGGGTCAACCTGTGGTATGGTTTTCAGGCACTTTCCAAAGGTGCCGCAAGCTGGGATTGTCACCCCTCAGATTGATAGCATCAAGTAGTGGGTAGTGGTGAGAATGTTCACTTTTGAACTGTGCGGCTTGTGTTTGAATCTCACCATGATTGATTTGTCAGGAAGGTAACATTGATGTCATTGACCTGAGGAGACAATTTGAGCATGTGACACCTTTGGAAATTGCCTGAAAACCATAACACTTGTTGACACAAGCCTTCCTGACAAATTGACCAAAGGTAAGATTCAAACTTGGGTCTTATCATCAGAAAGCAGATGTTCTAACCACTCGACCATGTAACAACACACATACATAAACACACACACACAACTGTGCTGATCATATTTATTATAAAACCCAGGTTGTGTGTGTGTGTGTGTGTGTGTCTGTACGTTTATATATTGGATCGGATTTCCTACATTTTTCAACTGATTTCAACAAAACTTCACAGGACTACGTAAACTTACCTTGCGGTGGTTCTGGCAGTGCCAAAAATTGGAAAAACAATTGTTTTTGCATGAAATCAATTTGAAAACATGATTAAGAGGCATTAATGAAAGGGGGACAACTCATATAGAGTTATACTTATTATAAAAACCAGGTTGGTTGATTGTGTGTGTGTTTGTTTATATATGGGATTGGATTTCCTACATTTTTCAACTGATTTCAACAAAACTTCACTTTTTTTTGGCAGGTAGTGTTTCTTATTGTCTTGCACACTTTTTTCTTTATTTTTACATTCAGAATGCTTTAAAAATTCCATTTACAAGACAATTGTTTATAATAAAATTCTATTCAATCGGTAGACTCATAACGATTGAAAACAATGTTTTTGTTTCAGTTTGACCAATTCGTAAAAAAAAAACTAATTAAGACATGCATGTCGGTCAACCTTAAACAATAATCTTTGGCAATTTTATTTTTCAGTCTTTATGATGGTCGATACTTGATCTATCTCTTACCGTTACATCCCCGGGCAACGCCGGGCTCTACTGCTAGTATAGCTATAAAATGAAAAAGTATGAAAGTCTGCAAGAATACAAGGGGAAATATATAATATATATAATGGTGCTAGCATTCCCACTGGGAGAAAGAATCTGGTTATATCAAGAGGTATCACTGGGATATCTTGGAGTGGTAGTAATGAACTTTCCGCCCCACATTCATGCCTGAACCCAGGGTCATCATCTGATGAAAGCTTTCTTGGAAGAAACAGCTGGTGATTTCAAAACAAAACTTTTATGAAATATTACATACATTCACCCCACCCCAAATGCACAAAGCATTGGCTAACAAGTTAATATTGCAAGTGAATTGTATGTCATTTGGTGCTTCAATAATGTAGATTTGTACAGGAAGAAGGAGTAAATTCTCTCATAAACACATGGGCATATGTAATTATATCAAATGCACAGATTCAATTTTAAGTAAAAAGGTATAATTTCAATAATGTAAGAAAAGAAGTTTTGCATACATAGATATAAATATATGGATGAATAAATAGTACATTTAAAAAAATTTTAAGTATCAGTTCACATCACAACAGTTGATTGATGAGAAACGGGTCATAAGTGGAATACTAAACTGGGTTAGCTGGGAGTTTGTACAGATTAACTTTGAAAGTTTCCAGGATCTGTTTAAGAAAACAATACACCAAAGAATATGACTTTCTTGCTCCCACATGTTTGGAAATTTAACAAATGTTTCCAAGATTGAAAAAATTCAAATAACTTAATGGAATAAGAGATCATCAAGTTAAACAAAGGCAAACAAATTATAAAATAGAAATAAAAACAAACTGAATAAAAACTGTAAAAATTATAAGACAAATGACATTTTGCCTTCTAATGACTTCTAAAATCAAATTTGCCATGTGCTATAGAAATTAATCTAATCATGATTTAAAATACATCATCCTCTCTGATCAGAAGGAGAGACCTAAAAGAGGAATCTTCTCCAGCCACAAAGAGAGGCATGACAAAGGAATCACCCTCCCTGGTCATAACTAAAGCCATGAAGAAGGAATCCCCTCTGGCCAAAATGAGAGCTGTGGCAAAGGAATCTTCTCCAACCACAATAAGAGCTATGACAGTCTCTCTGATCAGAATGAGGCTCATGACCAAGGAATCCTCTCTGGCCAGAACAAAAGCTATGGAATAGGATTCTTCTCTGATCAAACCTTTTTTTGGAAATGCATTTACATGATTAAACCAGCCTCAACCATAGGCCATTTTTATTTCATCAAGCTGGTATTTGACTACTTGGATTGTCATTCTTGCTTTCATCTGAAAAAAATTAAACTAATACTTTTAGTGACCTCTGCCCTTATCCAGGAAACAGAAATAAATAACTCCTTTTTATACCTTCAGAGTCATCTTCATATCAAGTGCAGAAAGAAGGCCAGTTAAAAATGTATATTTTGACTGCAGTTTCCCCCATTTAATTTAAAAATTTAAAGATTCTTTTTAAAACTAGGAATGATGAAATCTATCAGTTTCATTTAACATTGATACATGAGCATTGATTGGTGTATAAAACCAAGTACTAAATATTACCAAGTCTACCACTTATACCCACAAGTGCAATATAAAATGGGTATTAGTACATTATACTCTCTTAAAGTTATTTCTATTTTCAACTGACAAATTAGGTTTCTTATTTTTTGGTGTGAGTGTGTCTGTGTGTCACGTGTCTGTTAACCATGGGAGTGGATGCTATAGGCTAAAAAAGCTTTTTTCATTCTCCCCTCTAAGAGATGACAAAACCTAATAATCCGACAAAAGAAAGTCTCAAATGTCTAATATAATTTTTCACTGAGGACCTTAAGTTAACAACATATGCCAATACATATGGCTTTTACCAAAACAATTTTGCAGTGCAGGGAGAGACAATATTATGTCTTCACATTAAACAAAGTACTTTAATTTGTTCAAATTACATGAAATACACGTGGCCTGATCAGCATTTAACACTTTTAAGATTGAATCTATCTATTTAATTTTACCAATTTTAAGGCAATTCAAATTCAATTTTGAACTAGCTACTACAGAACTTATCTCTCTCTCTCTATATATATATATATATATATATATATATATATATATATATATATATATGTGTGTGTGTGTGTATATATCTGTATATTTAGACAGAAAGTATTCATCCAAACAAGTTTGATTAAAAAGAACCAACAAGATCTGTTAAATTTTTTTTATTATATTTTTGCAATTTTTGGGTAAAGCATTGAATATTGTGCACTAAGATGTAGACAAACTGTCCAAAGTTCATCCGAAAACAGGAAAATTATAATAAAGAATTAAACAGACAAACATTTTTTAATTAAACTTGTGTGTGTGTATATATATATATATATATATATATATATATATAAAAACACAAATGCTAACAGACATAAACATATCCACTACATTAATGGATAGGAAAAGGTTCAGAGTTTATTATTTTAAGGTTACACTTTGCAAATTGCACTATCCAAAATGACTTATCTTGTGGCATGGTTTTGTGATTCCTTGTGAATCACCACTTTTGTGATGTTGAACGGCTTTGCTTGCCACTTTTGCTATGTCAAGCAAAAGCTAGTTATCACTTCCAAAAATGTATTCAAGACTCCATAGACGACTGTACTAGTAGTAACACCTTCCAATATTATCCACACTAGTAATACTTGTTCAAGTAGTAATTGCCAAATAGTATAATGCTCAGAAGAGAATCATAATCTGTATAGTAGCAGAGAAAGTGAATGTATAGCAAAAGTGGATAGACAAGAAGAGTGAACAGTGATCATATAGTCGACACACTACTTCCTATTTATTTACTACCTTTATGATCACGTGATCTACTTAATAATGGAATCACCCATGTTACTCACTGGTGATCTAGTTTCAAACCAAAGTGTTGGTAACAACACTTACTGTTATACAACATACAGCTATTTTGAGGGTTGACACAAATTATAACAATATAAATGTATACAAAATCTGAAAAAAAAACAAAAAAAAAACAACTAAAGAAGCATTTAAACAAAATTGAAAAAGTTCTATTTATTTTGATAACTTTGAACCTTTTCTGATCAAGAAACATGTTGAATGTATTTCTGTCTCTCAGCATTTGTTTATATTAAATTTTCTAAATCAGATCTTTCTTTTTTTAATAATCCTGTACATAGTATAATAAGATTATGCTTAGGCTAAATTTTTACTCTTATCTGGTTTTGGTTGTTTGGAAACCAAATACAGCCATTCACTTAATGACTTGTTTAACAAACCTGCTCTGAACATATGGCCTCCTATAAAATCTCATGAAATGAATTTTTCTTTTTCTTTCTATTTTTTTTTTTTAATCCAACCAGTCAGCATTGTACGTCATATAAAAACTTTGATTGTAATTGTTATTCTTTTCTTTAAAATAAATAAAAATTTACTTGTCCTGTATTTACAGTATGCAAACCAAAGTAATGTACAAAATATAAAAATGATTTTCAACTTTCTTTGGTACGTCTACTGTTCAGTAAATTATTCTACTGTATAGTCACTATTTTACTGTATAAACATTTAGAAATAAATTAGAAACGTTTCAAATGGTGCAGAAGTGACATTAAAGTTATGGCTGGCAACTAATTATTCCATACACCTGTCAGGGTGGTAAGCCAAACCCTATTACAGATGCTTCGTCAACCCACGGAAACCACCTGTGGTTTATACTGCAACTATGCTGAGCAGACTTTAGTTACAGTTTCTGTGAGAGAACACATAATGTGGTGTGATCAGATTTATTTATTTATTTATTTATTTTTTTTTAACTCTGCCATGATGACTTCTGCCTTTGTGCTAGCACATTCATTAATAGCTTTCAAACAGTTCCACCTATCTAATTTCATTCACAAGGCTTAGATTAACATGTGGTACGGGTTTCAGACACTTTTCAAAGGTGCCACATGCTGGGATCATTTCCCACAGACCAATATTATAAAGAAGTTAATTTCCTGACTAATCAGCCATAGTAATTAATTGATTGATTCATTGATTTTCTATAGCATATCAAACATCTGTAGGCTATTTAAAGCCAGAAAATATTTTTAGATTGAAAGAAATTTTCTTTTTTGATGATGATGGTTTAGTGATACAAGTCTTGCTAATTAACCCACAGCTGGGGGCAGAAGATGGATTCATACCTAATCAGAATTTGATAAACAAACAAGAAGTTATAGTGTGGATATAAAGTGGAGGATCAATTTTGTATTACAATCAATATAGAAATTGATCCATCATTTTGTGGCCATGGTAGTTTCTATAATTTATATTCCAGAGAATGTATTTAGATCTAAAAGACATGCCTGTGAAGATTATCAGTATTTTATTGGTTGATTGATTGATTCATTCATTTTCTATGGTTTATCAACTTTTTATTTAAAGCCAGATAATATTTTTAGATTGAAAGAATATTTTTTTTGAGATAATAATGATTTAGTGATATAAGTCTTACGAATTAACACATAGCTGGGGAGAGAAGAGGTGGGTTCATAAATTTCCTGAAGTTATTTGTGCATAAGTGAATATAACGAATCCAATGGGAATTGAAACTTAAATCTCTGATTAACAATTTCAAGCCATTATCTTTTAAACCACCTGCACATCCAAGCTTACAGCACCTGCTATTCCCAAGTGGTCACCCATCAAGGTACTGACTGCATTCAATGTTGCTCAACTTTGGTGATCATATGGGAACCAATGTTTCAATGTGAGGAGGCTGTAAGTCAATCATTGCAAAATTTGAACCAGGGGCAAAATGATCAGAAAGCAAACATTCTAACCACTTGACCACACACAAACAGACACACACACACACAGATTGATATGGAAAGAGACTGAGATAGACAGATCGATAACGACCAGACTGAGATAGACAGATCGATAACGACCAGACTGAGATAGACAGATCGATAACGACCAGACTGAGATAGACAGATCGATAACGACCAGACTGAGATAGACAGATCCAGATAAGATAGACCAGACTGAGATAGACAGATCGATAGACAGATCGACCAGACTGAGATAGACAGATCGATAACGACCAGACTGAGATAGACAGATCGATAACGACCAGACTGAGATAGACAGATCGATAACGACCAGACTGAGATAGACAGATCGATAACGACCAGACTGAGATAGACAGATCGATAACTGACCAGACTGAGATAGACAGATCGATAACGACCAGACTGAGATAGACAGATCGATAACGACCAGACTGAGATAGACAGATCGATAACGACCAGACTGAGATAGACAGATCGATAACGACCAGACTGAGATAGACAGATCGATAACGACCAGACTGAGATAGACAGATCGATAACGATAACGACCAGACTGAGATAGACAGGTAATGGTCAGTCTGACATAGATAGATAGATAGATAGATAGATAGATAGATAGATAGATATATGTGGTGTAATGGGCTTGCAATGGGAAATTGGAGACCTGAGTTTTAATTTCAGTTGAGTTTATTACATTTTGAGAAAGGTATGAATACATTTTTTTGAATCCTCCTCTCGCTATGGCTTAAATAATAGGGTAGACTGGGTTCTTTAGTTTTGGTTAGCAACCAATCTAGGAGAAGGACAACTCTGAATCCAAACACTGAGGACAGTTGGAAACCATGTAGCACACTCTGTGCATCAGTTCTCTGTATTCAGTTCTTCCAAAAAGTGTAGTTGGTTCTGCACAAGCCTTCACTACTATAATAAAAATTTCATGTCCAGGATAGCCTGCCTGTTCAGAACTGGACTGTTGAACCCTCACACATTGAAGATGAAGGGAGGAGCCATCATATATAAATAATGTTTTTGTTATAAAACGTTTGTAGTAATTTCTGTAGGTAAATGAGGTTCTATTCCTCAGATGCCGCTTGTACAACACCAAATGCTCCTTCTGAAGACAACATTCTCAAATTTACACTCTTTACATTATTTGGACTATTGTCTTCATCTTTGTCGCCATATTTATTACAATGTTTTGGCCATTGTACGCTCCGGCCTGACACATGGCACAGTGGATAAAAGTGTTAGTTAGAACCAGTGACAGGACCCAAAGAGTGTGAGTTCAATACCCGGTTAATGAAGTGGAGAACTTTCAGAGGGAAATTAACAGGAGATAACTGATAACTGACATCCATTAAACATGGCACATGGAACTAGAACAGTCTACCCCAGTGAGTGAAATAAAGGGTTCAGTTCGACATTCCAACCACCTGAAGAAGGCCGGAGTGTACAACAGCCAAAACATTGTAATAAATATGGCGACAAAGATGAGGACAATAGTCCGAATAATGTAAATAGTGTATATAATACCTCATCTCAGAAATATAGACGGATTTTCAAATTTGTGTATGCGTCATCAACCTAAATATTGCTCCCCTCTTCTCACTGCTCCAGCCCTTTTTATTATGCCAAAACCACGGCCAACTGACTAATCAGTGTTCTTGGCATTGTCTTCAGTCATACAGTCAAATGTCATCCTCCAGTCTGACCAATCAGCAGGTGGATTGCTATTGGTTGAACCATGCTAAGCTGTATAAAAGTCAAAGTTTCAGAATCATACACTTCTATATAGGCTGGGGAAGATTCATGCCATTTTCAAGGTAACAAAATGTTATTGTTATTTAAGGTAAGGAAGTTACTATTTTCCTTTACATCAGATGCAAACCACTGTGACTTGTTTACTTCTATATAATTGTTCACAACCGTTTTATTCTTTAAAAGACCAAAAAATTATGAAATTTTCATGGGTCCTTTTTTTTTTTTTTTTTTAAAGCATTTCACCCCAAGCAAGGCGGGAAGCCACTAGGACGCAAGGGGTTACAGAAAATAGGAAGATCAGATAGGAGTGATAGAAGAAAGGATGAGGGTAGTAGATAGATTAAGGCAACTGGAGATGTCGATTGACATTACACTTGAATAGCTGGAGATTATAACTCTCAGGGAAACAGGAGAAGGGAAGAGAGTTCCACAGGCGAGAGGTGCGAGACACGAAGCTATTAGAGTAGAAGAGATAGCTACATTTAGGAGTTTCGACAGTGAAGGGGTGAGAGCGGGATGCCAGCCTCGTAGGGCGCTTGAACTCATGAAGTTTGGGAACCAGCGAATGCAGTTCCTCGGAGCAATTTCCATGAAAGTATTTGTAGAACAGACAGAGGGAGGCGACGGTGCGTCTGTGAGAAAGTGACTGTAGACGAGACGCCAGGGTAGGGCCAACCATATTGCACCTGCTTGTAAAGTTTTAGACTATAAATTTTAATAACGAGAAAAAGAAAAAGCTAAGTAATATAAATAACTGAAAGCTTTGATATTTTATCCCTAAATCCAGATGGTTCCTCCATGTTATTATTATTATCTGGTTTTTATGTGTATATTACTGCAGCATAGGAAAATGGTATATCAAAGCATACTTTTATTAGTGCAATACCATTATGATGCCCTAGATTGCATCATTGGTTGCTGAGTAATTTTTAATTAAGTATAAATTGAAAACTCTTGGGATTTTTTCTTTGTAAGAAAAAAAATGAGGAATAAGTCAGGAAGATCCTTGACCTGTGTGCACTCTTCTCCATCAGGCATAGAAAAATGAGAGTTTATCACCTCTATCAGCCTTTATATACTATTCTCGTATTTTTTGGTTATGTGTTATAATGGGTAAAAGTTTTTTTCTATTTTCCTACAAAGCTCATACACCAATAAATTTGTTTTACATAATGTCTAAATTTGCTGTAGTAGAGTTATCTCCCTTATAATTTACAAAAAAAAAAAATTATATTAGAATATGTGTAAATAATTGTATGAAGTAAATATTAAAAAAAAAAAAGATGACTTATTTACAGTGAGATGGAGGAAGAAACTAAATAGAACATGGTAACCAAACCAATAAGAATTGGTAATGTCTCCAGAAATCAATAATTGTTAATCGGTGTGAAGTAAATTCAAAAAGCTAGTTTATAATAAGGACCCATTCAAATGTTAGACACTGTTCGTCCATTTTTTTTTGTCCTCTTAAAAATTTTAATTTCTTCATGCAGTTTTATATTCATGTTTTAACCTTTGATTTTGCACTAGATAAAAGAAAGTATTAGCATCAATATTCAGAGAAACTTAAAACAATTAGTGAAGTATTTTAGTGCATCATTTTTCTTGCAATTATTGCCATATGACGCCAACAGTAGATTGTGCATTATTAGCCATAATTAATCAACAGTACCTTTTACAGGCATCTGTCATTTATATTATTGCCAACTAAGATTGGTTTTACATTGAAATAAGTAGTGAAGTAATTGTTCTACGGAATGCAGTTAATTGATATAAGAAATTTAAGCTGATTGAGCGTGTATCATCTGCTTTTCAGAGAGAAAGCAGACGCTGCAATGGGCTCTTGCTTAATTTTTGAATTTCAAAAATATTTTTGCTACATTTCAGTTTGTGGGAAAACAGCTGCATTTGTCTTTTTTTTTTTTTTTTTTCATCTAAAACCAATAAAAAGGTATTCCCTCCAAATTTTGAGATGTGAATTTGGAGCCTACCTGCAGGTTATTTAAGGGGGGGGCCTTGGAGTTCATTTTCAGAGTCAACGAAGAACTGCTGCTGGAACCCAGGTCACCTTGGTCCAGAAAGAAAAACACTAGAAGAAATTTGACAACCACCAGACGAGATTTGAAAGGAACATCACAGTTGCTCCCACATCAAAGAAAGGTCTTTGGTTGGTGTAATTGTTCTATTCTTCACTATTACTACAAACTTTGCTTTAAAATTTGTACCAATTCTTTGAAAACTATTCAAAGAAATATTTTTTCCTTTTCGGATGGCCTTATGCAGCATTATAATTTTTATTGTAAAAAAGCACATTTTATTTTCATTGATAATTTACATACATGTTACTGGCCATCATCTTGGCACACAATGCACTTAATTTGTGAAATTCATTCATTTTTGTGTGTTAACAATACATTTATTGTCTGTCTTTTAAACTTGGCTCGTGTCATCTGTCTTTGTTGTGTGTCTATATAAATTCAATGTTTGTTTGAACTATATTTTTTGTAAAGTTTTTCTATCAAATAAAAAAAATCCTATAAGTACTGTGTAATTTGTTATGAGAGATATTTAACATTTTATTACATTTAAGAGTAAGAACAAGCCTACCCTAAAAACACACATTTAAAACACCAAGTGTATTTATATTTTTTTTGTCTGTAATGTCTAACTTTTTGTTGTAGCAGTTATCTTCCTTGCAATGACAATACCAGGTGGTATTATATTCATTATGACAAAAGCAGACTGTACCAAGAGGTTTACTTAGTTGAGATGTGAAATAATAATTAAAAAAAAAATAACATAATAAAGATTCCACAAAATAAGCTGTTATTTGTCATGTGTAAACTAGTAAATATATATAACTTATATTGCAACAATGGCAGAGTAGTTACAGTGTTAGCATTCCAATCATAAGACTAAATTCAAATCCCACCAACTCAATCAATAATTTCTTGTTAATATCAACCTGGAAGATGGTATACCACAAGGAAATGCCTTCAAACCATACCACAGATTGATGCAAGTCATGTGAGAAAAAGTGAGTAGCTGTTGTGGTTGTGCTAGCATTTAGTCAAATGTCATTGTGACTGAAGGTTTGCACATACTAGCTGTGTCAAAGTACTGATCACACCAGACACCATGCTGTCTCACAGAAACTGTAATGTTTGTTCAGTATAGTTGCAGTATAAACCACAGTATCTAACTGCAGTATAAACTATATATATATATATATATATATATATATATGAGGAAAATTGATAACAGGCCAGTGAGGACCAAAAAGGTTATATTTCATTTTTTTTTTTTTTTTTTTTTACTTCAGAGAAAAGATTTTTCTATAATTAAAAAAAACAAAAACTTTGTATAATATCATTGATGTTAGGATTACAGTTAGAGGTTAGGGGTTAGGTTTAGTGTTTTTTTTTTTTTACTTTAGAGAAAAGATTTTTCTATAATTAAAAAAAATCTTGGTATAATATTATTGATGTTAGGGTTAGTATGTGGGTTATGGTTAGGAAATGTTTATACACAACAACTTTAGAGATGAAATCTGGAAAATTATTGATGCTTGCTCTGTGTATTTTGGAAGTGCTTTTTTTTTTTTATAGATATGTTTAAATTATCTACCAAAAAAAACTTTGCAAATGTAATAAGGCTTTTTTTGTTTTTAATTCTGTGTTCAGAAGCACTTATGAACATATTGCTTTGAGAAAAGACAAGTTTTTACTTCTGTTCTTTCCTTAGAAATTTTGTGTCATAACTTCCATAGACTTGGCAAGTGACCAAAAAATATCAGGTTGGAACCAAAGTTCCATTTTATTTTTTTGGGTGTGTGTGGGGGACGGGGACAGGAGATAATGATACAAATCCTACTATTTAAAATGTATTCATACTTTTCAGAAAGTTATTTCTGCATAAGTGAATATAACAAACCTAATTTGAACTCTGCTCTCAGATTTATCATTTTGAGCTTCATTCCATTACACCATCCACACATCTTATCAATCCTTTGTGTGATTTAATGCCAAAACATATTTTGGAATGTAAGATTCTTCTCTCTTTTTTTTTTTTTGCAAGTGAATATTAACAATTTTTTGGAGATAATGATACAAAATCCTACTATTTAACCCATAGCTGGGGAGGAGAGAAGAGATGGATTCATATCTTTCTGAAGGGTATTTGTGCACAAGTGGATATGACAAACCTGATGAATTTGAACTTGGCTCTCCAATTTCTTATTCAGAGTTGCTATCCATTACACCACTCGCACATTTTTTTTTTTTTACTGTTAGAAATTCTTATATTGATATCATGTACCAATCTATGTGTATAGTAGCCAACGTCTGGAGATGATCGTTAATTTTGCTAACACCCACATTTTGTTTTTCTTTTTTGTATGTAACAGAGAAGCTGGTAATAAACACTGAAAATGCTTGAAAACTGATCAGGAAATAACTAAAGTGGGTGAATCACCGAAATTTGGCAAAGAACTTGTCCCTGGGAAAAATGGGTGTGTATGTAAACAAGATTTAGTGATGTCCTTTGCCTGTTGATTTCATTTAACAGGCTGGGAAAGGAAACGAGTTTACAATAAAGCCAGAGTGATAAATGAAGAAGTAAGAAGAAAAACAAAAGAAAAGAAATTTAGGGGTAACATTGTAAAGCAATAGTAAGCAAGATTGTCTTGTACTACTTTTAAGTGCTCCAAACAGACAGCCTTGTACCATACTAAACTTTGTAAATATTTGATCAACTCACTGTGATGCAATCATTAGTAACCTTGTCTTATAAACCATTATTATTGTAATAACCTCAATCTTTGTGGTCTTGTTCCAGTTTAAACTAAAATTAACTGTCAATTGAAGTCTTCTTCATAAAACCATGGCATATTTCTGAACAGTACCAATGATTGATATTCAAATACAAGTAAGAGACAGAAATGTTTATATTCAAAGTAAAGCCTTCTTAAATCTGAAAATTGGCACAGCACAATTGATCAACAGAAATTCCAGTAGAAATTAATTACAGTTCACAGACATCAGAAATTAAAGTATCAAAGGTTCCCAGAAGTAAGAAAGTGCAATTTTAACCAGCTTATATTTGGTTCATTGGGAAAATACAAGTTGGAAGGGAAACAAGCCTGCTGCTGCTTGGAACCACCCATTAAGTTTGGGGAGAGAAAATAACTGAGTTAGTTATCAACAATATTTCACTCCTGCTCCAGAACTGTTAATTTGTGGAACAGACTCCCGAGAGAATGCTTCATAGATCACTACAATCTCAACCTATCCAACCATTATTTATCCTCATAATATGCATTTCTTACTTCCTTTTCTTGTGTCCATTCAACCTCATTCAGTAAGCCTCTACCTTGAGTGGCTCTTGGGCCTTGTATTAGGTGAACAAATGTATAAAAAAAAAACCCTGCTAAACTAAAAACAAATGTGCAATATTCAGTTGTAACAAATAAAGTCAAACATTTTGATAAAGTTTGAATATATATTATTACAAAAAGAACCAAAACAATTTTATTGCTCCCAGTCACAACATTGTGAAATCTAAAAACCTGAAAGCAAGCAAGGGAAGAACGGCAACAGAGGAATATTTTGAGCAAGAAATACAACTGAACCTCAACTTTTTCAAATTTCACAGATTTGATTATTTATGAATTTGCTATCAATAATTAAATGGAAAATTCAAATATATATATATATATGAATCAGAAAATTCATATATATATATATATATGAATCAGAAAATTCATATATATATATATATATATATATATATATATATATATAATAGTGTATTTAGGCAGCATTTTTTTCATTCATATATGTTTCATTAAATAATATAGACAAGTGTTGTCGATTTATTTTATGTAAATTCTTTTCATAATGTCTGATAACCCTAATAAGCGTTATCATTAAATATTCTATATTATCTAATGAAACATGTATGAATAAATATATATATATATATATATATATATATATATATATATATATATATATACACTAGTTTCACTATGACCATGAGTCCCATTACACATTAGGATCATAGGGATATCACATGTACTGCAACAGTTTGAATTCAGAATTTTTCTTCTTCTAGAAGGGTTGCCAACCAAAGCTATGGGGTCCAGTCTGTCCTGCCGTTAACACATAGGGGCAATGGCAGGGGGGGATTTGGGGCTGAGATTGATGATGATGTAACTATGACAGGAAGTGAAACAATTCTTGCCCCTGATAACTTGTCTCCTTCTCTGAGTTCTTTTGAAATTTTGTAGAACTCTGACTCGCCACAGACATTTTGTGTATGTTGTTCATACTTCTATTAATGTTTGCCATGTCAGTAGCCACCAATTCTATAGCCTGAACCACTTTAAAAGCATTTCCAAGTGACATGTTCTCAGATAAGTCTTTTTTTTTTATTGTTCTTATCCAATCCACACACAAATTTGTCACAACTTTGTAAGGGAGTCTGTAATAACAATGGCAATTCAGTTTAGTGTGGTGATTTTTGATTACAGAAGAGATACTCTTGCTTTTTATTCACACATACACAATATGGCCAATACAGTATTTCCATGTCTGAACAATAACTGAAATAGTGCTTCCATTTCCTTAGTTCTTGGTTACATCACATACTTTTCCCCAACATTATTTGCCTTTAAGTGAATGTAACAAAACTAATTTGAACACAGCAATCTGATTTCTCATTCTGAGCCACTATGCATTACACCACCCACACATCCATAAATATTTTAGTCAGTTATAAATACTTGAGCAATTGCAAGGCTGTTGACAGTAACTTCTTTAAGTTACATAATAGGAGGTTCTTTAAAGGACTTGCTGGTTCCACTCATTCCATAAGTGCTCAAGAGAACTTCACAAGGAAGTAATGAGACTAAAGCTTAATTAGTTAATTAAAATAAATAAAAGTGAAAACTCCATTAAAGAATGTCCTTTAGTCACCTCTTGAGAATTAAAGATAAGAGATATATTTCTATCAGGCAACTAAGTTAAATAAATTTAGATATAAATTTTAGAAGCAAAAGAACAAAGTTGAAATTTGTAAGGGACATAAAAGTGAGCTTTGAAAATTTGATACTCAAAGGGTACATAATGAAGGCAAGAGGGACAGAAGAAAACAATGCATAACCTCCCCAATGGATGGCAGAACAGGGTTTAGGAGAGATAATAAAAAGACAAAATTTATTAAAAGCTACTAAGGACAGGAAATTGTGGAGAGTCATGATTGCCAATGACTGGAAGGGACACAACACATAGAAGAAAGGATATATAAAAATATCTTAAACTGGTAAAATTCCCTGACGACAAAACGAAAAAGAAGCACTAATCATGCAACTTGTCATCATTAAAACAACAATTAAAGCTGAAAGCTAGAGTTAAAAAAAAAAAAAAAAAAAACAGATTAAAAAGTATCAAATTTTAGGTTCCTTCTTTTACTGCAAACCTAATTCATAAAGTTCACGTGTCGTCGTTCTCACGTGGTTCCCTGTTCATGACAGACCAAAAAACAGATTTTCTGTCCCTACTATCAACTGTCATCTGAACAAAATTAACTTCGTTAAGATTTCAAATTAGTGCCTGGAGGTTTTTATCCAAATTGTCAAGTTCTGAGGAATTTTGCACATGGGTATATATATATATATATATATATATATATATATATATATATATATATTTTTTTTTTGTTTTGCTGGCATTTAATAAAATTGCAGTGGGACTTACAATGTCAACTGCAGACATCAGGAAACATTTTACATCAATCTGTTCCCATTAAGAATGAAATTGGTTGTGGTTTCAGCATCTTGTGGGCAGATTTTTATCCAAATTCTCTAGTGCTTGAGAATAAAGCACATGGCTTCTTCTATGTAGGCACTCATAAAAATTGCAGTAGCACTTCAGTATTAACTGCAGATATCAAGAAACAGCCTTTATCAGAATTCCTAGAGAACAAAACTAACTTCCATTCAGACAATTTAAATAATGCTTGTCGATATTTAACCAAATTCTTGTCTGTCTTATCCATCACAATTATTCTTGTTACTGTATTTAAAATGTTATTTTGTCTAATTTAGAAATTAAAACTTTATGATAGCTATATATTTAGAAGACAATGTGTGCATGTATATATTTTGTTGATATTGGAGAAGCAATCTTACATTGGTCACATATACACCACATTCTCTTGTAGGTTGACTTGTCACAAGTTAGCACAATAGGTACACATATCAATCATCACATCACAAACAAACAAAATACAGCTATAACCATAATACCAAAATATTGCACAGCACTCGTTACAAAGAAAGACCCAATTTTCTAGAAGCTATTATTATAAAAACGAAACAACACCTATTAAATATTTTTAGCCACAGAAGACAGTATTTTGAAGTGTCTATAAAATACAAGAACTCTAGAACTGTGACATCACATGCTCCAAAACATATTTGACTGTTAATAAATAGCATGATTTTAAAAAAAACAAATCTTTCAGTCACCATATTGTTTGTCTTAGTATTTGCCTATATATAAGAAAATTGTGCCCTGAAGATGACAATTTGAAATTGTTGAAAGTGCCTGACATGTGTCTTCCCTCTGACAACAACTTGAATATAAGGATCTTATTGTTCAAGGAATTGATAGTAAGTTAATGTCTCATTAAATTCTGTTAGCAAAGTGATTTTGCCATGAATGACATTAACATTGCTATTTAATTCTTTGTATAAATTGTTTCTTTATTATATATAACAAGTGGACACCGAGGTCAATACCAATTGGCAACAATGTTTCATTCTTGAACACAATCTTCAGTCTATAGCCTGAAAGACTGCTCGGTGTTAACCTGAGTGACCACTTTTATATTCATATTTAGGTACACTCTATCCTTGATATTGATCACTTTTACCCATAAAAATAGCATACCTTTTTAAAACTATATTTTATCATATATAGGCAGTTTAATAGGTCTGTCTAGTTATAAAGACAGCATTTATTTTATACAAGGAATATTTATTTTTCAGCATAATCTTTTATTTGTCAATTGCATTAAATTTAAATCCCATAGATCAAACATTGTACAGTGAATATTTTATGTCAAAATTCAGCTATTAACTGTGTTAGGCTACAGATTTATTGATCCACCTTGTACACACATACCAACATGTGTGTGTAGACATAACTTTTTTTTAGTATGGTGAACACAAAGACGTAAGTAAAACACTAGCTATTACATGTGGAACAATAGTTCAAGTTAAGGTTGCAAATCATTGATCATAGGTTCAATTCTCATAGGATTTTGCTTACCGAGTTAAAAATAAAATCCATTAATTCTTTACATCCCACACATACATGCACACACGATTTGGTACCATTGAGAATTACAATAATCTGGTAGGGTTCTTGGAACATTTCCCCTGCAGATATAAGAACTGACATGTGATAATTAGTCACATGGAATTAATTATAAATTTAAATTATATTTCTAACAGGATGTTTCAGAAATGAGAACATGGCAGTGAGGGATTGATGGTTTCTGCACTAACAAGGTACTTATAAACTGCCCAAAAGGCACCAGACTTGATAATATGAAAGATATGTGCTGAAAAGAAAAGAACAAAAAAAAAGTCAACAGTATTTATGGCTGCATTACTAGCAGTACTGAGAGATATAGGTAATATTATTAATAACAGGACAGTCTTTGAGCTTATATATATATATATATATATATATATATATATATATGACATTTTATGGGTTAGGTTTGTGCAACCAGCTGGATATCAAGCTAAATTAATTTTAAGATTTCCCATTTCTTGTTTTGATAATTAATATAACGAAATAAGGAGGTTGTTAAAACTTATTGGCTGAGCTTACTTCCCAAAATCTGACAAATAACCAAACATCCAAATTTATTTTTGTTTTTTTTAGAAAGCTTTTTTGTATTTAAATCTCTGTGAAGTGTTCTAACAGATGGAAGAAAGTGTGACACTGAGATCCGAAGACGTATTGAGATGGCCAAAGATGCATTCCAAAAGCTCAGCAGAGTATTAAGAGACAAGAAAATTTCAGTGGAAACAAAGAAAAGAGCACTGAACTGTTAGGTGATATCCGTCCTCCTGTATGGCAGCGAATGCTGGACAATCTACTCAAAGATGAAGAGACTTGAAGTAACAGAAATGTGGTTTACAGAAGGATGCTGAGAATACTATGGGCCAAACATGTGAGCAACAACAAGGTTTGGAAACAAAGAGGAAACTTATACTCAATATAAGGAAGAGGCAGTTGAAATTTCTGGGACACATAATGAGGAAAGAAGGATTGGAAAATCTGATACTCACAGGATGGGTAGAGGGAAAGATTGACAGGGGAAAGCAACATGTGATATACTTAATGGGCTTGAGCAAATGGATGGCAGAACAGGGGTTGAAAAAAATTAGAAAGAGACAAAATTTATTAAAAGCTACAAGAAACAGGAGGATGTGGAGGGCTATGATTATCTATGTCCTGAAGGGACATGACACATAAAAGAAAAACCTTGGTTAAGCTTAAAACTTTTTAGCACTCTTTATAGAATCTCTTTATCATAAATATTCAGTAGTATCAGTTTAGGCAATCTTGTAGTTTATAAAATCACGAAACAATTTAAAACAAATTTTCAGTTTAGGCAACCTTATAGCTTATGAAATCATTTAATAATTTAAGCAAATTTTCTTCTTAAAAAATAAAAAAAGATCACAATTCTTTAAACAGGATATACAATTAAGGAAATTGTATGTTATATTTTTGAATTTATATTGTTTCATGAAGAAATATAAGAAAGAAATAAAGAAATCTATAATTACATAAATTTACATATATATATATATATATATATATAAAAATATATATATATATATATATATAAAAAAGAAAGAACAGTAATATATATAATCCGTGTTCTTATTGATATTGTTATTTTTACAAAACAGTGCTCAATGTAAGTTTACAGAGCATAAATATTATAAATTAACTGATTTAAAAATATGGTTCCTTCTCATTACATGGTAATTCCTGTGTAGTGAAGGAACCATATTTTTAAATCAATTAATTTATAATATATATATATATATATATATATATATATATATATATATATATATATATATATATATGTGTGTGTGTGTGTGTGTGTGTATATGTAAAAGTGTATATAAATATAAATAAATATATATATGTATAATTATTTATATATTATATGTGCGGTACTTATTAGAAAGTGCTCAATATCAGAGATAGACCTAACATATTTGGTTGGATAGATGTGAGTATGTGACCCTGGGTTTCACGCTTTAGTGATTGTCAGACAAACTGATTAATTTTTTAAAAATATATATATAAAAGAGAATGCTGAAATATTATTAACCTGGCTCACTTAACAAATTGTAACTGAAAAGATGAAGGAAAGACAAACAAATATCACATGCTTAGGTTGTGAGTATACGAGTGAGTATTGTATAAAAAAAATACATACAAGTACTCTATAGTTTAAGAAAAAAAAACAATGTTCAATGTAACATAATGGAGCTATTTGATATATATATATATATATATATATATATAATAAAATAAACAATATACATAATATCTTACATTAATTGCACAGAGTTTTATGTCAAAGCAATTTTCAAGTTGCTGGAATTATAATATTTATTTATATTTCTATGTTATGTTGTGTTGATAGCGTTTTTTTATTATATATATATATATATATATATATATATATATATATATATATATATATATATATAAAACATCATTTATTTATAATAAATGTGTGTGTGTGTATATATATATATATATACACACACACAACATTTTTTGATCATGTTTTGATTAACTTACTCATTAACAGCCAGTTTCATGCTGTGCATTTTTCAAAATAGGGGTTTGATTCTTTTAGATGATCTTTTAAAGAAATAAAGAGTATTGTTAAAAAGAAAGGTTTCAGACATCCACAGTAGAACCTTGAAATATGTATCCCCTCAATCTACTATAAAAGGAAATAGTTACTTGCTGGCATTCAATGCAAACAATGCAAGCTGATAGATGTAATACACACTGTTCAAAAAAACAACAAAAAAAACCCAAAAAACAGGGCATCTATTTTAAATAGGAGTACCTAATAAAAATCTTGGATTAAATATAAATTCTTTTAAAAACTGACAATAAATTTACAAATAAAATCATTATCTGCAAATATTTCCTTTTCCTGTGTGTATGAAAGTCAGTAAAAATGGTTCTACTCATTTAGAATCATGCCAAAATTAAATAAAAGAGTTAATTGGTTCAATAAATTCAACAGTGCCTAAAAAGTATGTTTGTGAAATTAATTTTCTCTAGATTGCATTTTATTTTTTAAAAGATAAGCAAATCTTAACTTCAGATTACTTAAAAGTGATGGAGAGGGTATAAGGCAATTTAACTTTATCTTCAAATATCTCAGTATATGGATCAGTTATTGATTTGGGGAGGTAATGAAATTAAACACAGAATAGTCTGCACTATGAATAATGTCACACAATACTGCAAGATGGTGCAAAACCAAAACATTAACCTAAAAACTTAAATAACCTTGTTAGATCTTAATTCTCATATAGATGTTATGCATGGCATCTAACTCATTCTGAAAATCAATGATTAAAAATGAATCCAAGCAAATGAGCCCTGTAGGTCTTGTAGAGGACTGTCCTTTATTGGATAATGTAGACTGACACTAAAATATCACAAGCAAAGAACAGTACCAAATAACAGAAACCACATCAATTGAAGACTTTCAACATCAACTAAAATGAATAACACATATAACTAGAAGAGAAAATGACATTGTACTGATAGCATCAAATAAATTTTTAAACAACTTCTAACCGTTAGTACTAGACTATATAGCATATGAAACCTAGATAATAAAAGATAAAAAATTTAGTAATAAAATTTAGATAAAAATGATAAAGAAAGAAAAAAGTTAGATTATAAAAATATAGTTAAATATGAAAACTCCTATCATGAACAGGTGTTTTTGCTGCCAATTGAAACAAATCAAATTTTTTCTCTCTTCCATCTTTGATGGCCAAAATAAGCAGATGTCTGTGGACAGCCATCTGACAGACATGTTGCTACCAAACTAGATAAAAAAAATGTACATGTATATGTTCTTTAAAATATACAATTTTCTCTGAAAGGTTTATGAAAGTCTTTTATAATTTCTGTTCATGTTTATTGTGTTGTATCTTGTATATATGTTTGTAATTTATATATTTCTGACGTGGGGTTGATGATGTCTTTTTAACACAAAATTATATATATATATATATATATATATATATATATATATATTCTATCCTCTTAGGAATATATATATATTCTATCCTATATATATAATTTATTTATATATATATTTTACTCTACCTGGATTCTATCCTCTTGGGAATTTATTTATATATATATTTTCTTACTCTACCTGGATTCTATCCTCTTGGGAATTTATTTATATATATATTTTCTTACTCTACCTGGATTCTATCCTCTTGGGAATTTATATATATATATATATATATTTTCTTACTCTACTTGGATTCTATCCTCTTGGGAATATATATATATATATATATATTCTTACTCTACCTGGATTCTATCCTCTTGGGAATTTATATATATATATATATATAAAGTACATTCTGATAAGGCCACAGCATCACAGAACAACCCACAATAACAAAACCAAGATGTTGATTTCCACACTACCTTAAACAAAAGGTTAGGAAGGAAATCACCATCAATACTGGAAGGATCGATAACAGTTATGGAACTGGAGAAACTGGAGAAACTTGAAAAACTGTTTTGAGAGAAACATTTTATACATTTTAACTGACAGTAATGCTTAGCATTTGGTCAATAAATGCTGAATGTTTCCTTATAAGGAAATGGCTAATCTCACCATGATCATTGGATAAAATATTGAGTTGTTTCCCAAATATATTACTTTAGTCTATATTGTCAAGTAATCATTGTTCTCAGATGCCAGCTCCTACTCAAAAGATAATTTGGGGATTCCCACCTACCCTATTGGTGCTTATTAAAACCCTATCACTTATTAATTTTTGACAATTCACAGTCACCATGGCAACATTAGTCATTCCCATATTAAACATTATTGATAGAGCAGCTAGTACTATTTTTGGTTGAAATTTATAAAATCTTTCTCTTAAAACAATTTATCAGGAAAATAGGTTTCTCAAGTCCAGTAGCTGTTATTGCTCTTTCCAGTATTGATGGGAGTTCCCTTCCTAACCTTCTATTTGAAAGAGTGTGAAACCTCTTTATTATGTATTGTGGGGACCTACCTACAAATGGACTCTTCCACACCTATATAATATGGCTACCAACTCTGAGTAAAGGGGAGTCACCAAGTGAGGGTCACCGGGTAGTAGCCATAGAGTGAGTGAATGAGTGTGTCAGGACACCAGTGAGAGAAAGTACTCTCCAGTCCACATTTACCTTTGTACTATGTTTCCGAGAATATACTATTTAACCTTATATCCAAGTCCATGTTATCTTTCTATGGTTCCACTGGTAACAATATGTCATTTGGCTTATGAAAGGTTTCATATAAATACAACTTTTGGATAGTACAGGTTCTAAATAACATTGGAAACTAAAAATAAATAAAAATCAAAGAAGAGGAAAATAGTTTGGTTGCTTACCTCACCCATGATTTGAATGCATTACTTGTTCTTTTGAAGAGGTAACCCTCCATTTTGTTATCACTATCATCTGGCTGGAACGGAGCATTGAGAGCCGATTCCTAAAGTAAGACCAGAAGAAAAAAATTAATCAAGCAACACAAGGGTTAGATGTATGGGGGTGGGGATATCAAATATTTATATACTTTAAATTAATTTTGAACTGACAATCAATGTCCCAATGACAATAATTGCAAATAAAAAAAACAATATTTCTGACATCATATTTTCAAGATTTTTTTTTTTTTCAGCATTAATTATTCTATCTGAAAAGAAAATCAAGACATAATTTGAGAAGTTTCTTTTGGAGCTGCATTCTTAGCTTTTTCATTTGTTCTTAGCATCAATTGGTCAATTCTTTGGCTTTTGGTACATATGAGGGGTTGCTGAAATTTTTTTTTGACTCAACAAAAGTATTAACAAAAAAAACAAAAAAAAACAAAACAACACATAAGTTCAATAATTTGGATTAAGATTTTTGTCATCATCTAAGAACATTTCAGAATTCCTTTGGAAACAAAATAGTATCTGTAAAGATAGTGACTGGACAAGATATTTTTATTCATAAACAATTAATATAGAATAAAGTGTTGGTGCTGTCTTTTTGCTAATTTATCTGAAATGTTCCAAGACAGGGCTTGGTATTGTCCTTTTGTAGTGTGCATTTATGTTAAGATCTAACTAGCATAAGATTAATTAATGCTGATAGAAAGAGGACATTTATTTTGGCAACAGAGAGATCAGTTCAGTTTAGAGAGAAACAGAGTTAGCTTGAATTCACACCTTATGGAAGAGACATTGTCATGATCTTACAAGACTGACTAACATTCCACTCCCAACAGTTCTGCTTCTCATCCCAGCAATGATTCAATTGATTGATTTATTTATTTTTTTTTTATGGCTTATCAAACTTTTGTGGGTTATTTAAAGCTCAAACATTTTGGATTGTAAGAATAATTCTTTTCTTTTTGTGGGTGAATATTGTAATAACAATATTTGGAGATAATGATTTTTCAGATACAACTTCTATTATTTTACCCATAGCTGTGGGAGAAGATTCCCAAGAGTATTTGCATGTAAGTAAATGTAACCAAACTGACTTGAATTTGGCTCTGATCTCTCATTCCAGGTTGTTACACATTACACCACCCACACATTCACACTTACAACATTGTATTCGCAAGTGGTCAACCATCTAGGTACTGACAAGACTTGACATTACTTAACTTCAGTGATCATATGAGAATTGGAGTTTCAACGTGATATGGCCATAAGTCCAACATTGTTTTGAAATAAGAGATTCCTAACTGACAGAGAATAAAAATAAAGGTGCAATATTTATTATCATGCCATGTTTTTATTTTCATTCCAACAAAAGTAAAAAAAAATATAACTTGTTTAAAGGTTACTAATTAGTAGCTTCAACTCAATGTTAAACTTGTTATTTACAGAATTTATATAATTATTTGTAAATAATAATCATTAAGCTTAAAAATGATTGTTATTATGGCTTTGTTACTGGCATACCACAATAGCAAATGAAAAAAATGTAGACAGGCCAAAGATTCTTCCGTGCTTATTCTGCTTAAGAGAAATGTTTCAGTAATTAGTAGTTAATACCCCTAGAGTTATCTCCCTTTGACAACCTTGAGGAAAATGTTTAGGGCCTTGTGTTGAGGAAAGACACTTATATATAACCCTGCCCTTTAGATTTCATATAATAGTATGAAGTTAGAGTAGGTATTAGCAATGGGTTGTTTTATAGTGTTAACCTACCAGATATCTCAAGTTGTCATATAAAAAGCAAGACATAGTTTTTATTTTATTTTTTCATGGGATTGGAAGTGTAGGAAGGTTTTATATGTTTTTTTTTCTTAGCTTAGAACAAGGTATACATGGCTGAATTTAAAATTTAAAAAAGAAAACTAAGTTTTTTGATGTGAGGCAATTGTATAACATTTACATAACATCTTTCTCTTGAAGACATTCCAACTATTTATTTTAGATGTAGATCTTGTACTCCAGAATGCATTTTCATTGAGGTCTATCCTGGGGTCATAGAAAATTTCTGGCCTCCATGACATCAGAATTTTTTCCCACGAGCCCAGCCGATAGTGATCATTTCTTGACAAGCATTTTGTCATAGCTTCCGCATAATTTCAAAAACTGTAAATAACTAACCTGTGAAAATTTCAAGTGATTCTTAATTCTTCAGTTACTGATATAATAAGCCTATGGTGAGTTCTACAACAATAAAATATCTATAAACATTCCCCAATTGCACCGTTACATATTTGTGCTTAACAAAATATCGCAATAAGAATTATAAATATGAATGCTGTTGGTTATTTTGAGAAGTAAGTGGGTACAAATGAAAAGATTTGAAATTTTCAACTTTTTCTATTTCACTGAAACAGTCATTAAACACTTCTATCATCCCCCCCCCCTTTTTTTTTCATTTTCTGACTAAAACCAAGTAGCATCTTTGATAGGTCTTCTCACATGATCAAAATGGAATAGTCCATTAATCATAAGGTATTAGCAGGAGAGGTTAAACACTTATTTATCTTTTTTTTTTTCACTGAAACCAATGAGTGTCTCTGATATGTATTGTCTTTCCACATGATCAAAACGGAATAGTCCATTATTTATGAGTTATTAGCAGGGTATAATGGTTGTGTAATCTAACAAAGGGAGGGACAAGCACATGTTCATCTTCAAATTAGATCCTTTTATTCAATTTTATGTACAAATTTTCTGACCAATCAGTATTTCTTTAGCTTCATTTATATTACTTAGCTATTTTATTCAAATCATAATTGTTTTTATCATTAACTTCTTTAAATTTCAAGGAAAGAGGTATTGAAATTTAAAGAAAAAGCTCAAGGAAAACGAAGTACAAAGAAATCGACAATATTATTTATTTATCAAAGAAAAATTTAACTGGAGATATGATGTCAGAATTTATTATGCAGGTCAACGTTTTCACAATAAAATTAGTATTAACTGACAGATGTTGGTAAGATTTTCAGTGTATACTTACATTTAAATCATAAATACAGCATGTGAATTTCAGCTGATAATCTCTTAAAAATAATTACAGTAACTTATTTGATAGCATCATGAAATTTTATTCTGTAACTCAATGATCATATATATATATATATATATATATATATATATATATATATATATATATATATTTAATATTTATCTTTTTAATTTCAGATATATAAAGATTAGAATAGTTCATAAGATATAACATCAAAGGAGAAACAAGATGTTGTAAAGTTATTGAGCAATATGACAATAATGTTAGAAAGATACACAACAATCAAAATATCGAAAGCATTGGCTGAATAAGAACAAGAAACAAAACTAACTTTCAAAATGTCACAAAAAATATTTAAGAAAAATGAAAAGGATAAAAAGCAAGAAAAATGGATTGACCAGCAATAAAATATTCGAAAAAGAAAAAAAGCTCATGTTACAAATGTAAACAGAAAGATGCAAAATATTAAAAAGATTGGCTAAAAAAATATGAAAGCAACCAAACTATCATATTTATGTTAACATCCCAAACAGAAACATGTAAGTTGGGCAAAGAAGTACATGAAAACGGATTTCTCAACAGTAATTTTTAATGATGAATATAGAGCTACATTGGATGGACATGATGGCTAGACTAAAAGGTTGAGTCTTTCAAGTAAATAATCAACAAACACAATTTTTGAAGATAACTTGAGGGAGGTGGAATCATGTTTGGGGCTCATATTGTAAGCAGTAGAATTATAAGTCATGGCAAAGTTGATGACAGTATCAAGAAAAATACACAAAATTATTCTATGTTCTTGAAAGTGTGTTTTTTTTTTTTTTTTTTTTTACAGTGGTACAAGTCACAACCAAGTTTGATTGATTGCTTTTTACAGCTTATCAAATTTTTGTAGGTTATAGATTTTTAGATTGTAAGAATTTTTTGGAGATAATGATTTACTGATACAAGTCTTACTAATTAACCCATAGATAGTTGAGGGTGGGAGAAGAGGGTATTTGTGTGTAAGTAAAGATAATGAACATGGCTGGAATTGGCACTTGGCTCTCTGATTTTTCAATTCCAAGCCATTATTTGTTACACCACTTGGTATTTCTATGCAGTTACCCATCTAGGTACTGACCAGGCTCAATATTGCTTAACTCCAATGAACATACAAGAACCGGTTTTTCAATGTGATATGGATGTAAGTCTTCACTAGCAAGAACTTTTAAATTAAATACATGGCAATGTATTAATACATGGCAATGTATTAATATATGGCAATGTTCCTTCAAATTCTGCTAAAGGTTTCAAAGATACCAAATTAAAAGAGTGAAGATCAGCCTCTTCAGACATTAATCCAATAGAAAACTTGTGATCTATCCTTGAGAGCAGTATATGAGAATGGAAAACAATATTTAAGCCTAATTCTCTGGAAAAATTAAAAATAACTGTAAGGTTAAAAAGTTAATAAAATCTATATAGTAAATCCCTGATAACAACAGCCCTAACCTATGATGATTTGGGGTTATGATGCCATCTCTATTAATCTTGTTTCAATTTATGCTATTTTCCTTTGAGTGGTGGAAGAAGACATTATATGTATTATATTTATGTTCTTCATGTGTTTTTTTCTTTTAGTCTTTACGTTAAGAGGTCACAGAAATATGTTATGTCCTAGATTATTACTTTACTATTACATTAGCATAAGTGAGTGATTATTCACAGAAAATTGCAAGTATATTTCAACTTACATTGGATATCATGTTGTGACAAATTATAAGAATGGATCTGTTGTAACTCAAGGACTCCCATGTAGATAAAAGGCTGCTGAATGTGAAACAGTTCATATTAAGATGTGAAATAAAAAAATTCATTAAAAAAGTATATATGATACTGGATCAGTCAAATACAAGTTTATCTGACCTCTATTTTTTGGACTTATGAAAAATTATGTTGCACTTGGCATATTACAACTGGGCACCTCTTATTAACAATATCTTTAATACAGGTAGATATTAAGAGCTAAAATTTATACAGTATATTGCTTATATAAAAGTAAATACATTCTGAAAATATTTTCAACGTCAGTTACTGTTGTGATGAGATAACCCAACTTCCCCATTCACGATAATGGACGGACTGGTTGTCGATAAAGTACGACCACAGGAAACAGTAGAAAAAGGTCTTCGTTTATTAACACCATTGCGGTTAGCTTACTCCTGACTCTGTCTCTGTATTTTGACATACCTACATCCGATTATAAAATTATTATTGAAAACCACACTTGGGTTTACTTTGTTTATTATATCTTGCACGAGATATAACAGCTACTTAATACACGTTTTATTATCTGCATTATTTACAGTTAAACAAATGTCCTCATCTTGTTGCTATGAGCCAAATCCCCATCTTACAGAGTAAAGTTGTCAATGAAGTTCTCTTCTCTTTCTAACATTTCAGTATAAACAACATTTTCAGCAAGACATCAATTTTCTAAAGTTGTTTTTTGTCATGATGCTAAGTCCAGTTGAATTCTCTAGTCTGGACATAATTAAATACAGCTGACCAATGCTTAAAATTCCAATGCTGATATTAATAATACCAAGTTTATTATTTGTATTATTTACTGTTAAACAAATGTCCTCATCTTTGTTGTTACAAGCTAAATCCCTGTCTTAAAGAGAAAAGTTATTAAAGAAGTTGTCTTCTCTCTAACATTTTCAGCAGGACATTGATTTTCTAAAGTTCTTTTTGTCATGATGCTAAGTCCAAATTAATTTTTTACACTGGACATAGCTACACAAAACTGAGCAAATGTCCTCATCTTTGTTGTTACTAGCCAAATACCTGTCTAACAAACAGAAAAGCTGACCACGAGAAAAACATTTGAATAAAATTTCAATACTTATATTAATGATAAAAAGTGGGAAAGTATGCTTGCCTTGAAAATCATAATTCAAGATCCTAATATTTTTTCTCTCTAATTTTTTTTATGTTCTGTTCCTTTAAGGTATATGTGGTCATAACTTTCCACAGATTCCTCCTCTTTATTATTTGTGAATTGCCAAATTTCTTTCCCTTACGATGAATGCCAACCAAAGTAAAAAAGTTCAGTCCACCTTGCTTTTAACCTCTAGATGAAGAAAAAATGGATTCATGCCTTTCCCAGGGGCATATGTTTGAAAGTGAGATAACCTGAAAGAGATGACTTTTTCTTTGGGTCAATTCCTTCAACTTCAGAGTATTATCTTGGAACCGTATCCCTAATAACTCATATTCTCAAACCTAATAATTAAAATATATAACTGTATATGCAAAAAAGATGTATCAGATACATGATCGTAATATGTGTTACTAAACAGCAGCAGGAACAATGTAAAAAATATAATGGAGGAGAAAAAAAATGATTTCCTGATTTTGGTCTTCTTGGAGATGAGTCATTTGCAAAACAACAAATGAAGGACAATTCTCCAGAATCTCAGACCATTTATAATGGAATCAGAATATTTTGACATTTTTTTTTTTTTTCGTTCATTAGAAAAAAAAAAAAAAATTTCCATACAGTTAAAAATACATGTATAAATGGGATGCAAATTTCAGTTTGTTATATAGGATACCATTTTAAAAAACTGAAAAGAATCCCATTCACATACGATATATAGAAGCAATATCTGCACATTGAATATTGTTGCTACATCTGGTTGATGCTTCTGCTATCTACATATTCTTGATAAAAATCCAAAAAAGAATTAGCAATTTTATCAGTCATGACCTGGAATCTCAGCTTCAGCTATTTTCCCAATGGCATAATATAGCTTCCCAGTCCTTTTCTAAAAATACTTTCATGGTAATTGTTTTGACTGGTTTTCCTCTTTCGTGCATAGACTTCATGAATTTAAGCATAATACTAGATTGGCAGCTAGGTCTCATTATTTCTAATGATTTCTTTTTTTATATTTGCTGAGGGAACTCTTCTAGCTTTCTACTTTCCTGTCAACTTTGGCCTTCAAAAATTTAAATGCAATGTCAATCATTATCTACTGTCTTCCTGATTACTCTTCTATTGTCCTTGCTCAATTTTTGCGTGTGGAACTCTCTTCTGGGTTCTTGCTTTCCTGTCAACTATGGTCTTCAAAAATTTTAATGCAATGTCAATTGTCATCTTCTGTCATTTTGAATATTGTTTTTTAGTGCCATTTCTCCTCAATACCATTTTCTTATATCCTTTCACTCTCAGTAACCCTTTGTGTCTTAGTGGCTTTATCACCTTGTTTTGGGTGAAATAAATACAATTTGATGAAACTTGTGTATTTATGTACAGTGCTTTGTATCAGAATCAAACACACAAAATGGGGAGGAATTTGCTTCATAAAGAAGTTTCATATTTTTATAATCAAATTGAAACAGCAGTTCTCATCATCAAAGTTAAGCAATGTTGAGCTTGGTCAGTAAGATAGGTATGCAAGAGGCTTTACAAGCCAGCAATGGATACAATCTTGCTGCTTATACTAACAGAAGACCTTGAGATGTGGAGGTGCTTCTGTACTGACAGATTGCAATACACGCCTTGAGTGGAGTGAGCAACAATTTTGTTTGCTTGCACCCAACAAGAAACCACAAAATACAGCATGGCTGGACAAATGACTGGCTGACATTTTTAATTTCACTACAATGCACATGGAAATGAGATTAAATTACAGATGCAAGTAAAATACATTCATGATGCTCACAAGCTAAAAATAATTTGTCCATTTTGTAAAAAAAAAAGTCTTAATGATTATTACCACTTTCACATACAAGACTTTAAATTACTTCTTGTAATTATTATTACTAGCCAAATCCCCATCTTATGAACATTTCCCTTAATAATAATTTAAAAATAATTCAGCAGTTATTTTATTTATGGTAAGTGTGTTTTTTGGTGATTGCCTTACTCGGTTTCTGCCATTTGATACTGTGTCTGAAAAATGGCTCTTTTATTGGTCGCTATCAGTTCTTGTCTGGCATCAAAGTGTAGTATCTGTTCCCATCAGTTTAATCTGATTCTATATTTCTATCTTCCTTTTTATTTCCTCACCGAAACCAAGTAATCTCTTTTCCCTTCTTGCCACATGATCAAAATGGAATAGTCCATTATTTATTAGGGTGTAACGGTCATGTCAAGTAACAAAAGAAAAGACAAGCACCATTATAATAGGATACTGATTTCACCGAATTGACCATTTTAAACCTCCTGGCTTTAGGAATGCCTTGGAACAGTCTAAAAATCATCATATAGTCATCAAATAAGACACACTAGTTCAAGCAAAGAGACCTATATGCTGTGTCCATTCAGAATGTTGGCAATCATGACTCACCACAATTTCCTATACTTTGTAATGCTTAATAAATTTTGTTTTTTGGTTATCTCACCTAAACCTTGCTCTGACAGCCATAATTCTCCATGTATAATACGCATTTTTTTCTAAAAAATAATAAGCAAAATCAGGGGTGTGTATTATGCACAGCTACAAAAAATCTTTAAAAAGTTGGCGTAAAATAGGAATTATCATAAAACTAAATTAGAATAATATTATTCTAAACTATTTTAAAACTATTTTTTTAAATAAGAGTAGGAAACGTTGGCCATAATGAAATTGGAGAGGTACAATTTATAGGGTTTGATTATCAAACAAGAGGTGTGTATTATACATGAGTAAAGCATTTTCCCTTACTTTCAGCACAATTTTTGCTGTGTGTATTATGGATGAAGACATATTATACATGGAGAATTATGGTACTCAAGCTTTCCAAGTAGGTTATGCATTGTTTCCCTGTCCCTCTTGCCTTCAGTCTGTCCTGTGAGTATCAGTTTTTCCAAGTTCTCTTTCCTCATTATGGGCTCTAGAAATTTCAGCTCTTTCTGATGTTAAATAGAAGTGTCCATTTTTGTTTCTTTTTCCTCTAAAACTTCATTGTTGCTAACATGTTCAGTCCATAGCATTCTCAGTATCCTTCTGAAGAACCAAATTTCTGCTGCTTGAAGTCTCTTCATCTGTGAGGAGATTGTCCTGCATTCACTGCCATATAAGAGGACTGCTATTGCCTAACAGATCAGTACTCTTTCTTTCTAATAATCTTTTTCTTAATATTTTTGCTTAGCTTTGGAAAAGCATCTTTGGCTATCCCAATGCTCTTTTGGATTTCAGTGTCACATTTTCCATCTTCTGTTAAAACACTTCCCAGATGTTTAAATTTTTATCTGTCAGTTATGTGCCATCAGTTATACATGCTTGAGCAATCATGTCTTCTTTCAATTCGTGACTGACTAGGCAGAAGATTTTCCCACAGTAGGTTGCCATGTCTTTCAGTGGTAGACTAGTTGCCAACCAAGACTATAGGATCCAGTTTCTCTTGTTTTTAATCCCTTAACAGGGAGGAGAAGAGTTGAATTCATACTTTTCCAAGAGTATTTGCACATAAGTGAATGTAACAAACCCAACTGGAATTTGAACTTGGTTCTTCAATTTCTCATTCTAAACAGATATCCATTACACCACAACACAACATTCTTGAACTTATTTGATTTTGGTAGCTCCAATGAAAAATATACAAATATATTTAGCATATTATATATATACAAAGGTGTGCTGAAAAATTCTTGACTACACCAAGAAGCAATTTCCCCAAAATATGTTCTTTCATTCCTTGGTTAAATCTTGGGAAGTGAATTGGGCTGATAATTATTTTTAAAGCTCTCTCACGTATATGTGAATGTGCTTGATTTCCCATTTGAAAATTTCTTTCCCTACCTACCTCCTTATTTGAATCCAGACTTCCATGTATCAAATATGTGTAGAAATTATAGATACTTCTTACATCAGTGCTGAACTTAACTGATAAATTGGCACTTTGCCAAGAACAATAAAATATATTTTTTTCTCTTAGTTTCATTTCTGAATAATTTTGTAATAATATTAAACTTGATGCTCAGTTAAATTTAAAATAGGACATTTTTAATTTTAAATTCAACTGTGAAATTAAGACTTTATTTTTTATATTGATTTCTAATTTAATCTAATCTTAACTTTAATGCACTAATAGATTGTATTTAGGATATATTGTCATGTCATTTGGAATTACCATATACTTGTATTATGATTGGTCATCATAGGTTACATAACAATGTTTCCTCTACTGAGGGGCTTTGGTTGGTTTTTGAACTCTTAAAACCCTTTATTTTGTGATCAACACCATCACTTGATAGGACACCAGCAGTGTTGAAATAAAATGGCTAATTTTGTAGTGATGTTATAACATGCCTATGTTATTTTGAATAAACACTATTTGCTCTACTACTTAGTATTGAGCACTCTTTTAAGAATAGTGTTTTTAGTTACTGGAATTTTATTCCATCTGTGCATGTGTGTGTGTGTGTATAAACAAAAATTGTGCTTTGTCAAAAAAAAAGAAAAAAAAAGATATTGACTAGGATATTATTGAAGGATAATACTTTTAAGGCGAGCAGTCTTTTTAAGTAAAGTGCTCAATATTAGGAAATAAAGCATGAATACTGTATACGACAGAAATAACTTCCACATTTTAGTAAACTCTTAGGCAAGTGCCAATAGTGTCTTCATTTAGCTAATGTCTTACCACTTTTTTTTCAGATATCATCATGGCTTGGACTGGTGTACATTGTATGATTGTTGTTAAAATGTTTTTTTTTTATTAAAACTGGTGAATCTGTTATTGCAACACAGAGAGCTTTTCATGCTTATTTCATGTTATGTTGGAATGATGCTGTTCCAGATAGAAAATTGTTACTGTTACAGGTTGACTATTTCAGGGCTACAGTTTCGGCACTTAAAAGAAAGTCACATGGAAGACCTCAAAGTGCACAAACTTCCAGGTGATGGAAAACTTTAGAAATCATCTACAACAGTTTATGGTGAATAGAGGTCACTATTTGAAGGATGTCATTTTTAAAACCAAATGAATAAAAACTGTAGTCCTTTGTTTAAACAATAGTGAAATAATTTTTTTAATAGCAGTTATCTTAGTATTTTTGTTAACCTTTAAAATGTGGAAGGTATTTCTGTCACACCCTGTAGTAAACAAAATGATCAAAATTTATGTTCCTCACTCAAGGTTATCTAATCTGTAATTTTTTGATATTTTTCAGATTAGATTGTCAGACAAAAATGCCCCGAAGAAAGAAATTTAAAATGAACTGACATCATAAAGTAAAACTGTTTTTATGTAGCAACTGTTTATGAAGCAATATCTGATTCAATTCAATTTTACTATCTCACTGCCTGATTAGCAGATAATATCTTCAAAACTAATTTGGGAAGATAATTTTTGTAAATTTTGTTTATTCTCTATCACACTGTTTCCACTTGCAAACAAATATGGTATATATTTATTAACCTGCAGTTAAGTTTGTTGGTTAAAAAGACTAAAAACAAAAAAACTGTGAAGGTGCAACACAAGACAGTCAATGTTATGTACAATTCTTGACAGCTACAGCAAAGTGCTTTAATCAGATGTAGGTCAGAATGACCCTCCTCTATGCTAAGTCAAAACGCTGAGGAGATAAAAACCAAATGAAGCCATGGTGGTATATCACTGACACAAATGACAGGATCTTGTGAAGGGTAGCTGTGAATGTACCTTGTCTACAAAAGGTATGCCTCAACAATATTTTGAGTTATTGAAAAAGGAATCATCATCAGATTATTACCAGTTTAGAATTTTGTAGAAAGTATTGTTATATTAAGCCAAAAAATAGTTTTCATAATTATATGATAGCTAATCTAAGCCTTTTCAGTATAATTAACGTAGATTCTTATAACACAGCTGCTTAATTTATCAATTTGTTGATTTTTATTTTTACAGGTTTTAATAGAATCTAAAGATTACTACTGATATTTGCATTGTGTGTGTGTGTTATACAGGATGTGGCAGAAATACCTCCCACATAATGGTAAGACATTAGTGGCAATGGTATCTTCATCTAGCTAATGTCCTACAATTATGCAGTAGGTATTTCTACTGCACCATGTATTATGTCAGGCCACTCTACAATTACTACTGGTACCATGTAACCCAATACTACCTGTTGCATGATTAGGTCATCACTAACTAAACTAGTTCCTTCACCAGGTTTTTCTGGCTGTTAGTCACCAAGCAGGTTTAAAAAGCAAAACTTATCGAAAGGGGCAGATGAACATTCCTGTAGAGACCATCCAGCAAAATGGTATAGACTGGGCCCTATAGCTATGTATGCAGCCATGACAGAACATCGCTGAGTAGAGAGTTTCCTAGAATGAAGCCAATGACCAGAGTGGAGGGTTTACCTGATGGAACCAATCGCTAAGTCTGTGACCAAAACAAGTCTTTAAGTTAGTGCATATCAGTTATGGTTTGACCTGGAGTGGGATGGATTCTGCTAGATCTACTTACCCAAGACATACTACACATGAGTGAATATCTTTCTGGTTTTCAATCCAGTCATGTGGAGAAGACAGATCAGGTACTCAGCTGAGCTGCAACTTTATGACTATACTCAGTCATGTGACTAATGTTGTTGCTAATTGTAGAATCATTTACTTTCCTTAGCTTAGACCAACAAAAGGTAACCGAAACCCATAACAATGGTCACTAAGAGAACAAGATTACTAACTATAATCTCAACAGTGCGACACTTAATATAAGCATTTTCACTGTTTATTAAACTGAGTATAGCAGAAGGCTATAACTATGACTGACATTTTTGTTAACCTTTGCCACACTAATTTCTTTTTAGAACTGTTCCCCCTGCCATTGCATTTTCTTTTGAGGGTGCAAAAACAAACACCTGTTTTAAAATTGTTATAACTTTCTTTGTATTGTGCATATAGATTTCAATTTTTGTACACTAATAAAAGAATAAATGAGAAATATTTTAATGTAATGCATTATATTTTGCATGCATGTTTTGATGTTGAAAACAAAAAAAATTGAAACGCGAATAAAAAAAATACATTAAAAAATACATAAATAATTTTCAACATACTTTAACTTTCATTACTCCTTGTGGAGTTCCGGGAGTGCAATAAGAAACAAAATCTCTAAGGCAGCTTTCATTTTGTCAAAAAAGTGATGTGTTTGAACGTGTTTGTTTGCTCTTTCTTTCAGTTGACACATATTTATTTCTCTCGTTGATGAATAAAGTTATTATTTTGTCGTTTCTAAATATACAAAATAATTCACTTTCAGGAAGGCTATCAGGTATATCAATGGTCGTCAGTAGTTTTCATAAAATTAGTCAGGCATGGATGATAGTAGCCACTAGTGGTCATCATTGCTTTCCTCCCTGTTACTAGCATGGCTATCATCTTTGACCACTTCACCATCAATATCCACCCGAGTAAAGCCTTCAAAATCATCATTGGAGTCCTCATCAAAGAAAAACTCTTGAAAAAATTTCACAAGATTTGATGCTCGAACCTTCCATCCTCTTTAAAAGTCCAAACTTTTTGAATATTGATTGAACCAGTCCTACTGTATGGATCAGAAACTTGGACATTATCTGATTGTCTTGAAAGACAACTGGATGGAACATATACAAATCTGCTTAGAAAAATCCAGAACATCAGTTGGAGATCCCATGCAAAGCTTAACACAATTTACAGAAAACTCAGATCAATTTCTCTTAAACTCAAACAAAAGCGATTACAGTTTGCCAGCCACTGACACTGAGTGGATGGGGAGGTTGTCTCATCCTTACTTCTGTGGCATAATTCTGGAGTTGTCTACTCATGAAAGTTTACTTTCCCAGACACCATGGCCCAGGGTTGGACACTGGGGGTGACAATGCAAGACCAACCAGTGTGGAAAGGGATTGGTAATAAAGCTCCGGCCAAACACAAAGAGGTTGAAGGATGATGATGATGATGACATGGCATAGTGGGTCTTAGTTGTGAAGGTTGAATTGGTGGAATTAAGAAAGTTAACTCATCAAAACATTTTTCCATTAGTAATGATGGGCTTATGACATTATGCCTGTGGGAAAGTGGTTTTAAGGTGGAAATTAATTGCTTATACATTTTAAGGTGGAAATTAATTGCCTATAAATTTTAAGGTGGAAATTAATTGCCTATAAATTTTAAGGTGGAAATTAATTGCCTATAAATTTTAAGGTGGAAATTAATTGCCTATAAAGCCATATAAACACTTTTGAACTGTCACTATAATAGGGTCATCCAGTGAGAAATCCACACCTTGGAACAAGTTTGCTGACTGATAAACTAACATACATTCTTTATAATTATTCCCTAAGTCTGGCATAAGGCCATAATAATGATACACCCAATGAATTTAATTTGGTTTGGTTGCTTTAGTTTAGCAGCATATTAACTTTTAGGGGTTATTTAATGTTGAACTCTAAGTATTTTGTAGGCATTTTTAGGCCTTAAACAACAGATATTTTGTATATAATTTTATACTTTCTGGGTAAATGGATGTTTTTTAGATATATAGTTTGTAGATGATCTATTGTAGACGTTATATGCTTTGGTATAAACCTATTTTTTTAAAAGATAGGACATTATGTTGACAGTTTCATTTTTTCCAAATATTTTTCTCTTGTTGTTTTCTTCGTAGAATGTGTGTCTTGAAAGGGTTAAGTGAATACATTCAGTTAAAAGGGGTGAAGCTTGGCATATTGTACATGTTGGTTGATTTTCATTCTTCAGTAAGATATGTGTAGCTTGTGTAGTTGAGCTCTGCACTCAATGAAGATTCAACTCAGACTAGTCTGTGACTATTTTTACTAACCTTTATGATAGGGAAGCTTTAATGTGCTCCTAATAAAGAAACTGCTGAATGGAATCAACAAGCAACAAAATATTAAAAATTACAATAGTTAAACCATTGAATCAGCTAAAGACTAAGACAATATTCTATAAACTCTAAGCCAGATTATTAAAATAGAACTGGGGAAACAAGAGAGACTGCATTAAAAAAGATTTTAACTGAAGGTCAGAGAATAAACCAAGTGAAACACTGTATAAAAAAAAATGAAATATAAAATGTATAGATGAAATTAGCCCTCCAAAATAGTTTTCATCTCCAAATAAAACAAAAACAAATAAAACAAAAATAAATAAAAACAAATAAAACAAAAATAAATAAAAACAAATAAAACAAAAATAAATAAAAACAAATAAAACAAAATAAAAACCATATTTTGTTTTAAATTCAACAACTGAAAATCTTAAAACTGAAGTTATAACTTGCTTTCATGGATTTCTTTTTCTGTTATACATTCTTCGGGTGACTTTTCATACATTGGTATAATACAATGGACTTATATATATTTGAGGATGTGTGGATGATGTAATTGTTGGAAATTGGTGAGCCCAGCTCAAATTCCTGTTGAGTTTGTTTTTTTTTGTTTTTTTTTTACAATCACTTTTGCACAAATACCCTTGTGACATGTATGACTCCATCTGTTATTCCCACAGCTATGGATTAAATAGTAAAGTGAACTTAAATTTTGCTTGGCAACCAGTCTAGGAGAAGGAAACTCTAAATTTAAAACCATATGTAACTCTGGTGAAGTATTTTGGAGTTCATAATAAATATGATCTCCTACTACAATCAAATTGATGGATATACATAGTGTGGGGCTTTCTATCAGTGGGTAGGAAGCTTGATGATAATGGGTGGTCCAAGCCACCCACCTCCCCAACAGGAGATAGAAAACACTAACCAACTCATGTCAGCACTGGAGATGGCCCACTTAATTGTACAGCTATTGCCTTCATTCTGACTCAGATTTGACATTCAGGTCAAACAGGCTAAAACAGCAGTGTCTGGAACCATTCAAGCTTCCTTCTTAGATATGCAAGCCTAAAGACTATTGTTCAGTGAAGTTGTGACACACTGTGCTAGATTCTTCTATTATCAGTTTCTCCTCAAAATATTTACCACTCTAAAAATATCCTGTGTTGTTAGACTAACAGTTCCATCCTTAATACTGACCTGCTAGACACTCATATATTAAAATCAACAGGAGAGTGTATTTTTTTATACACACACACACACACACACACACACATTATATGTAGGGTGAAAATAAATGACCACAAGTTTTAAATTGCAACAAATTTTGAATTTTTCCTCCATCTTGTATAACCAAGGTTGCATGTTTGATCAAATTATTGACAGATTATCCATAATTTGAGGTTTGTGCTCAGCTTCTAAGCAATGTTTATCAGACAAGTAATTTTTTTCTATCTTTTCTATCAGACGAGTAATTATTGATAGAGGAAATGTATCCCATTTTAAAGTGTTCCTTGTTTTATAAGGTCTTATCATTGCTACTGCACTCTCATGAAATAATTTGTTATAATTTCATACCCATTTGTTTCAAAATATATGTTATTGTTTTCACAATTGCTTACTTTGCATTAGAATGGCTTTAAAACTTGCATTCCTTTATTTTCACCCTGTGTGTGTGTGTGTGTGTGTGTGTGTATATCTCATGATTGCATAATATTCTTCAAGTGGGAGAAATTCCTTAGAAGCTGAGTACAAACCTCAAATTATGGATAGTCTGTCAATAATTTGATCAAACATGCAAACTTGGTTATACAACAAAATGGAGGAATAATCCAGAATTTGCTCTAATTGCATAAACCCCATTTCATACCCATTTGTTTCAAAATATATTTTGTTTTCACCATTGCTTACTTTGCATTATAATGGTTTTAAAACTTGTGTTCGTGTGTGTGTGTATATATATATATATATATATATATATATATATATATATATATATATATATATATATACATACACACACACAAAAAAAGGTTTCATTTATTTATTACGAAATATGTAATCATCAATGTTTAACAAGCCTTAATTTAGTATTTAATTTCTGAGATGATTCTTGTATTATTTCAAACTATTGTTCTGATCTTGGTTGATACAGATGTTATTATGGACAATGTTTCAACCAACTACCCTCTGGTCATCATCAGGTGTCCACTGATTGACACCTGATATGGGATATCAACCAGTCGATGGACATGTGATATTTTTTTTCTCTTGACACTGCTATTACTCTATACATCCTTGGTAATTTGTTTTAAAAAGTTACTTTTTAAATTTTAACAAAATTTAAACATATGAAATTGAATTTATACAATGTTTTTGTTGGCTTTCAACCTATTTTAGTGGATTTTTTTGATGAGTGCAAATTCAAAATTTTTTTTTAAGTACAGTGATTTAGGTTTTTATTTAAACATAGTTATTCTCTTCTTCAGACATTTTTATAAATTTATGAATAATAAAAAAATATTTTCATAGTTATTTCTTTATAATATGGTAAGTGATTAATGTAGTATTAGAGCTGGTTTGCATATTTTTATAATATTGTAAATATAAAATTATTCTTGATAATAAAAAATGGTTTAACATTTTTGTTGTCAGTTCTCAAGGGAAAAGAGAATATATAAATCCAGTTTCATATCTGTTTATATTTCCGAGATGAGGTTACAAAAGCTGAAAAGATCATCATAGCAAAATGGAAAGAAGTAAACAAATTAATATTACAGGACAAAGTTTAATATTTGTACCCACAAAAAATCAGTACATAAAAATGACATTTTTTTCTATTGGCACTGCTCTTGCTGTGTTTTACACAGTAATTTTTTATAATTTTCAAAAAAAAGCTACTTTTGGAATGCTGATAAAATCCAAACATATGAAAATAGTTACAGTATTTACATCATTCAGACTATCGTCCTCATCTTTATTACCATATTTATTTATGACATTCCAACTGTTGTACACTTCGACTTTCTTTGCGGATAGAGTGTTCTAATTCCATGTACTATGCCATGGCCAAGTGGATAAAAGTATTGGTTGACTAACCCAAAAAGTGACTTGATGCAAAGAATTCAGAGTTCAATACCTGGCCACAGCAGAGGCGAACAAAAACTTGGCGAGTTGAGTTAGTAAAAGAAATTAACTGAAACTGAGATATTCAAAAAAAGGCATGGCATGTGGAACAAAAACAATCTACCTTGGTGGACTAAATAAAGGGTTTGATTTGAAATTCTAATGTATATCACCTAAAGATGGTCGGAGTGTACAATGGCTGAAACATCATAAATATGACAATAAAGAGGAGGACAACAGTTTCGCTGATGTATTTTAAATAGTGTAACCAGTTTCATATGTTTGGGTATTATTAAAATTCTGAATATATTTTTTAAAACTATAAAAATTGCTGAGCAAGACACAGCAAGAGTGATGTCAAGAGAAAAACAATAATCTAAGTTTGACATACTGATTTTTTTTCAGGTACAAATGTTAAACTTTGTCCAGTAATATTAATTTCTTTACATCTTTTCATTTTGCTATGATTATCTTTTGAGCTTTTGTAACAAACATCCAAAAATTGAATTATCACTAAGTGGAGCACAACCTCCCCCACATGCTATTATGTTGCAAATAAAACTACAACATGCTTTGAACAGTATTGCCTTAACAGTAATCTCCATATGTGGTGCCCTGGGTATGGCAAACTACATCCAACAGCAAACCTTCTGATCAGGATGTTTTGAGGAGCATGGAACCACCTCTAAACTGCTGTTGTTCCCAGGTTCACCCTAACTTGGGGTGGTAGCACCTGTTAGGGTTTCAGCTATGGGAAAATAGTGAACCTCAAAACAAAAACAAAACACTATGAAAGTATAAAAATACATTTTTATAGTAAAAAAAAAAATTATTATAATGTAATACATTCTTGTAAAAGAAATTACTAATGCTCTCATATTAAATATCAGCCTTAAATGACCTATAAGGAGTTGATATGCCACTAAACAAAGATTATGATATCTATGATGTGTTATTTTTGCTGTTACAGTAACACACCGATAAAGTCAAACCAGATTATTATAATATCGGTGGATTCACTAAACCATATGAAAAGTTCTAAATACCTGTTCTTTACATTAAATTTCATGATTATGGGCAAACCAATGTTTTCTTAGTAAATTAGCAAATGTCTTGGCAGAGAGGAAGGAAATACTATTGATAGAATGATGAATATTATCAAATAAAAGTCAATTTCTGCTTGTCTCTCTAAAATTCAATAACTGAAAAATCTTAAAATCAAAGCAAAAACTTGCTTTTATGGGTTTCTTTTTTGTTATATTTCCTTCAGATAACTCTTGGTATAATACAACGTAGGCTTTGTTCAGCTAACTCTGTAAACATTGGTATCATATGATAGACTTTATATGGCTGTAATACTATAAAAAAAAAAAACGTTTTCTTAATAAAACAAATAAGAAAAACAAAATACTTGATTAAATGTTTCTTATCTTTGACCTCAGTAAAATCAAAGTGCACCTATAAATGTTTAACCAAATAAGTAACTATCTTAAGATTTCTGATTATGTAGGCGGACGTTTCTTTTTTCTTTCCTTTCTTTTCATTACTCTGGAAGAATTGATTGAAGGCTGGAGGCACACATGGCTTTCATTTTGAAGTGCTTAGCAAATAAAGCAAAGATCAACATGACCTATTCCTTCTTTTTATCTTTTTTCATTCTGAATTTTCTTTGAGTTGATTTTATCACACAGAAAAACCATTATTTGAACTTTAAGCACAGGTAAGAGAGTTTTGTTGTATACCTTTTTTCCACCTCTTGTCACTTATTTAAATATGTTATTTAATCCTAGCAATATACCGCAGAAGTCAGAAGATAAATTATTAATTTTTGATTAGTATTTTTTTTAATTTAATTTCTACTGCAACATCTCAGATTGTCATTCCGCGAGAAAGTTTTTTATTCATCCTACTTAAAAGCAGTGGAATAAGGATGTGAGAGTCACAGAGTTACATAAAACTTAACAGAAATAAGATGAAAGACTAGAGAAAGAAAAAAAAAATTGACAAAGGCTGATCTACAAAATTTACATCACTTAAGATGATTATATCTTAGTACTACCAGGTTTAAACAAGCATGAAAAATAACAAAGAAAAACCAAAAAGCATTAACAACTACTAATTCATTTATCATTTATACATATTGAACGAATACAGCAATCCATCATTTGATTATGCTGATGTCTCTTCAATCAGTTTTGTTAATTTTTTTTAATATATACTTTTTAAAAATAAACATCTAAAGAAATAAAGTGATTTTTTATTTATTAATCTAACATATTTTTATTACTTTAAACACTATTTTTAGTGGATACCTATATTTGCCAGTGGGCACATTTTCTTTAAGATTTCTTGAATGTTCAAGGCCAGTGGATGAAATAAAATACTATTTATATATAAACGGAGCGTCTACTCAAATATAGGTATCCACCAAAAATAAATAATAAAACTATGTCAATTTAATAAATAAAAATTCATTATTTAATTGCTTTGTTTATGTTTTGGATATAAACTTTGAAAAATCTGAATGAGTAAAGTGTGCATAAAAGCAAAATAGAAACTTGCTTGATCATGACACTATTTGTGGCTGAGTTGGTTAAAGCACATTAGATCTAATGACAGTTTCTCCTGTAAAAGATAACACAGGTTTGGAGGGCTCATTTTCTTTAAGATTTTTTGAATGTTCAGGCCAATAGATGAAATAAAATACTGGTTATAGTAAATAGAGGATTTACTCAAATATGTGTATCTACCTAAAATAAATAATAAAACTATGTCAGATTAATAAATAAAAAATCCATTATTTCTTAATAATTGCTTTGTTTATGTTTCGGATATGAAAGTCAGCATTTATGAACTTTTGAAAATCTAAATGCATAAAACATACTTAGAGGCAAAAAATTGTTTGATCATAATACTCTTTGTACCCAAGTTGGTTAAAGGACATCAGATCTAAGGGTGACAAAGGTTTGAATCATGCCAGAGGGCACATTTTCTTTAAGATTTCTTGAATGTTCCAGCTGATAAAGGAAATAATATATTATTTATAATAAACAGAGCATCATCTACCAAAAATAAGTAATAAAAATATGCTGGTTCAATAAATAAAAATTCATTGTTTCTTTGGGAATTGCTTTGTTTACGTTTTGGATATGAACTTTCAAGAATCTGAATGAGTAAAATGTGCATAAAGGTAAAATAGAAACTTGCTTGATCATGACACCATTTGTGACTGAGTTGGTTAAAGCATGTTAAATCTAACAACAGTTTCTCCTGTAAAAGATAACACAGGTTTGGAGGGCTCATTTTCTTTAGGATTTCTTGAATGTTCTGGATAGTAGACAAAATAAAATACTATTTATGATAAATGTCGTATCTACCCAAATATGATATCCACTAAAAATAATGTTTAAAGTAATAAAAATAAATATCTTTTTTTTCAAGAAATGCTTAATAAAAACATTTTTTTAAAATTTTTGTTTATATATTATAAGTATGTCTTGAAAATGTGTATATATATATTTTGACAGCAGGTAGTGCAAGTTTCTTGAAAATGTATATATATATGTCAACAGCAGGCAATGTAAGTTTCAGAAAAAACAAGTACATCCACAACAGTGGAAGTGTTAAAAACTACAAATATTTTAATTTGAACCAATTCAACTCATTAACTTTTAACTAGTATTTCTTCCATCTTAAATTCTGTTGCTTTTTATTGCAGCCCGAAGATTGTCATTCTATAATTGTAAAGTAAGAAGTGCAGATTGAAAATATATAAACCTCTGGCAAAATTTGAACTCACATTGCTATACTTCTATCTCAGGAAAGGCTGATTTTTTATTTCTGTTTCAAGCTGCTAACTTCTAAATTATCAAATGGCAATTTTAAATTTGTGATAAAATTAAACAGAAACAGTATAAAAGAAATACTCGTAAAAATTACTAAGAACTGACTGTTTCATCTATCAAAGTGAAATTCAGACAAGATTTGAACTTGCACACCTATCCTTGGCAACCTGTGTGTATATATATATATATATATATATATATATATTACTGTTTTGAGCTGTTTGCTTCAGAGAATGATTATCTAGGAATTGCAATAAAAAGCAGCAGAAATCAAGATGAAAGAAATACAGGGTGTCCATAAAGTCTCTTTACAATTTAAAAAATATATTACAAAGGCAATTGATGAGATATCTTAATCAGATTTGTTCTATGTACTCAATAGATATCAAAGTTTTTAATCATATTGCATTTGTGTATTTCAGGTATCCTGTTGATGAAAGAGGTACTGTTAAATGAACCGCCTAACATTTCCAGACTGGTGGCTTGGAATGAATGGCCCAATTCCCTGGCCACCTCGTTCACCAAATATCACTCTCTTGGACTTCTTTCTATAGGGTTATGTTAAAGATATCATGTATTAGACAAAGATACGAGACATCGCTGATGGCATTACTACTATTGATGAGGCTATGCTATAGTGAACATGGCAAGAAATCAAATACAGTCTTGATGTGCTTTACAGGAGACACATGTTTGAACAAAAATATGTTAGATTAAAAAAATAAAATCCATTAATTATTATTATATATTATATAAAATAATGACCCCCTACTTATTTCTAACTACACCAGTCTGCTTGGGCAGCTAGCCAATCCCTGCTGCAGACAGCTGCTCAGGCACATTTGTGTTTGTCCAACATCCACAGTCCACTTGTGGCTTATATTGCAACTATGCTGAGTGAACCACGCTTACAGTTTCAAGGAGAGGGTGCATAATCTGTCATGATCACCAGTTTCTTATGTCTGATTTATTTTGGTAAATAAAATTACATTTATTAAACTATAAAGTCTGCACTCAGTTTTTTTTTAATAAAAAAAAAAAAAAAACAATTCACTGTCTACTCTTCATTTTGTAACAATTTCCACATATCCGTCTGTTCATTTGCTTTTGCAATATTTTTTTTTAAATTGTAAAGAGGCTTTATGGACACCATGTACAAGTCGGGAATTAATAATTGGTAATGTTTCATTTCAGAAATACAAAACACTATTACATATGGTAGTAATTCTGATAGTTCTGCAATATGTAAATACTTAAAAAATACAAAATACTTTTCTTGTTTTATAGTCAAATTACCATTTAGCACTCTGCATAATTTATAAATATTGATTCCTGTATATGGAATCCTATCAAAATATAGTGTTTTATATATCAGTTCTATATATTTGAAATTGCAGTAGCCTGGCTCTCAACTTCAGGTAAGATTGTTTTAGGTGTTGCCATATAAGGATATGACTACAGGAACAAGAAATTCAAATTTAACATTGGCAGAACTAACATTTTGCTTGGTGTAAATAGTCACCTACAGAGTGCTAAAGGTTAATTTTACTCAAAGTTGTTTTCTCTTGTCATAGCAGGATATGACAACACAACTATGAAATACAGCATACTTTTCTTTTGCAGTCAAATTAGTAACACTTAAAAGATAACATGTATACATGTTTTTACCATCACTGAAATTGTAGTTACTCAAGCTTGCAAACTAACCTTTCAACCTACACAATTCCTCACCCTTAAACTGTTCTATCATATAATTTTTCATTTCCTCAATATCAGCCAAGAGGTATTTATCTACCCATCAAACTTATCAGTGAGTGTCCTTCATTTTTTTTTTTTTTAAATCTGTGGGAACTAACATCCACCTCCACACCATGTACTTCCAACACCTTAACAGCATTATTTGATGCCACCTACTAAATTGTTTGGTCATTTTAATCTTAAAAAAAAAAAAAAAACAGCTTTTACTTCAAAAAGAAAAAGTGAACTACCATATATACTCACATATCATAACATTTGAAGACTTAATTTTGAAGCTAATTTTAAGGGGGTCACATAATACACAAGATATAAAAATAGCATATGTATTGCTGGCCAGGGCTATGCTGTTGACCAAACTACCAATGATGCAACCTCCTTAAAATTAGCTTAAAAATTAGGACTTTAAAAGTTGCATGATATACAAGTACATACAATATGTATACCAAGAGTTAAGTCTTTTTTTCTTTCATATGCTATGTCCCTTTAGTATCATGGCTATCCACAACTTACTATCATTGGCTGATCTAAGTAAGTTTTTACCCTTCACCATCCCTCCTTATTCTAGCATCCATCCACATAAACTTAAATTACTTGCCATTTCCCCTCTTGCTTTCATAAATCCTGTGAGTGTTAAATTCCCCAGGCCTTCTTTCCTCATTAAATATCCCATAAATTTCAATGATCTCTTTGTTTCTAATTATGAGATTTCTTAATCTCTTAAAAAATTGTTCAAATTTAGATATTTATATATAAGAACACACATACAAAAAAGGTTGACCAATATTTTTTTTTTTATATGAAGCATTACCAATATTAATTTATAACTAATTTTCATCTCATATTCATTTCTTTTTTCTTTAAAATGACAATGCCGTGATTCCTTTTATATTGTATAACTGTTCAGTTTGAGTGCAGTGCTATAATGGTGGCAAGGCCTCATAATTTTATAGTTGAAATGGTTACATGTAACCTTAAGTGTTATGCTAAGTTTCTTTTCTTGCTTGTGGAACACTCTTCTGGCTTCATGCTTTCCAATCAAGTTTGATCTTCTAAAATTTAAATGCAATGCCAATTGTTATTTTGTCTTCTTGATTTCTGTTCTTTTATTCTTCTTGCTTGTTAATAATGTTTTTCTTATATTCTTTCACGCTCAGTAACCTCCTGCATGTTAGTAGCTTTGCTGCCTTGCTTGGGGTGAAATGGTTAAGAAAAAAAAATAGCCTTTGACAAGGTTTGAATTAGCATCCCATAACTTTGAAAGCCTAACACATAGAATCGGTGAAATTAGGCATAAATGGAAATAGGGTAAGCAATAACTAAGCAGTAGTAAATAAAAACAAGACATTTCTAGACATGTTCAGTGGACTGGGAACAAACTACACAGGTAAATGAAATAAAGGGTTTAGTATGAAATTCATTGAACACTGTCCAGATTGACAAGCCCCTTAAGAAGGCCAGAGAGCACAATGGTCAAAACATTGTGATAACAACAACAAAGTTGAGGACAATAGTCTGCATGTAAGTAACAGAATTAAGTCTCATTAAACTTTATTTTCCGTTCACTTAACAGGAAAAAAAACAAAAAAATATAATAAACTTGTATTTAGAAATCAATAAAGACAGTATAATAATAATATTGATATTTTGAGTGGCTTACAGAAAAGATCAATAGTTTGGTTTGTTTTGTCTTACAGCATATCAACCTCAATGGGTTATTTAATGCCGACAAAATTTTTATTGTTGGTAATATTTTTTTTTCAAAAATCTATTTCTGGTAATATTTTTCTTTCAAATATGTATTGCTGGTATTATTTGTTTTTCAAAAATGTATTGCTAGTAATAATTTTTTACAAAGTATTTCTAGTATTAAAAGCTATTTTTACACTTTCACTGAGTTTTGACCCCAGTTTGGGGTTAACTATTTGCCTAACAGGTGCTAATCCCCCACCTCCGATCAGGGTGGACCTGGGAACACCAGCAATTAAGAGGTGGTTCCACACTCATGAAAACCTCCTGATCAGATGCCTTGCTGTTGGATGTAGTTTATCATCTTACCCAGGATACAAAAGATTAATAGTCAAGGTGTTGATAACACTGATGCTGAAAAGGCAAGCAGACAGGCATAAAAGTGGAGGTGTTCATCTTCCAGTGTTCAGGTTTTAAGGTGATGATAAGGATAGATGAACAAATAACATCTATAACATTGAAAGAGGGTAACTAAAAAACTAGCAGGAAGCACGTGAATGTACTGGCACGCTAACCTTTAGTAATTTTCAAGGTTAAATAACCAAGTTTCCTCGCAGAAATACTAGGAAGAAAATCCTGTTCCCCAACATCAGCTTTTTTATAATTTTTTTTTTAACTCTTCAAAGCATTCATAAAATACATACACACAAAAACGACTTGAAAATAATCGCAATGATGTATTTAATTTTTCAGCTTCTCAAAGATCTCAGGTTTCTTATCACATTTGGTTTGTCCATCAATGTTCTAAGGTTCTAAACAATAAAAATATAATTTCTTACATGACATTAACAACTGCATTATACTAGCATATTTAAAAGATGAACCATCACTGGGAAAGCTATAAGTGACACGTTTCACCAAGAGTGTCTGCTCCCTCTGACTTCTTCAGGTTAGGATGAAAGAATGACAAAACTGTATGTCTTTCTTTCATTTTAACTTGAAGAAGCCAGACGGAGCAGAGGCTCTTGGGGAAATGTGCTGTTTATAGCTTTTCTCGGATACATCCTACACAGACACAATTATATATATATATATATATATATATATATATATATATATATATATATATATATATATATATATATATATATATGAGATAATGCATGGGTAAAAGCAAACCTTTCATTTATTTTCAACCCATTCTGATGGATTTCTATCTTTAAACTCGAATACTTAAAACAAAGAACATAAAAAAAAAAGTCTCATTCTCTTTCTTTTCTCGACATGACAATGCCAGCTTGGGAAAAATATATGATCTCATTATTTTGAATAAGTATACAATCACTTTTTCATCTTTGTTAATTCGCACGACCGTTATGCCCTGCCAATACCTCATAAATAATAGACTATTCTGTTTTGATTGTGTGGAAAGAGAGGAAAAGACGCTATGATAGGAAGCGTTTCATGGCTGTTTCTGTGAAATGGAAAAGTTGTCAATTTCAAATCTTCATTTCTATCCACTTCTTAAAATATAGGTCAGCATTCATACCTATGCAATGTCAAGCATCTTTTTGTCATCTTAATTCATGTTCTTTTATTCTCTTTCCTTGATAGTATTTTTTTTATATATTTTTTAATACTCAGTAACCTCCATGCATCTTAGTGGCTTTATTGTCTTGCTTGAAGTGAAATAAAAAAAAAAAAAAAAAACCTGTAAAAGTGTCCTTTTTACACTATTTAAATTGTTTGGACTGTTGTCGTCATCTTTATTGTCATATTCACAAAGTTTTGGTCATTGTAGACTGACCATCTTTAGATGATATACATTGGAATTTCGAACCAAACCCTTTATTTAGTTCATTGGGTTAGGTTGTTCTAGTTCCATATGCCATGCCTTTTCTGAATATCTCCGTTTTCAGTTGTTACTAGGATGCATTTCTATAATAAGGGATTCCACTGAGTTAGTCCTTGAATCAAAAGCCGGAGTTGATAACAGCAGAAATTCCCATTCATCAACTGACAACCCTTTTCCAAAATCCCATTTTTATAGGGGGCTAACACCTAATTTGCATATTTCTAGATGTTTCTCGAATCATCTAGATTTTTCTCGAATCTACTAGAATGATCTAGAATCTTCCAAACATTCTATTTCTAATTTCTCTATTTTACAACTACTTCATGAATGAAAACTTTTTTTGTAATAACAAGTAGAACTCAGTGGAATCCCTTATTATAGAAATGCATCCTCGTAACATTCCATCAGTAACTCAACACTTCAAGTTTTGTTTTGTTCACCTCTGCTGTGGTCAGGTATTGAACTCACAACTCTTTGTGTCAAGTCACTTTTGGATTCAACTAATGCTTTTATTCACTGAGCTGTATCCCCCAAAATATCATAAATATGACAATAAAGATGAGGACAAGAGCATGAACAATATAAATAGTTACAATACCTCATCTCAAAAAATAGACAGAAGTGTCCTTTTTGTTTCTATTTTCTTTAAAACTTCTTTGTTGCTCACACGTTCCACCCTTAGTATTCTCATCTTTTGCAGAATTGTTTTTGTAGCCTCAAGTCTCTTCATCTGTGAGGAAATTTTGCAGCACTCATTGTCATATAGGAGGGCTGATGTTACTTAACAGTTTAGTAATCTTTTTTGTTTCTAAGTATTCTCAGAGTATTATTACTGTCTTAATAAATATAACCAGACAACAAATAGATAACTAGGCCACTATTTAAACTTATTGTGAAATTGGTGTCAATGCAAAGATTTTTCTTTCCAGTATTTTTTTCTTAATCTAATCTTAAAGGAAAAGTTAAAAAAAAAAAATTTTAAAAAAAATAAATCAGTGTTTATAAACATGTACATCTACAAGCGAAGTTCTTCACTTAGAGGGAGGGATGACCAAATTTAAAAATTAGGCCCAAATTTCTCTGCCCCACACGCAGCAGTTTTTCTTTACTTTCCCTCTGCTTTCTTTTTGAAAAAGTCAACACCCACTTTTCAAATGGGTGAGGCACAATCAAAACAACATCTCTCAAAGTAGGCTGAGGGGGAGGAGACAGAGGAGAGTAACTGGAACTGGGTTTGAGTATTTATAAACCCATGTACAGCAATCACAACTCAATAGTTTTAAAATCATTTCTGGACTGACAGACATAGAGGGTCCACATAACAGACTTCAAATCCCAAAACAGATCTTCTATTGGAACAAAGACTTCATCAAAAAGTTGTTTAAAAGGGGGAAAAAAACAGCAAAACAGCCAAACCTTTTGGTGGAGACTAAACTTAGCTATAAGTGACTGCAATTCTTTTAGGAAGAATTTATGAAGAAATATATCTAACAGGTATGTATAATTTACCAACTATCACTTAAGGTTTACAGTATTTTTTAAAAATTTTCTATAATGCAAAAAAGCATAACCAGTCTATCTTTGTGTCAGCTAGTTTCTGCTTGCCCATGCATCCAGTCTATTTGTATCTCTCCATTCAAAACAAATACCTCCACCTATAAAAGAAATATTCAGTTTATTCTAACATTTATGAACATATATAAACTTTTATGTCTTATCCATATTATTGTGCTTTAGTACCAATTATATCTTATGCATCATATATCTCTATCAGTATCTTACCTAGCTCTTTACTTTACAAAAGATATATATATATATATATTGAATATTGCTTTACTTTTGTATTGGGCCCTCTTTTAAATTGAATGTTACAAACGGCAGAATTGAACTCTATTCGTACTAATATATATATATATATGTATGTATATAATAAATAAAAAAAATTTGTTTCCTCTTAGCATTGAGCACTTTTTCTATTTTTTTTCTCACACTGGAAAAACATTTCTAGTGAAATTTTTTTTTGTTTTGGCTTCATTTTCCCTTTTGACAAATTGGGCTACCCCCCCCCCAGCAAATTTGGTCTGTGTTATTACCAACTATGAATCTTGCCATCTTGAACTTGCCTGGATGGATAAACGTGCCTATTTTTTGGTCACAGACATTGACTTGCTAGAGATTGCATGCTAAACATGAAACTGACAGTTGTGGTCAGTCGTTCATTTACCAGAATTTAGTTTATAAAATTTATATGTAGCATGGAGCACTTTACGCTTTTTGGTGTGATACCATAAGTAGATTCTTTTTAAAATTACTTATTCCCCTTCCTTATATCTCAGCAAGCAATATTATACACTTAATCATTAAATTAACAATCAACTGCCAAGAGGATGCTTCCCAGATCACTACAATTTTAATCTATTCAAGTCTAAAGATAACCGTTATTCTTACCACATATCTGCATAAATCATGATTCTTATTCTGTAACCCTCTACCTTGAGTGGCTCTTGGAGTGAACATCATTGTAAAAAAAAAAACCAAAAAAAAAACTAAAAACATCAAAATATTATTCTTTTCAGTACTTTTTTTTCAAAGGCATTACATCTTACTACACTATCAGCAAAAAGTAACAATGACTTAAATATTAGTAATTACATACAGAACTAGTGTCAAATATATTGATATACAAAAAGTTCTCATGTACATACAGAAATATTAAGATGAAAAAACTTAACTTAGGTCAGCACATGGTAGAAATTCTGAAGGGGAGAATATTGTGTTGAACTAACCTTCCAAGTGGAAAAGTGTGCTTGCCTTGAAAATCATCATTCAAGAAGCTTATTTTGTTGTTGAAACAATGTCCCTTCAGGATGTAGGGTGATCATGGCTCTCCACAGACTCCTTTTTTTTTTATTATTTGCAAATTATCATTACTTCTTAGGAAAGAGATTGAAGTGGTTTCCTATTACCTTTTCCAAAAATTGAAATTCAGGGATTTTCTTCTCTAACTGGTTGCCAGTTAAAGTTAGATAGGATAGTCTACCCTGCTATTTAACCCATAGCAGGAGAGAGAAGAGATCAATTCATACCTTTTCCAAATGCATTTGCAAAAAGAATGCAGAATAGACCTGAATTTGCAATTAGCTTGCCAATTCTACTTTCTGTGCTGATAACTTTTTCCCTACCTTCACATCAAGACTAAATTTTTACCAGGGCTTGAACACAATGCACTAATCCTCCTATTAAATATGCTGCTATTCCAGGCATTATCTGCCTCAATAAAATGCAATGTTTCTATGTTTAACATTTCTCATGGAATGCACAGATATATCTTTTTGCAAAAGTGATAGCGAGCAGTATGTGAGGTAGAAGTACCTTGAATAACCACATCATTTTTATGGGTTTTATGCAACAAAGTATATAATTTATATATTCAGAGGCATATATGAAAATATACATTAAATATAGGTTTATGTATGTATATTCAGCACTTGCATATGTGCTAATATATATAAATTCTTGACATTAAAATATAAATTCTCAGCACCTAAAGAGCATGCCTGTAGTTTATACTGCAACTATGCCAAATAGATAGTATTTACAGATTATGGGAGAGCATGCATAATCTGTCAGGATCAAACCCTCAGTCACGATGACTTGTGACTTCATGGTAGCACATCGACAAATATTTCATCTGCCCAGTTTAACTCACAAGGCTAGAATCAAACTGTGAAGTGCTTTTCAGGCACTTCCAAAAGGTGCCACATTCTGGGATCATGTCCCCAGACTGATAACGTCACAAAGTCACCTTTCTGACAAATTGATGATGGTGAGATTCAAAACCTGGGTTTCATGGTTGGAAAAACAATGTTCTAACCACTTGCCCATGCAACCATATATTTAAAAAATAAAAATGACAATCAAGTCATTACTCAAGTTTCACGCTCTCATGATCTTCAGGTGACTAGAATGCCATCTAATCACAAAACTTGCTGACATTGTGAAGTGTTTTTTTGTTCTGTCTGGATAATCTTTTCCCTTTTTGTGATTTTTTTCTTGTCTATGGTGTTAGGTAGTCTGGCAAGTTGTCTGTAAGTCACACAAAATTATTTGGGTTCTCTTTAGCAGTGTGTGTGTGTGTATGTATGTATGGAGAGAGAGAATTACATACACTTGGTTCTCATTGAAAGCAATGATACCTATTTTATCAAGTTGGCTCATAACACCAGCAGTGATTTATAGTATGGCATTAGAGTCTGAACATTCCTTCCAATATTCCATAATTGTTTTCACCTTGTTATAGACTGTAGTCTGGCATAATAGCGTCTGACATGAAAGTAAAATGTATTACTGAAATGCTCCATGTAAAAAAAAATGTCATGCATTGATATTTATTGTTGCTAGTGATGAATTTTTATGGAGACCAATCACAATTAGGCAGCAGGTAATGCATTTCAGTACTTATATGAAAATAATTTGCATGAGACGTCATGTTTTGAGTGGCCATGCACAGATTGTAAACACATAAAATGAAGAGCACCTTGAAAATGGACAACTGATGTTGGTGACTGTGGAAAAATAGCATTTTTTTAGCTGAAAACTTGCTGTAGCCAACACTACGTTCCCTCTGTCTGTTGTTTCAAACACACTCACTGTATATACTCATGTGAAGGACAATCTCACATATCGTGCGATCCCAACATTTTCACTTATAAAAAATGATTTTATCATGTATCATGTGTGTGCCTTTTTTGAGAGACCAAATTACAATAGACTAACCTCTTTTCCTCTATCTCTTTATCCCATCTTCCAGTTAAATAAGTTAAAAAAAAGTAAAAAAGAATGATAAAAGTATCATTAGTAACATTATACTCATTGCGTAAATGTTTGCAGCCAAAAACAACTGAATGATAAACGGCTAAACATCCTATAAACATAAACATTGGAAAAAAACACATATTCGCGATGTTAATATTTTATAATACGATACTAATATGTGAATATTACATGCATTATTATTGCAGTATGTGAATATTACATGCATTATTATTGGATACAGTTAAGTAAAATATCAGTTTTATCAAAATCATGTTTATTTTAAATACAGTTGTTCTTTTTGACTACAGTAAATGGATATGTAATTTGGTCAACTGCATATCCAGGGCCAACAGTACATATGCTAACTTTATATCTCATGTATGATGTGACCCCCTTAAAATTAGCTTCAAAATTAGGTCTTCAAAAGTCACATGATACAAGTTAAACAGTGTGTGTGTCTGTGTGTGTAGAGAGAGAGAGAAAGAGAGAGAGATATTACATACACAGACAACAAATAATAAATTTATGTTGTTTTCCTTTCAGAAAACATAGCCATTACGCTTGTAAAGGAAAGTTGCTAAAATAACATTTAAAATGCTAATGTGATAGAAAAATGAATGGGCTTTGCAGTATATTTCCTGCTGTGGGTTGTGGTTTACTTGTCACTTCAACTCAGAAATATTTGAGGTTTCTATCGGAATTAATAGCCCTGATAAAATCAGAGAGATATTCTAGAGTCCCAGAACCAGGCAGACTCTGTAACCAGGTTGAGTGTGATAAGCTTATCATAAGCTACATGGTTAATTAACTGGTGGTAAGAAGAGGTTCTACTGGGGTTGACCTGGTAATAATATTTGATTCTAGGGTCATCATATGATGAAAACTTAGTTGGGAGCATGATTGTAGATATATTTCAGCATTATACACACACACACACATATATATATATATATATATATATATATATATATATATATATATATATATATATAAGAGGAAGAGGTTATAGTAGTTCCAATGAGTGAAAAGTGTGTATATTAAAAAGAAGAGAGAAACCGCAAACGTTTTTGCCTGTAATGTGGATTTTAAAAAAAAATGTTATGCTTTATTTTCCATAATTTTGCTACACGTGTTTCTAGTCTCGCGACCGTCATCAGGCAAAGGGCGGAGATTTCCACATATTATTAAAAATAATTAATTTTTTTTCCTTTATGTTTTTCGATGTTAAATATTCTCAATATGAGACATTCTCTTTTTCTGTGTTAGTGATCCATATTCTTTCTTGAACTGGCAGATATGTGCGTATGTTAGTCATAACATTTTAAGGGTGTTTTGAAGGGACCCCAATATAAATTTACTCCTACTTCTGTACAACACTGATGAGAATACAAACACAGAAAAATATACTAAGAGTTAACCCCTTGAAAATGACTAACAGATTCGTTGAAAGTGCTTGGGGCAATAATCACTACAGACAATTTCTATACTCTGTCAGTGCCCATAAAAAAAAAAGTGTAAAGAACATGAGAAAAAACTAAAACTTTCCTTCTCTGTTACAGTCAATGAAATATTCCTGCCAATATACTCATAGATTCAGTAAATCAAATTCAAGCGTTCTCTTAACTTATTAAACGTCTGATTTATTGAATATTATATACTTCTAGTTATCTATTGTTAAGTATAGCTCTCAGCATTCAAGTGTAGATTAGACTATGGATCTATCCCTGATATTTCTACAATCTTAGGTAGACTTGATGAATTTAAGCACTGTACTAGATTGGTAGCAAGGCCTCATCCTTTTATAGTTGAAATATTGGCTAGATCTAACTGTAAGGTCTATGCTAACAGTTTTTTTCTCGCTTGTGGAACTCTCTTCTGGCTTTTGATCATCAAAAATTCAAATGCAATGTCAATCATTATCTTGTCTGATTAATTCATGTTCTTTTAATGTCCTTGCTTCTTAATGGTTTTTTTTATCATATTCATTCACGCTTAGTAACCTCTTGCGTCATAGTGGCTTTATTGCTTTGCTTGGCGTGAAATGAGTAAAAACAAAAAAAATTAGTATACAGATGTATACAAGGAAATGGTGAAAAAGAAGTTCTTTGCCACATCCACTTGGCAAAATCTGACCAAATGAATTAAACAGCGGAATCCTGTTTTTTTTTTGTTTTTTTTTTTAAATTATATTTAGGAAATGTCTTCTTGGTTTGAGACAGAATGTTTCAAGTTCTTATGTCAGTGATGGCAGATAAAAAAGGAAAGGGTGACTGAGTTAGCACTTCAATAATTCACTCTCCCATAATTACTTTTTACTTACCCAAACAGTAGCAGGAAAAAAGAAGTTATACCTATTGATAACTTAAGAAAATTATTTCATATTTTAGATACTTAATGCACTGAAAAACACTATCTTTTCATGCAACATTTAATATCTTATAAAAAATGGAGACTAGTTCTTCAGTGTTTTTAATATTAAATTGATCTTACACATTTCTTTTTCTAGTAAAATATATTTCTCTTATTCAAAGAGGCACTTTAGCATAGAGTAATTGTTAGCAAGACTAGTCTGGTTGAAAATACAAAATTTGATATTATTTAAGCTAACAAGGGTTGACATGCAATAAAAATCAATGAGTTAAATATTGATTTTTATTGCATGTCAACATTTGTTGGTTTATTTAATGTTGAATTTTGTGACACCTAGTGAGGACCAAACTATGGTAAAGAAGATACAGATTCATGACTTTCCCTAAGGGCATTTGGGTAGAGGTTAACAAACTAGACCAGAATTTGATCTTGACTCACTAATTCTACTTCTGTGTTGATACACTGTCTCCATATGCTCAGTTAAACAATAAATTCTATAAAAAAAAGAGAATATTATTTATTTTCTTATATTTATACTGATTAAATATTTACATAATTTATTTTATCCTTTATCATGTAGAAGATTGTTTTTATTGCCTACCTCCATATAGTAGAGAGTCTTATATTTTTTAAATTCTTTTTTTTATATTGGTAATGACATAATATTCCTAGTTTTCCTTAAGTCTTTGCTGGTTTCTTCTGTAAGTAAACATTTTCACCTTTTCCACTTGAATTTAGAACAGAAAAGATTACATAACCAATCAAGATTTTATCAGGCTTTCATATTAATGAAATAAAATAAAAGAAATCACTTTTCTTTGACAAAAACAGTGTTGTATAATACAAACAAACCAAGTTAGATGTGCGGTTATTAGAGAGGTGACCTCAAAAACTGTTGTTAGAGAAATTAATGGGCAAATGGTGTTTTTGTTAAACCAACCTCATCTTAGTAAGCATTTTTTTATTTTTTCCCTCAAATTCTATTTTATATCTATAATTTATCTACCCACCCGGAAAGAATGCTGAGGTTTGTTAAATATATGAAAAAAAGAAAAGAAAAGAAAAACAAATAAACAAAGGCATGTAACTACCCCAGCCCAAACTACCCACATCACTTACGTTTTTCTTTCTTTCAAAAGAGAAGAGGACTGAGTCAGGTTTTTTTTTTTTTTAACAGCAGTGTCATATATATATTGTGTGTGTGTGTGTGTGTGTGTGTGTCTCAGGAGACACCAAGGTTATCACCGAGTGGTGACAGTCTGTTTCATATTTGAATACAAATTTCAGGCAAGCTAACACTGACACAACTTGGTTTTGACATCAGTGTCCACTTTTATATTTACGCACACTATCCCTGATATTGAGCACCTTTACCATAAATATAGTATACTTTAAAACTATATATATATATATATATATATATATATCCAAGTGAGTGTTCACTTATCAAGGTAAAAACCAGGCTTGATCTTGCTTAACTTTGGTGATTGTACAGAAACTGGTGTTTCAATGTTGCTGCAAGCCATGGGATGAGCTAAGCCTGCTAGTCTACCTAAACACATCATTGACTAGTGACCACTACATTGTGCTGTTTAGTAACCATTAGCACCCATTCACAGACTCCATGTACCTCAATAATGATGGCTTATTCCAGTTGGATGTTGGATAGTATATTGTGTCATCGAGCACAAATTGCCCAGATTAGCATTATAGAGACTTCTAATAAATAGTATGGGTCAGCATGTTTAACTAATATGAGCTCAATTAAACATTGATATCATGTAACAGAGTGGTTCATTTATATGCAAGATTTTGCTGTACAAATATTAATAAGATATGAACAGTTCTTGACAAGGCATGGCTTAATATCTCTCTCCTCTGGTCCTACAACCACTTGTGGAATTGGTGCTATGTCAAGTTTCTGCACTTCAGAGTGAAACGGTGTCCTTCCTAATAGTAGGCACCTATCTCATGACTTTTGGCACATCAGGGTATATTAAAATACATAAAGATATATACCTTGTATTACTAAATAGATTACATATGTAAAAAATATACACAAATATGTGTACATGTATGTATCCTTAATAAGCAACAAAATAGAGACACACAAAACTTACATTTATATCTCAGTTTACCTATATGCAAAATGTAGATGAATAATTTGTATTTGCATATAAACAAATTCAGATGCACAATATATTATATATATTTTACATTCTCAGCTCAAAGAAAAACCACTTCTAAAAAAACAACAAAAATCCAGTTTGAGCAGATTTTGTAAAGTTAGCTGGAGTGAGAACTCTTCAGCTTCAGAGAACTCTCCTCTGTGTGTGTCTTAATAGGATATAGAATCCAAACAAAAGTGGAGAAATCAGACATTCTCACCTGAAGATAGCTACCTAATGGAGCCAAAAATGGTTCTTCACTCTCTCTCTCTCTATATATATATATATATATATATGTATATATAAAAAAAGACATTTTTATGTTTATACATTCTTTTTATAGATACAAATATTTAAGTAAATGCTCTGTTTATAATAAACAGTATTAATAACATTTACCGGCCTGAATGTCCGAGAAATTTTCATAGAAAATATTCGTCCTCCAATAGGATTCGAACCTGTACCCTATACGGAACTGTCATAGCTTGACATGCCTTAACTGAATGAGCCATGGAGAATCATTCGATTGGCAAGGTCAATTTTACTGCTTTTAAACTTCAATCTCTCATCAATCTCTCACGTACATTCATATCTGCTCAAATGTAAACAAATGACATCACACATTATGAAATGGACAAAGTCTGACAATTATTTTAAGACATTTTTATATTTATACATTCTTTTTATAGATAAACATAAAAATGTCTTAAAATAATTGTCAGACTTTGTCCCTTTCATAATATATATATATATATCTATACATGTGTGTGTGTGTGTGTATTCTATATCTACATGAGTCATAATTTTTGTATGCTTAGTAGAACAGAAAAACAGAGATTTCTTAAGACTCAACCTTATTTTATATATATATATCTGTTGAATTTGAGTCATAAGTAAGTTCCATTTTGGGGAACCAATTGTAATAACATACCATGCTAACTACTAAGCATACAAAAATTATGACTCATGAAGAATACACACACACACACACATATATATATATATATATATATATATATATGTGTGTGTGTGTGTGTGTGTGTGTGTGTATATATATGTATATTATGTATACAAGCACACACAATAGATTGCATAAATGTGTTTTTAATATTATATTTCTGATTGAAATTGGGTGACTTTCTCATGAACTGTATTGTTCATTGTTTTTCCCTTTAAATGAAATTCTATTATGCTCTAAAGACTCATCAAAGGAATATTACTTTCTATGGACTGCTACCATTTAACAGTCCCCAATGATAAAATGTCTGACTTAACAGGTTAAAATATTCTAACGGGTCTTTAATGCATTTGATTGCTTTCAAATTGTTTCCAAATAATTTAACTTTAATGGGAACAAATTCATAAATAACTTTGTGCTTTAACAAATCCTTCTCAACAGAATGAGCATGTTCTTATTTATATTAGCATAGTACCCATAAAAATTATGGAATTCTTTGAATATGAACCAAGTCTTCTACCTGGTATCAGAGTGTCTGTGAGCTCTGTTGAGCATCAAAGTGTTGCTGTCCAATAATTCTGCTCTATAAAAAATTGGTTAAAGAATAGTGACACTGCGTCTCAAGACTAAACTGAAATGTGCAGCTGACAGTTACCCTGCACAGTTGATGCTACACTGTTCACTATTTCTAGAAACATTATCTCTGATATTAAGCACTCTTCCTCCAAATAGCAAATTCTAAACAAAATACATAAGTTGCTTGTTTAATTACGTATTGGTGTGACGAAGTAAAATGCTCAGATTTAAAATACTGATTTTCAAAGGAAGCAAGATGACTCTTCCTAGATGAGAATAGCCCACTATAAGCTCCTTAACTTTATTTTCACTCATTTGTATTGGTAAGACAAATATAATTTTAGTAAATGTGTGTGTGTGTGTGTGTATATATATATATATATATATATATATATATATATATATATATATGAAGAAATATAGTTTTAAGATGTGCTATATTTATGGGATAAAGTGCTCAATATCAGAGATAGAGTGTATGTAAATATAAATATAAAAGTGAACATTGAAGTCAACACTCAGAGGTCATGCTGGATGCAATTGTCAGGTTGCCTGATGATTGCGTTCAGCATGAAACAGCCTGTTGCCTCTGAGTCTTGACTTCAATGTTCACATATATATGTGTGTGTGTGTGTGTGTGTGTGTGTGTGTGTGTGTGTGGAGAGATAGAGACATGCACATTTAACTTACATGTTACCTTGTGTATTGTATCCTCATAATGACAAAATAATAAAACTCATAATAACAATACTTAAAATAAAATAAAAAATTCACATGAAATTTTTTTTGTCTCCAACCACTAATATATTGTACCCTAATATATGTAAATGAATAGCTGAAAATGCTTGATTAAAAATTCATTGAGAATTCGTGCACATACTGACTACTGACCTATATTTGCATGAAAGCGGGAATAGTGAAGTTAGTACATAAAAGAAATTAAAATAAAAAACTGAAGACATTTCTTTTCAGTGTCCTTCATTCAAACTCACACAGGATAGTGCAGAAGTCTGGGCACTTTGGGAGTTTAATATATACCATTTTGAATGTATTTTATTTTTTTCAGATAGACAAGGGCAGAGAAATTTATCCTACTAATCATCAAGGATATATATATATATATATATATATATATATATATATATATATATATATATATATATATATATATATATTAATATTGTGAAAATATACATACATATGCAAAATATATAAATACCCATACATGTATATTCTCAGAAAAAATTTCCAAGAGGAAGAATCCAGGTAGAACTCAATTTAAACTCTTATTTAAACCCCCCACATCTCCTAAAATTCTCTCTGTTAAGGTTCAATCTCCTTCCTCCTCATGTTTACACTTTCTCTAAATTCTGTTTCCACTTCCGAGTGTTTTTTTTCTGTTTTCATTTTGAATTTGTAGGTCTGATGAATTGATTGTATTTACGATTCCAATGGAATAAATTATGACCATGGAATATTAGTGTTTAAGCCTTTTTTTTATATTATATATATATATATATATATATATATATATATATATATATATAGGGAGAGAGAGAGAGAGGATGAATGTAATTAATATTCTATTAAGAAAAACATACGTGCAATTTTGCTAATATTTCAATGATAATTTACATCATCCACTGGATATTATAAAAGGAAGTAATTTTTCTGTCTCCCAATATCAAAAGTATAAAAGGTAGTCATAGAATGGATTGACTGAAACATTGTGGTAACAACAAAATCAACACAAAGAATGAGTTCAATAGTCTGAAAAACTCTTGGAATGATAATGACTCTTCTCAAAATGATAGAAGGTAGACATAGAATGGATTGACTGAAACATTGTGGTAACAAGAAAAGCAATACAAAGAATGAGTTCAATAGTCTGAAGAACTCTTGGAATGATAATGACTCTTCTCAAAATGATAGAAGGTAGACATAGAATGGATTGACTGAAACATTGTGGTAAAACCAAAGCAATACATTCAGTTCATTTATCTGATTAGTAACTTTTGAAATGATAACTGTTGTTTTTCCTTTTTGCTAGTCTCTGGTAGACTATATTGTTATAATTGCTTTTCTTACTGATAAGTAAATTATAACCTTAAACTATTTTGCTTTACAATTAAGATATACAAAATATCTGTTTACATTCTCAATTTTTCTCTTCAACTATAAACATCTAAAATTTCCTTTATTTTAAAAAAAAAAATAAATAAATAAATAAAAAAATTCTCAACCTCACCAACTAAAAAAATATCTTTGCCTGGCTGAGAGTTTCTCATATCAAATCCTGTGTTTTTTATTTAAGCATTTCATCTGAAGCAAGACAGGAGTGCCAATAGTATGCAAGGGGTTACAGAGAGTGAAGACTTAGATGCCAACCTAGTAACACACTTAAATTCATGCAGTTGGGTTACTAGGGAGAATAGCTTGTCAGAACAGTTGCCATGAAAATATTTATATAAAAAAAGACAGATGGAAGCCACATTACGTATGTGGGAAAGTAACTGGAGTCAAGGTGCCATGTCAGGACTTAACACATTGCATATCTATCTTTGGATTTTGTCAAGCACCTCAAGGTGAACAGCAGGGGCACCAGACTATATATGGTAACAGTATTCAATGCATGGACAAATGGTAGATTTGTAGATGTGTAGAATGGACTCAAATGAGAAAAACCTTCTGACATGACAGAGAACCAACTTTCCTTGTGGTAGATGCAGCTATTGATTCAATGCATTTGTTTTACCTCAGGTCAGTGGAAAAGGTGAGACCAAGAAGGTGCACTGAGGCACTCTTGTGAAGTCTACCTCAACCATGATAATAGGGGACAAGAAAGTTTCTTTATGGTGGTTAAATGAGAGCAGTTTTGTTTTAGAGGCATTAAAGTTTACAAGCAATTTCCTGTCCCAATCAACCACTGATTGGAGGTCCTTTTCAAAACCAATGGCCAGGTTAACTTTGTCAGCATTATCAGATTTATTATTAAGACAGTAGTATAGTAGTGCTGTCTGCATAGATTCCTATCTGAGAACTGATGACATCAGGAAGATCATTGAAGAAGATCAGAAACAGTGTAGGACACAGGATAGAGTTTTCAAAAACAACTAGCATTTGTATGAAAGAAACTGGAAGAGAGCCCATTCAGGACAAACTTCATTTCCTGATTTGACAGGTATGCTTGGATTAAATCATATAATCGTCCTGTAATACTGTAGCTTTGAAGCTTATATAGAAGGCCAACAGACTAAACCTTGTCAAAAACAGATATCTAGAGCCACAGCTTGAGCTTCACCTTTATTATCAAGAGCTTGGTATGGTATACATATTCAGTTATAGCCCTCAGCATATCAGCAGTAGAATGGGCAAAGCAGAAACCATACTGTTTGTCAGAGAAAAGATTTTGGGAGGTAAGATGCGTAACCACTTCAGCATTGATTAAAGCCTTGAAGACTTCACTGAAAAGTGGTAGGAAACTGATAGGATGGTAGTTAGAGGAGTCAGAAGGGTCTCCAGAGTTCTTAAAAACAGGGACAACAGAGGAAGACTTTCAACGGACTGGGAAGCAAGAATCAGCAAGGTAATAGTTGTATAGTTTGGAGAGAACTGGAGCCAGCTTGGGAGCACATTTCTTTAGGACTACAGCTGGTATCCCCTCACCATCACTTACATTATAAGAGTCTAATTTAGAAATGATGTCAGTGACAAACAATGGTGTTATGCATATATCACTCAGTAGATCCTCAGTTCTATTTGAGAAACCAGGTGTGGGCACTCCAGATGGATTGGGTGTTGAGTTGAACAAGAATTTTCAAGCAAAGCATTCAGCCTTATCTGGTGTGGATGTGAGGACTTCAAATTGATGGAAGAGAGGAGGGATCAAGGATTTGCTATTGTTCAGCACACCTTGCAGAACTGCCAATAATCTCTAGAACCAAACTTGCAAGATGCAATATGTTGTTTCATTCTATCAGCAAACAGCAACTTTGATCCATTGAGGACACACTTGCACTCATTATGAGCAGAGACAAAGAGACATCTGTTGCAATCAAACATGTTGCTTCAGTACAGATGGAAGAAGTGATTCCTGTGGGCTATAGCGGCTGAGCAAGCAGGTAAGAACCAAGGAGATGAGTGCAATTTAACTTGGTATTTCATGGCTGGATGAAAACATCAATGCTGGCTCTTATTCAGGATGAGGCTTCAGATGTGCATTTCTGATCGGGATGATTAAAAACTACATTCTAAGGGATGTTGTGAATAAAATCATGGAACAATCCCAGTCTGCGTGTTGATAGCAGAAAGATATTCTGTTGTAGGAGGTTCTTGGCTGGAGTGGAAGTGGAAGGAGATGTTTACAGACACTACCATGTGATCAGAGATACCAAGAGGGAAGAGTTGTGTAGCACGACAAGAGTCAGGGATGGGGTTAAAGCAGAGATCAAGAAGGGCGATGTTACTGTCAGGGTTACTGGGAAAACATGTAGGAAAGTCAACCACTTGCATGAGAGATTAGGTGATTGAAAAATTAAAGATTTGGTTGCCAGTGAGGTCAGTGACAGTGTGTTTAAGACACCACTGGGTATGATGGGTGTTGAAGTCACCGAGCATGAATACCTTTGCAAACGGGTGCAGAGAGATGGCCTTGTCTATATTATCAGAAATATTATCGAGCAGACTACAGGCTTGAAATAAAAGGGAATGATAAAGAAAGAAGAGATAGCTTACTGAATTAAAGAGAGATAGACACATATACAAATGGTCTGGAGATTCAAGAGAGAGCTCCCTAGCCAGCAGGAGATGAACGCAGACAAACTCCCAGGCCAGAAGGATATGACTATACAAACAAGAAATTCAAATTTTACCTTAGCAGGACTAACATTTTGCTTAGTGAAAATAGTCACTTACAGAGTGCTAAAGGTTAAATGTAACCTAACTTACCACTTGTAGACCTATCTCAAAACACTGATCCTGAATGCCACTAAAGCCTCGGGAGTACCAAAGTAACTTTGCTTGTGTATTAGCATTTAAATAACATGAACAGAGTGAAAAAAATCCAATGAACAAATGAATTGAGGTGTTCTAAATTTCCCAAGAAAAATAATTTATAGGTAGGTAGTTGTTAACGACAATCTTCTGTGACAATCTCTTAGTAATTTTTAACTTTTTATTATCTTACCCCATCAATTTTCTGCTATCCATTTACACAAGCTCATTAGGTTGGTTACTCACTGCTTTCCTTTTTCTCATGCTTTCAAAATGTCTTGTGAGTGTCAAATTTTCCAGGCCTTCTTTTCTTAAGTGTCAAAGAAATTTCGACTGTCGAATCATCCCCATTTTCCTTAAAACTTCTTTGTTGCTTACATGCTTCAACCATCATATTTTCAGCATCCTTCTGTAGAACCAGATCTTAAATTGTGAGGAAATTGTTCAGCACTCACTTCCCTTTAGGAGGATTGAACTACATAGCAGTTCAGCAATGCTTTCTTTGTTTCTAATAAAAATTTTCCTGCTTCTTAATACTTTGCTTAGCTTTTGAAAGTTATCAATAACAAGACTATATTTTCATTTCAGGAACAACATTGACAAGGCAGAACTGAGAAAAATCCCCAGCAGGATGATCATCAAACTCATATTATGGGTCATCTGTACGGCAAATCTGTTAGCCCTGGGGCTTGAGTCTGAGTGCCCAACAGGGTGTACATGTGAAGGGAATAAAGTTGACTGTTCTCATTCTGGCAGAAACAAGTTTCCAGACCAAATCCCAGTAAATACCACCTTCCTGAACTTTGCTAGCTGTGGCATTAAAGAATTAGACCGCAAAGCTTTTGAGAAATTCAACCGAGTCCAGCAGTTATGTCTAGAGTGGAATAACATCACAAAAATCAACTCCGAGATATTTAAATTGATGACAGCACTACGCAGGCTGGACATAAGCAATAATCTGATCAGAGATGTACACAAACGGGCATTTACTGGATTATCCAAACTTAGTGGCTTGATCTTGATGGGCAATAAAATTGCTGAACTTAATGGCGCCCTCTCCAGGACACATGAGCTGACTTTCCTAAATCTGGCTGATAACAAACTTACAGAAATCAACAAGGAAGAATTTGCTAAATTGACAAAGTTGAAGTTCTTAGATCTAGGTTCAAATCTAATTACAACAATCCACCCAGAAGCATTTGAAAACCTTAAGCAATTACGTTACCTTATTCTACAGAATAACAAAATCATCTCCTTAGGAGACTTGAGTTTCAGTTCCAGATTGCTCTCGTTGGTTGATTTCTCAAAAAATGCCCTTATTCGTATGCCAAGAGGCTTACCGGAGAGTGTAACAGATTTCCGTGCAGGGCGTAACAAAATTGAAAGCATCGAAAAAGATGACATCAGTAACATGACAAGACTGCGGCTGTTGACACTAAATGACAACAGCATTGCCCAAATTCATAACGATGCTTTCAAAGATGCTAGAAATCTCAAAGAGATCTGGCTGACTTCAAACAAGCTAACATCCTTACCAAAGTCATGGCCAACAGGACTCGTTAAACTCTTTGTCAACTCAAACAAGATTAAAAAGATCGAGCAAGATACTTTTGGTGAAAATCTCGATCTGGAATATTTAACACTAGAAATGAATGAAATAACAAAGATTGCAGAAAAAAGTCTCAGTCAATTAAACAGTTTGACATATCTAAACTTCCAAGGAAACAAGCTTGCACAATTGTCCAAAGATGCTTTTGTTGGCATGAGTAAATTGCAAGTGTTGACCTTAGCCAATAACCCGATTGCAAACATCGAAGCAAAGGCATTAGGTAATCTTGATGCTCTCACAAAACTTGACATGTCTTATAATGAACTGAATAACATTAAAATAAACATGGACATTTTCAAAGCAATGCCAAAGCTTAAAGAGTTAAACTTGATGAACAGTCCTGGGTTGGCAAAAGGCCTGCTTGGCCAAATCAAGGAATCTGAAATTAGTCCAGCCCTATCCGTACAAACAATTGACCTCAGATACAACAACCTCCACAATCTGCCATCAGAGCTTCCTTCAACTTTTCCAAATTTGACAATGCTTAAACTGGACAGTAATGCATGGCACTGCAATTTGGAGTTGATATGGATGAAGAAATGGTTAGCATCACCAAAGATTAAGTTTTACGATGATAGTGAAGAGAACCTTGTCTGTTGTACACCAAGCAATTTAAAGGGAAAAATAATAACAGATGTACCAGATAAAGATTTTCTGTTAACTGCTTCTAGTGAAGATGAACCAGTGATAACTGAAGAGGATGATGATGATGATGAGGGAGAGGTGAAAATGGGTGAAAGTGATTTGACAAAAGGGGAGACAAATCAGTTGACAATGGGAGAAGATTCAACAAAATCGAATCTGATTCTTGATGAGGCTGAAGTGAAAACCACTAATAAGGACAACATGATCCAGCGGAGATCAAGGAAAAAAAGGAAGAAGAGCAGTGGACGGAGACACAGGAAGAAAAGCCGAAAAGACAGAACAAAGAGAAAAGTATCAAAGAACAAGACGAGTAGAAAGCGTAATAAGACGTAGTTGATTCTTTGAAAATTGAGTGAATAGATATGCATTAAAATAACTAAAACTCGGCTGAAAGTGCAGCAGAAAAAAAAAATATTGATATATCACGAATAAGTGAAGACATTGAAAATACCTATGAAAAGCAAAAATATGGTGATAGTCAACTTCTAGTTTTTCAATCAATCTTTGTAGTTGTTTAAGGAGACTTGCATCATTTTTTTTCTTTTGATAGTTATTTTCAACATGTCTTTGTTTCTTCAAGCGATACTTAAATTTTTACCACCATAAAAACGAAATTGTTAATATTCAGAATAGAGCTTTCAGATGCCAAATTCCATTTTGATATTCATATAAAACTTTTAAAGTGTGATTCAGATAGGTTATTTTATCGGCACACCAACTCCACAGGTCTTCTAAAGTGAGAAGTTAAAATTTTAAAACAAAAATTTGATATAGTAATTTTACTAAAATTTCTGCTTTTTTTAATCCCCTGCCTCAATAACAGAGAATAGAACAAAAATCTAATTTAATACAGGTACACCACCAATTTTCCAGCACCCGTTGTTCCAGAACTATGCAGGATTATCCATTTGGCAGGATCACCAGAGGTCGTGAAATAATAGTTCACCTCTGACCCATTAATTATACATATCCAATATGTTGAAAGCATTAGGATTGTTAAAAACTTAAACAAATATTTTGCATTAATTAATTTTGCATCAAGTATTTTTTTAAATGAATTCTCAACAGATTTGCTAGAATTTACTAATATCTAATATCTGCTTCATAAAATGTGAATGATACTTAGTTTTTATACAAGTACAATATTCCCCAATCAATTTTGGGGGAAAAGATAAGGAATGTATAGTTTAGTATAGTGTGTGTATATATCATTCTTACCCATCAGTTCTACTAAAATACAAACTGAACAGTTGTCCAGAATAAGTTTTTTGTAGTATGACTATGCAGTATGCTTGTAATTGTATCTGGTAAAAAGAGAGGGATCAATAGTCACCAAAGAATTTGTAGTCAATCTTTTCTTTTAAAAATATACCAGTGAAATAAAATATTAAATATACCATAAACATCTTGATTTTGAAAAAATGTTCAAGTAACCTGTGCTATCACAGAAGGGATACCATAAATACTTTCTGTAGTACCAAGAAAGGATTTATGGCATCACAGGTGGGATTTATTAAATAATACATTAAATATTCACTTAAGTATGTACAGTTAGGTATGCTGTGTATATATTATTCTTAGACAACAAATTATGCAACACTTATTTCAATTATTTAAGTAAATGTAAAAATATTTTTGTTGGCAAAAATATTAAAGATGGTTATAAAAAGCATTGTTGATAACTTATTGATAATTTGTTTAAATAATTGTCTGATTATTGTTTGCATCACACGGAAATAATTTTAAGTAAAATGATGCACTAAAATAAGTAACCAAGTAATCGTTTTAAGTTTTCTGAATATTGGTGCCTTATTCTTACACAGCAGTTCAGATCAAGGATGGATGGGACAGAATAGAAATTCTGCAATCTTTCATTCAGACTACAGATATGCAATATGCATGTAATTTTATTTGAGAAGAGGAGCTGGATGAACAGTTGCTAAAAGATAGGTGGTCAGTCTGCATCTTAAAAACATACAATAGGAATTTTTAATGCAAACTTTATAATAAACTGAATACAATCCATCTATTATAGAATCCAACAGTAAAAATCATTAACTATTCATCACTTAACATTTTTGTTCACTCACCAAAGGAAATTATTCCTGTTTTTAAAGTTCCTCAAAAGCAATATAGCTTTCATATTAATAAGGGGAAAAAAGTTGTGTGAACTTACACGATATAAAATATTGCAAAAAAAAAAAAAAAAAAAAAAAAAGTGTTGATAACTCAGTTTTTCATAAAAATAATATAAATATTTTTTAAAGAAATTGTGACTGTATATAACCAACTCATACATTTATTTTGAAATATGAAAAGGTCTATTTTGTAAATAAAATGATTTAATGATGCAAGTGTTTGAATCTTTTTTTTTAAAAATGGTAATCTTATGTTATAAAAAAAATGAAAAGCTTATATTATAAATTGAAAAAATTGGGAAGCTTACATTATAATTGAAAATAGGGAGATAAAATAATAAAAAAGGGAGGTTTTCATTATAAAAAGGAAGCTTACATTACAAATTTTAAAAAATGGGAAGCTAACATTACAAATAAAAAAATAGAAAGTTGGCATTTTAAATAAAAATAGGAATCATACATTACAAAAGAAAATGGTATGCTTATATTATAAAAAAAAAAAGGGAAGCTTATTTTATAAAAAAAAAAAAAAAAGCTTATTTTAAAAAAAAAAAAAGGAAGCTTAATTTAAAAAAAAAAAAGGGAAGCTTAATTTATAAAAAAAAAAAAAAGGGAAGCTTAATTTATAAAAAAAAAAAAGGGAAGCTTAATTTATAAAAAAAAAAGGGAAGCTTACTTTATATTAAAAAAACGGGAAGAAATTGGGAAGCTAACATAAAAAAATAAGCCGACAAAAAAGGACGCTTATATTATCAAAAATAAGAAGAAGCTTACATTATAAATAAAAAGGGAAGGTAACAAATAAAAAAGGGTAGCATCTTACTTATTATAAAATGCAGATTGTGTGTGTGTGTGTGTATGTGTGTCTCAACGTTTATATATTGGATCGGATTTCCTACATTTTTCAACCGATTTCAACAAAACTTCACAGGACTACATAAAATTACCTTGTGGTGGTTCTAACAGCGCCAAAAGTGGGAAAAATATAATTGTTTTTGCACAAAATCAATTTGAAAACACGATTAAGAGACATCGTGAAAATGGAAGGGGGACAACTCACATCGGATTGTTTGTGTGTGTGGGTTCCTTTAAATATGGGAGTGGATTTCCTATATTTTCAGCTGATAAAACAAAACTTCACTTTTTTTTTTTTTTTTGCAGGTAGTGTTTCTTATTCTCTTGCACACTTTTTTCTTTTATTTTTAACATTCAGAATGCTTTTAAAAATTCCATTTACAAAAACAATTATTTATAATAAAATTCTATTCAATTGGAAGATTCATAACGATTGAAAACAATGTTTTTGTTTGAGTTTGGGTTTGACCAATTCATAAAAAAAAAAAAAAAACAATTAAGACATGCATGTCCGTCAACCTTAAACAATAATCTAACGATCTCTACTGATTGTATGAATACAAACATCGAATAAATTCTTTATCTTTAGGGAAAGATAATGAAATCTAAACATACACAAGTCCTCCTAACTAAAAATAATAACCGGAAACTACTTTAAATACACATGGTGTCCAATTTTTTTACTGTATTCAATAAGTAAAAATCATAAATTGTAAAAGATTATTATTACAGAAAGGCTACTAAATAAATAAGATTTGTTAGACTCGGTTTATTCACTTTCATTGATGCTGTCATGTTAGATCATAATTAATAAACCCAAATAAAGTTAATATTTTTTGTATTAGAAACAACAAGTGGAAAATATATTCAAATCAGAATTCTATTTATGAATCACCACAAGCAAAATATGCAATTTTTTTTTACTGTATTCAATAAGTAAAAATCATAAATTGTAAAACTAAAAGATTACAGAAAGGCTACCTACATTTTTTCAAACAATTTCAACAAAACTTCACTTTTTTTTTTTGCATGTAGTGTTTCTTATTGTTTTTGCACACTTTTTTTCTTTATTTTTACATTCAGAATGCTTTAAAAATTCCATTTACAAGACAATTGTTTATAATAAAATTCTATTCAATTGGTAGAGACTCATAACGATTGAAAACAATGTTTTTGTTTGAGTTTGGGTTTGACCAATTCATAAAAAAAACAAAAACTAATTAAGACATGCGTGTCCGTCAACCTTAAACAATAATCTTTGTCAATTTTATTTTTCAGTCTTTATGATGGTGGATACTTGATCTATCTCTTACTGTTATATCCCCGGGCAATGCCAGGCTCTACTGCTAGTACATTATAAATAAAAAAAATAGTAAGCTTACATTATGAGAAAGGGAGCTTACATTATAAATAAAAAAGGGACACTTTCATTATAAGTAAAAAGGGATGCTTAAACTATAAATAAAAAAGGGAGATCACATTATAAAAAAAGTAGCTTAAATTATAAATAAAAAAGGGAAGCTAACATAAGAAAAAGAGCCAAGATTTCAACATGATGTAGCCATAAGCCTGATGAAAACAGTACAAATTCATATCACATAATTGACTAGAAGCACCAATGACAGTCATAAAAAGCATATCAGTAAATGAATCACAAAGCTTATGAATAATGTAGGAGTTGTATGACACTGAGAAGGACAGGGATGTAGTTTGGTTATGATATTTAGCTTATACAATACTAATATACAATAATGTCACTAAGATGCTATTGATTACTGGGAGTGAAAGAGAATGAATTAAACTTTAGAAAGAATCAGAAATCCAATCCTAAACAGAAAATAAGGGATAAACCTCTACTCCTCTATTCACCCCAAGCAAGGTGATAATGCCACTAAGAAGCAAGGGGCTACTAGGAGTGAAAGAGAATGAATTAAACTTTAGAAGGAACCAGAAATCCAATCCTAAACAGGAAATAAGGGATAAATCTCAAGTCCTGTTAAAACAAACAGGGAAGAATTATGAACTCCTATTGTAAAAAAAACAACCAAAAAAATAAACTAGTAAATAAAATTTCGAAGATGTTGAAAGTATAGCGTTAATTTAAGAGCATGTGCGAATCAAATACCTGTATTCAGGTAGGGAGAGTTAATATGTAATTATGTAACTGCCGTTCCTTAATGAATTTTAACTACCGTATATATTCATGTATCATGTGACCTTTGAAGAGCTAATTTTGAAGATAATTTGATTACAGTAAATGGATATATAGTTTGGTCAACAGCAATGCCAAGACCAGCAGTACATAAGCTAATTTTATATCTCATGTATGATGCAACACCCTTAAAATTAGCTTAAAAATGAGTTCTACAAAAGCTGCATGATAGGTGAGTGTATACAGTTTATACTTAGATTCACATATTTGCCTTGTCTACTAAAAATAAATGAAGGAAAAGTAAAATACCATTCAGGCAATGTACTTTATTCTTAAAAACTAGAGAGAGGAAAAAGTTAAGATAATTTACACATATAGGGTGGTCAGAAAGTCTTGTCACCCCTATGTAATATAATTTTCTATTTCAGATGGCTGACACGAAGATGATGATGTTCATAGAGACCTTCCTGATGCATGACAGCATCAGTGAAAGTGAATAAACTGAGTCAAGACTTTCACACGCGCGCACACACACACACACACACACACACACATATATATATATATATTATGGCATTAAAGACAAGAAATTTTTTATTAAAGGCCATGATAAATTTTAAAACAATTTGTTTCCCCGTTTACAGTTCTGACGAGAGGGGGACGAAACCGGTCAACTTGTGTTTGTGTTTTAAAATTTATCATGGCCTATAGTAAAAAATTTCTTGCCTTTATTTAATGCCATAATACATTTTTGTATCATTAAAAATATATATATATATATATATATATATATATATATATATATATCTCACTTGCAAGCATGAAATTGGCTTTGCTTGACCATCTGTTCTTTGTGACCAAGCAGTAGGGGTGTACTGGGATAAACAGTAGCACCCTCTGCCCTGAGAGATGAAGGTTTGTTTCCTGCCAAAGGGGCACAAAATTTTCTTTAATAAGATTTCTTGGATATTCAGGCTGGTAGGTGAAAATAAATAAATATACTATCTAATAAATAAATGGAATGCCTACTTAAATACAAGCATCCACTAAAAATAACATTTAAAGTGAGGTGGGTGTGTGTGTATATATATATATATATATATATATATTTTTTCTCAGATGGAGTATATCTGTAGAAGAGACAAAATGAATGAAAAGACCATAAGAAAACTATACTTAGTTTAGCCAACATGTCTTGTCACTCAATGGACTTTAACATTTGGCTTGATAAAGTCAGTTAAATGATGAAAGATGTCTGTTAATTGACTAAATTCATGAAGCATTAAAATTGCTGTTGAACCAATAGGGTTAAAAGACATTAAGCATTTTTTATTTATTCCCTTTGAAGTAATTCCAGACAGCAAAGGTACATTATGATCATTATATATATATGTCTATATATAATTGGATGGATGTGAGTTCATGACCCTGGGTTTCACACTCTTTGCGATCATCAGGCAATAAGTACCACACATATAATATATTACATATAATAATGGACTGCATTTACTGATAATTTAAAAGTGTGTGTGTGTATGCATACCCCCATATATATATATATATATATATATATATATATACACACACACACACATACATATAATAATGGACTGCATTTACTGTTAGTCTCTAATTTGACTGTAGTGGCATTTCTCATAATTCAGCACAATCCACCAGGTTTTTTTGTCATTTTGGAATCTTCCAGAATGGTCTTTTATTTGTCAATAAATAGTAAGAACATGAAATTTCCTGATTACTCAGTGTTACCACCATCCTCTTTTGACATTTAGACAGAGCTTTTTTAAACAATATTTATAAACAATGAAAGAGAATTAAAAAATTAATACATAATTTAAAAGCGTGTGTGTGTGTATATGCATACTTCCTGCCACGTATTACTCTATACACACACACACACACACACACACACAAGTGTATTTGTGCAAAACATGCTGGGATATAACAGATAAATTACATTTACATGAGAAATGCTCCAGAAGATGCAAATAAGAAAATAATTCAGAACTGATTTATATTTGTAACCAAACTCACAATATCTATGAAGAAATTATCAGTTTTAGGATAGTTATTGATCACATAATCTATTACCAAACACACTGATCAACTTATCCATTAATAAATATTATTGATCAATTTAACTAATCTCACACATGTGTATCATACTGACTGTAATCCAAGTCAAGTGATTCACTTCAACATTAGACATACAATGTCTACTAAAAGTCATGAAGACAGGAGATACTTAAAAATATCTAACCGTATTTTTTTCTTCTCTAAATGCAATTTTTTTTACAGATTGTAATTGTATTAACAAGCTGAAGGAAAGGAGGAAAAAAAAACCAAAACACTTTTTAGGATTTGTAATAAATCCATAACTTGACACTGTTAATGAACTGAATTTTGAGCTGAAACTTTTGTTCTATAATGTGCAATCAATATAATTAATATTACTCTACTGAATTAAGTGCATTGACAATGAAGTTGAACAATGATGTTGAAAATAAATACTTCCCTTCCTACATCTTCAGAGATTGGTGTATGTATGTATGCACACGAGTACATGATTAGAAATTTTTTTTAATTATATTTTTACATATATATCTATTACAGAAAAGTTTTTTTTTTTTTTTTTTTTTTACAGTGCTGTAATGTATAGCAAGGGTGTTTTGAGGTTGGGGGAAACACCTAACAAATTGTTTTCCCAAGAGCTATGGTGGTAACAGTCAGAGACAGGAAAGAGACGGTTTTAATAAAATAAAACTGGCTCAAAAACCATGGTACATCAGGTGGCACAGTAACTTTGGGAACAAAATGGCCACAGGACCAACTTCACAAGACAGTGAGTCTTGCCAAACTTCCCATTGCTGACTGTTGGTTTTGCCGGTTGTTTTTATTAAAATGAAGCATTTTACAAAAACCTAAATTTTGACCAGTTGCAGAGAAGCCCATATCCAGACAAGCTAAGCTGTCCCACTGTTAACAGGAGGGTGGGGGAGCTGGATGTAAATGTGTGTCCACAAGCAATTCTGGGCCTCCTTTGTGTTTGTACCAACACACGGTTGCCATATACTGTGGGTAAACAAAGCAGTTACTTCTAACAAATTTGCCAGCAAAAAGGACAGAAAAGATTTAGTGCAGGACTATTAAGCTAACAGAATATATTATTTATATATATATATATATATATATACACACACACAATATATATATATATATTTAGGCAGGTTCAAGCAGGTTTGGTTAAATAATTTACACCTATTATGTCTATTTATTTTAATTTTTATCTTTTCAAGTCCACAAATTAATTTATTGGTGGCTGTAGAAAATTGATTAAGAAAAATTCCAAATTTTCCTTTCAAATAATTTTTTTTATTTTACCCAAGTATTTTCAAACTCATCTTAGACCATCTTCAGGGGGTTAAAATATCTGTGGATGTGTATACAGTAGCTGAGTAAATTCAAAATATTTTTCACCGTTTATAGCATTCCAAATCTGAATATGCAAGGGGTGTAACTTTTGTCATTTTTTATTTTAATATTTAAAAAATGATAAGGATTTTTAGTTTTTTTAGTTATATTTTAATTTAATATTTTATATGAAGCTTTGCTGCTACAAACATTTAAAATCTTTGTTGCTATACTTATAACCGACTTTATTTTTGGCCACAGTTCTCTTATATTAAGGACTTCCAGAATTGTAAGTTTTTGCTTATTATTATTTCGATGAAGTACTAATGCATTTTTGACTAATATCTGTCTAAACTGTAAATGTGGATATGGGTATTCCTTTAAATATTCTGAGATATTTCTATATATTAATAAACTATGAAAGTAAAAAAAAATATTGATTTCCATTAAGAATGAAGAGAGAAAACTTTATAAAAAACCACAAGAAAATCAAAGCATAAACAAACTTTATCTTATGAGCAAAACTGAATATATTTGAAATCTTGCTGTTTAAAAGTTTTTTAAGCTGAGTCAAAAAAACGTTCAAATAATGTATTGCAGCTCAGATCAAGAAAGCTGAGAGCCAAGTTCTAATTCCAGTCAAATTCATTACATTCACTTATGTGCTAATACCTTTGGGAAAGTTATGAACTCTTCTCCCCCTAGCTATGAGTAAATAGTAGGATAGACTGGGTTCTATAGTCTTAGGTAGCAATTGGTTTAGAAGGAGGAAAACTAACTATATGTAGCCCTAGTGAATCACATACTATTCAGCTAAGGAAAAGATACTGACTCGATGATCTAGACTACAGTCGACTTTATTATATTTTTATATATTAATAAGCTATGAAAATAAAATAAAAAAATTGTCTTCCATTAATAATGAAGAGAGAAAACAAAAAATATCAAAATATAAACAAACTTTATCTTGTGAGCAAAACTGAGTGTATTTGTAATCTATTTCAAATCAGAGGTTTTTTTTAAGCTGAGTAACAAATTTCTGAAAACACGTACTTGTGAATAATATAACCAAACCTTTTCTGCTTGTAATTTTCATTCAAAATTTCTCATATGCACAAAAAAATATGTCATGTATTCTCTAACATCAATGCTTTTAAATATCAAATTTTTAAGTAAAAAAAAATTTCAAAACATTTAAGAAATTAGGTTGATAATCTATAAAAAACAATCAATCATTTAGACAGAAATTACTGAAAATTTAAAACAAATTTATAAACCAATCAAGTCCTTATACAAAAAAAATCAATTTTGATAAATTTTTAAAAAGTTGCAAAAACTATTTGTCAATATTGGACCTTTGTGCCCACGAAAAAACGAAGTGTCAAAAGGGCAGTTTTTCCCTTGACACCACTATTATTTTAACTACCTTCACTCCTCAGCAATGTTTATAATTTTAAAAAGCAATGATTAGAATTGTAATAAAACCTAAACATATGATGAAAGTGAATTTACATTTTTTGTTCTTGAGAATTTACAACAAAAACATTAAACACTATTTATTTATAAGAATTTTTATTCGTGAATTTATAAATATTTAGTAAATTATTAAAATATGTGAACTATAAGGAAATCTTTATTTACCATTTTATAAAGTTCAAATTGATTAGCAATTGGATTTTTTTAAAAACAAACACTTCCAAGGAGTGAAGGAAGTTAAAATAATCAGCGTCTTTTTTTTGCAGTCACAAGGGTCCAAAATTATCAACTATTTAGCTGCATTTATAAAAAATGTATTTAATCCTTTCAACCAAGCTTTTGCACAAACATATTTTATATTAAACACATTAATGAGTTGATCAAATCTTCAATAAGCACTACTTTCTTTAGATCAACACACACACATATATATATATATATATATATATATATATATATACATACACACACACATATACACACACACATATATATATATACATACACACACATATATACATACACACACACATATACATACATATATACACACATATACATATATATACATACATATATACACATATACATACACACACATATACATACACACACATACATACATACACACACACGCATACGCATACATACACACATGCATATACATACATACACACACATATACATACATATACACACACATATACATATATATATATATATATATATATACACACACACACACACATATATATATTTAGTGTATTGGGGCAGCAGTTCATTATTTAAATATATATTATTAAATATAACAGCCAATGAATATCTATTATGTCTAATCATGGGCCGTTCTAATGTTCAAATGTTTGCTTAAATTTCTGGTGAAAATAAATACAAAAATTGTCCAACATTTGGATATTTTTTTATTAAGTTGGTCCTAAGCTTTCGGCTCACACGAGCCATCCTCAGGGTGGTTATACAGACATGAAACAAAGATATCCACTGTCAAATATGATATTTTGTTATTTTGACATAGAAGATTGCTATGCGATGTCAACATTCATTGTCTGTTATGTTTAAATATATACACACACACACACACACACACACATATATATATATATATATATACATATATATATATACACACACACACACAGAGGAAGCCTGATGTAGTAATGGATAGTGGCTCAGATTGAGGAATCCGAGTGCCATGTCTGAATTCCAGTTAGGTTTGTAACATTTACTTATGTGCAAATACTCTTGGGAAAGGTATGAATCCATCTTTTCTCTCTCCCCAGCTATGAGTAAATTGCTGGACAGACTGAGTTCTATAGCCTTGGGTGGCAACCAGTACTAGGAGAAGGAAAACTCTGAATTCAAAGCCTTCAAATATGGGTTAAAATAGCCACACCAACCCACAAATGGCCAAGGAGTGAGAAAGCCCTGAATCTGAATCTGTTTTGGTGAGCTTTCATCCCTGCTAGCATGGCACCATTTATACATACATACATTTTATAAAGAATGTACAGTGTACAAAAAAGTATTTATGAGGTGGCCCAAAAATATTCATTACCAAGATAAAGAGATAAAGGATTTTGGAAGAGCATTTTTAACTATCTGAAATACAAGCCAGATCGTAACAAAAATAAAAATCTGCAAATAAACACAGGCTTCCTGCTTGTTTGTTTTTTTTTTGTTTTTTTTAATAAACTAAAAAGCCAGTGTTGGCTTATAGACAAAACTAACAACAAAATCAAAATTATCAAATATCATCATTAACCTCTTTTGTTTTCAATTAGAAGTGAAAAATAAATTTAGATGCCAAAGTGCAGTGAGTAATAAAAAATTGCTCAAGATTTTTTTTTTTTGCTTTTTAAATATCAATTCACAAAATGCCAGTAAATCTTCACATGCCCATAAACTGTAAGTGCAGACAAATAAGAAAAAGCAGTTATATATATATATATATATATATATATATATATATATATATATATGCTATTGTGTTTGGGCATGCTAAAAAAAAAAAGGAAGCAAGGGAAATAATTCAGCATTATCACCAGCATACAAGAAAAACTGAAAGCTCAACACTGACCAAGATTATTATAAATTGTACATGAGAGGAAAAAATACAGTAAAAATAATTCAATGCTCAAATATAATATTACAAAAAAACTTATTAGCAATATTTCTGATAACATTTGTAAGTTCTTGTTGTTATCAAGAAGCCTAATTTTACACATCATAAACATAGAGCTTTGATCAAGTAATTTTTTTAACTGTACTCAAATGTTAATTTGAAAGCCAATTAATGTTTCAGTCATTAGCTTCAATTTTGTATTACTTTTTTGTAAATACAAAACCTCTATTTCTTTTACTATTATGCAACAGCCTAATGTCAATCATTTTATACTAGGCTAGGAAATAAAAATTATATTAGTTTATGAATGTGGATCAGTAAGTCCATAGCCTGCTATATAGTTAATAACTGAATTTTGATCTCAAATCTTCACTGTATACCTCTAAATTTCAAATAGGTGAGCTTGGAAAATTATTCTTTTTTGGAGAAATATCCCTCTGAGACTTTATTCAAATCACCCCTTTTATTAAATATTCAAAAAATTTTCTCAAACCCTTCAATTTAGGCTATGAGCATTCTAGGACAAAGTTTTTCAGTTGAATATTTAAAAAAAGGTGTGGTTAGAATAAGGGTGTTATTTCTCCAAAAAGGAATAATCATCTTGGCTCATCTATTTGAAACTCAAAATATAATGCTTGGTTTATGCCATTAATATTCACTACTGAATTAAGTGCATTGACACGGAAATATATTGAAAAGAATTTATTGTATAAAATGCTTTCGTTAACCATTAGGCTGCAGACTTGTTGATATATTGATGCATTTTTTAACTAATTGACAAAACCTTTTAATTACCGACTGAAACACTATGCACAAAATTTTAAAAGTATGCACCATTAAAAGATAGTTTTTAGAAAATTAACCACAAAGACCAAAATTAAAACTAACAACAAAATTAAGTGCCAAAAAATATCACATAATGCACAGCTTTCAACAAAATCAAAATTTATTTTATGTCATAATCATTTCTTACCTGGATATTAAAAAAAAATAAATTTCTGATCTGATCTATGTGCCATATGGAGGTCATGGCTTTCCACAATTTCCTGTACTTTGTAGGTGTCAGTAAAGTTTGGCTTTTTGCTATCTTTCCTAATTCAAGTTCTATCAACCATTTGCACAATCTCGTTAGGTAGGTTATGCATTGCTTTCCTCAGTCCCTCTTGCCTTCATTATGTCCTGTGAGTGCCAAATTTTCTAAGCCCTCTTCCCTAATTATGTGCACTAGAAATTTCAACTCTTTCTGATGCTAAGCATCCTTTTTGTTTCCATTATCCTTATATCTTCCTCGTTGTTTGCATGTTCAGTTCATGATATTCACGGCATCATTCTGTAGAACCATATTTCTGTTGCCTCAAATCTCTTCATCTGTGATGAGATTGTCCAGCATTCACTGCTATGTAGAAAGACCAATATTACATAACAGTCTAGCGCTTTTTATTTGTTTCTAACATAATTTTCCAGTTTCAATTCTTTGCTTAACTTTTGGAAGGCATCTTCCACTATTCCAATGCACCTTCAGATTTCAATGTTACATTTTCTGTTCTCTGTTACAACACTTCCTAGACATTTAAATTTTTGCACTTGTTTGATTTGGGATTTCCAATTTGTAATTTGCATGTTGGATTGTTCCTTTTGGTGACAACCATATATTTTTGGCACTCATATTTTGAAGTATATTGTATATTGTCACTGATACACCTAGATTCATTCTACTTGTCCATTATATAGCATGATGGAGACAAAAGGCAATACCAGGATCATTCTTTGTAACTGAATAAAGTTAATTTTCTTTTTTAAAATCAAGCAAAAATTACTATCATGATATTCTCAGTATCCTTCTGTAGAAACATTTCTGTTGCCTCAAGTTTCTTCTACATCTGTGATGAGATTGTCCAGTGTTCCCTGCCATGTAGGAAGACTGACATTAAATAAAAGTTAATATCTTTGTTTTTAACAGAATTTTCCTGTTTCTTAATACATTGTTTAGCTTTTGGAAGGCATCTTTTTCTATTCCAATGCACCTTTGGATTTCTATGTCACATTTTCCATTGTCTGTTATAACACGTCCCAGGAATGTAAATTTTCTGTCTTTGTTGATTCTGACATTTCTAATTTCTAACAAAATTTTCTTGTTTCTTAATACAATGTTTATATAGCAATTTCTAATGGAAAGTAATAAAAATGCAGATGACATTATTTAAGGGTTCAAATATCCAACAGAGAAGTGAATGTGTTAATACTCTTTATTTTATTTACCAAAATAAAGCATAAGTAGTCTTATACAGCAGTTTCTAATGGTAACTAACAAAATAGCCTCTGACAACTTATTTCAGCTTGAAGCTGGAGAATAAGCAAACTGACACCTTTGACAGCCCAGGAAGACAGTCCATATAGGAGAAGGAAAACCCTAATTTTAAACCTTTATTGCCTTGCAGTCATATCCAAAACATGGAAAAGGCTATAGAAGTAAAGCCAGACAGAAAACCTGTAGTAGGACCCTGAAGGCAGTTGGCTGTTAATACTGACAACTTTCCGATAACTGCAGCCAAGTTGTCCCCAAATGTAAGGCTCTGTATTTCTTTGAATCTTGTTGGCACGGCCAAAGTGTGTGTGTGTGTGTGTGTGGGGGGGGTCATGTAGTCTGGGCAATGCATGTTCTCTATGTATCATTGCTAGTCTAGGAGAAGGAACATTCTGAATTCAAACCACCTGCTACCTTGTATGCATTGCCTCTTTAACTTCTGATAGAAGAGACAGGGTAACTTCAACATCTGCAAAGCAAAAGAAACCAGCAAGCCATTGTACTGTTCTACCTTGAATGTCACCATGAACCACAACTGGGAGTGGTGACCACAGTGGTAGCACTAAATTCACTAACTGAATAAATGGATGAACTAACAAAAACATTGATGGTATTATAAAGGGGTTCAAATATCCAAGGTAGCTGTGAATGTATTAAAGATATTTGCATCAAATTTCAGTTCATATTTTGCCATTAGATTCAATCGACACAATTGTTTATGTCGTCACCAACTTGTGCACATCAAGTTATTAAAAATGTTATTTATATAATCAATTAAAAAAATCCATATAAAATATTAAATTTAATTTTTGTTGTTAACATCTTTTTTGGTCCATGTGGTCAGATAATATTTGCTTTAGGAATGTTATCAGAAACAATATTTTATTTATAAAGTGAAGAGTGTTTGTCTAAAGTATGCCAAATATTGGTAGGAAATCTTGGGTTGATAAAAACAAAACGGAGATAAAAAGTTTAAAAGAAAATTAAATCAAAATAAAAAAAAAATTGAAAGGAAATAAATTATGAAGGTAATTCTACAGGTAAAATAATAAAACTGTTTTTAACCTATCAATTTTTAACTAGTAATTTATTTTATTTTTGTTGCTTCTTATTGCAACTCTCAGATTATCATCAATCATTTGGTCACCATTTCTTTCTCCTTTAGTCATCAAGATGGATTAAATATAAAGAATAATAAGTTTCTAATTTGACTATTAAATTCTAAAAAAAATGATCACAGTTTATTACTATTTTACATCATTTTAGTAGGTTCCTCTGTGAGTATGTGGTGTTTTGGTAAATGTAGGATAGGGTGAAAAGGGATGTAAACTTGTAATGAATAAGTAAATTGTAATGAATGAATGGGTCATGAATCAGATTATCTACATTTAGGATAGTCAATGACGACCAATCTCACCCCACTTCTCCTTTGACCCTGTGTTAAAATTGGATAGTATATTTGGCTGCTCAATTCGAGGATACCCACCTACAAGGGCGACTAGCCAATCTCTATTGCAGACGCTTGCTCAGGGGCATTTGTGCTTATTTAACACTGGTTTATACTGCAACTATGCTGAGCAGACCTTAGTTACAGTTTCTGGGAAAGAGTGTGTTATCAAGTGTGATCAACAATTTGAACAAGGCCAGCACATTCAAATCCTCGGTCACAATGACTTGTGGCTTCATGCTAGCACAGCTATCAATGACTCCCAAAGGTTCCATCTATCCAATTTCACTCACAAGACTTGGATCAACCCATGGTATGGTTTTTCAGGCACTTTCCAAATGTGTCACACGCTGGGATTGACCCTTCCAGTCCAATAACATTAGGAAGTCTCCTTCTGGACAAATTGACCATGGTGAGATTCAAACCCATGTCTCATGGTCAGAATATGAAAGTTCTAAACACTTGGCCATGTGCCTATAAAAAAATTTTATAGTAAAAGTACAATAAATATACAGTTTATTAATTTTTTCATCTTAATTTTGTTACTTCATTATTACAATTTGCAGATTTTCTTTTATTCCATGATCCTTAATATGTGGATTCGAAATAGACAATAATCTTGCAGTTAAATTCAACCCTTTATTTGCCCAGCTCAGCTGCCTCCCTAATTATAGAATGTCAGTTTGAGATTTGTAATAAAAACAAACAGAAAGAAGATGAAAGAAATCCTTGCCAAAAATGAACAGTAACTTCAGTTAATATATTCAAAGACTATTAATGCAAGATTTTAGTCTTGTTTGAAACGGAAAAGATATTACAATGCTTAACATGGTTGTTCAATTTTTACATTTATGTATTAATATTTCAAAATTTTAAACAAATTTGTTATAAAGTTATAGTAAAAAAAACAAATCAATTCTTGGTAATTTTAATGGACTCATTTAAATTGATAATTATACAACATATGCATTAGTAATATTGTGCCAAACTAACATTTTTAATAAAAGGAATCCTTGAAAAAGAGAGTGGTCATATACCAATGAAATATTAGTTACATTCAATTTTACTTAAAAATAAATAATAGGCTATGTATATTTAAATGAGAAAAAAATAATTGGTATGTGTTATACTAACAACATAATTGATAAAGTCAAGTTTTACTATTAAAAAAAAATGAATTTATTATGTACAGTCATTAGAAATTAAATTTGGCTACATGTATTTATATGAAGAAAAAAATAGCTATATGTAGTAAAAAAAATACTATATATGTATGTATTTTGGCAGCAATCTCTCTTTTATACAAGTTTCATTAAAAATGAGTCTTTTTATTTAATTTTTCTGTGTTCTTATACATAGACATGTATTTTGGGTTTACTAACTTTTTTAAATATGTTCTTTTCTACATGAGACATGTAGTATTTCGAGAAACATGGACTGAGTGGATTTCTCATACTCACACTATTAGTTTGAATATAAATATTACCATTATAGTCATTATATTTACATTCAAATTAATGGTGTTAGTATAGGAAATCCATATGTCAACTATGTATAAGAACACAAGATAAATTAAATAAAAATCTTAACTGCAGTACTTTGTCAGTCCTTTTTAATGAAACATATATATATATATATATATATATATATATATATATATATATGCGTGTGTGTGCTTTAGATTGACTTGGCTACATAGCATCTCAATGATCAAGCAAAGCTGAATAGTGCCATACAAGCACTAATCCTTCTCAGATTCTCAAAAGTTCATGTCTACTCAGTGTCGTATCTGAATGTAAACAAAACAATTTCTAAAGAACTAATGGATTTTCTTTCTTAATCTGACAGATTTTATTAACTTAAAATGTTCTTTTTAATGGATACTCATATCTGCTTTGTTCATTTATTAAACAGTATATTTATTTATTTTCGTCTACAGCTTGAATATTCGAGAGATGTTATTAAAGAAAAAGATGTACATGCACATTGTACTTATAGAATATAGGATATATGTATCTAAATACTCAGCTTCTACATAATCAAATTTATTTAGAAACTACAAGAACTTGCCTTCTAACGAAATAGTGAGAATTGTGTTGCAACAATCTTCCACATGTCTTGAAAAAGTGTATATAAAATCTTGATAACTTATAGTGGTTTGAATACATATCACTGGTGCAAGTAGGAAATACCTAACTCTCAGGTTCAAAGTACACTTTAACCTACAGATTTTAAAGATGAAAGTAAAAGATGGCCAATTGTGTAAAATTGTTTAAGACAGACCAAACATGTGTGTGTGTGTGTGTGTGTGTGTGTGTGTGTGTTGTCTGGTTGTTGTTTAGTGGTATGTCAAAGTATAGGTTATTTAATGTTGAAATCTAAATATCTTGTACATAATTTTAGTTTATTTTTGGAGATAATGGTTTGGTAATGCAGGTCTTACTAATTAACCTATACCTGGGAGGAGGGGAGAAGGGGTATAGCCAAACCTTTCCCAAGGCTATTTGTGTGTAAAAATGTAATAAACCCAATTGGAATTTGAACTCTGATCTCTGTTTAACAATTCCAAGCTGTTATCCATAATATATCCAAGCTTACAGCACATCTAGGTACCGACTGTTGCTTAACTTTGGTGATCATATGGGAACCAGTGTTTTAGCATGATGTGACTGCAAGCTCTGTATATATATATATATATATATATATATATATATATATATATATAAAAGCCTCATATAGTACTGAGGAAACTATCTTGATATTAAAAAGGTATATATCTAACCTAAGGAAACTTTCAGTCAACCCTTCTTCAGTGATCAATCATTGGCAAAAACAATTTCTTTTCATTAAGAAACAAGAACAATGAAAAATATATCTGACCTAGCGAACTTCTCGGCCGACCCTTCTTTAATGATCAATCATTGGTGAATGCAATTTCTTTTTTATTAATCCTAACGAGAACACCGAAAAACATTCAGGTGACTATTAAGGTAAGGGAACAAACTGGTACATGATTAAAAGATAAAAACATATTCTAACAAATTTAGAAACCAATTTAATTTGTATGAATAAAACATAATTTTTACTCCTTAAGTGTTATTCATAATATTAATAATGTTAATAGTAATATTTATTGTTTGTTTATCTTATATTCACATTATATTTATTTCCTAGTTTAATTTAACCATTTAAAAATTATCTACAAAATAATGTCAAACGTTAACTGCCAAATACATAAATGTGTTTTTTCAAATTAACTGCAATATGCCCATGTATGTTAATTTATTCTTCCTTTTCTTCTACCTTTTATTCTTTTCACACTTTCTATTCCTCTTTCTTTCTTCACACCCCTGCTTTCTTATATCTTTACTTCATTTTTTCTCTTTATCTTGTTTCCTGTGAAATGACTTATTAAATAGCTTAATATCTGGTCCTTACTCTCCTGCCTTATTCTTAAGTATCTTAATAAAAACAGATTTAAAATTATTCCTATCTCTCCCTTCCCTCTTTAATTTCAACCATATCTGTCATACTACTCCTCCCCCATCTCTCTATCACCTTACATCAACTTAAAACTACCCCTCAAAAGTGTATAAAAATAATACGTAAATTTAAAACATTTTTTCACCCTTGGAAGTGTGATCTGATGAACCAGGTAAAAACCACATACCTGGGAAAATAAATTATAATCAATGGACCCTTAAGGTTGTCTGTTTTCTTTTTAAATTGAATTAATATATATATGTGTGTGTGTGTGTGTGTATCTATAAAATACAAATGCTATTCAAATTTATATTGCTCAAATCCACGAAATATCTTAACAGGAAAGCAATAAGTATCCTTTTCAAGTTTTCCTCTTAGTGTAGTTCTTTTAAGAGCTGTGATTGCATGTACAATAACTGTTAAGCAATAGTTTGAAGGATGAATTGCACTAAAGTATTTTTCACTTCTCACTAAACAACCCCAGATAACTTTAAGTTTTCTTTTTTGCTATTCTTGCCATTTATCACAATGTTCAGATCTTTGTGTTCCATGACCATTTTCTAAAAAAACAATAAGGGCCAAGAATAGCCTTTGAGGAGATTTGAACTATTATTGCCACATCCTTATACTCTATTCACCTGTATAGATCTGGCCATGGAGTAGAATCAAATCGGCATTCATACTCTCAACTTTTACCTCATTCCATTATTCATGCCATATTTTTACTATCTTGAAAAAGTCGGAGTCAGTCATGATCTGAAGTTTTCTTCCTCTTTTAGTTTCTTTTTTACTATTAAATTTTTACTAGTTTTTTTTTTTTTTCCTTCGTCTATGATCATTGCCACTACTCCACCTCTTACTACTACATTTAATTTTTTAAAGTCAGGGATCTTAATATTTTTTTTTTTTTGTTTAAAAAGTCAAAGAATCAAGAAAACAAAAATGGAAGATATTTTCTGAACCTGCATAAGATTTTTTTACTCAATCCTGAATTCTTGATTAGTCTAGAAAAGTTAACTGTAATAAAATTTACTAATTTTTATTTACTTTTTTTTTTTTTTTTTTCGGTGAAAAGGAAAAGTGCTTCTTAACTTTAGTTTTCAATATTGACTATTACAGAATGGTCAGCGATTGGCCTGAGTGCCTTATAGGCATGGTATTTGACAGTGATGGATTGCCTTTGTTGGGCTTTGGATAGAAGTCCAAAACAGCATGAATTCAACAGAGGGTTGTAAGAATTCTGAAGTGTCAATAACATCACCGACACCCAAGTAAGCGACTGGCTAAGACCACCCATGGAGGGATGCTGAGCTAACATGCATTTCTGTGATATCATTCCTCCCACTGCATCTTAGAATCCAAGCTGCCACTACTGTCCTAATAAAATGAATAAGAAAAAGAAATAGTCCTTTATCTTGTTACCATTTTATGTATTAGCATGGAGACTCAGAGATGACATGGAATGCAACATTACTTAAAGTGCGACATTGTCATAATCAGACCATTTTAACTTTGACCTATGATTCCCATACAACTGTCACAAGAAATCTAAACTATTTCTATTTATACAGTCAAACTAGATACATTCTATTATCGCTGATTGGACCCCAAACTACAACCGGTCACAATGAATGGAAGTGTCCTCAGGGAGGCACTGTGTGTTGAAAGACTTGTGCCTCAAACTCACACCTCAAATGAAAATCGTACATATGATCCATTGCTAAAGATGCAGGTAAAATGGTTGGCTCCCTGTACTGCTCCAGTAAGTACCTGATTCCTCATGCTATTCTCGACTTTTACAAAAGCCAGGTCAGGTCAAAAAGGGATTACTGTTGTCATATTTGGAAAGGAGCTGCTCAGATCTCACTCTCCAGCCTTTATAGGGTCTAAAAGTGTGTCTGAGCCTTTGTGGGTAACAAATTATTTACCCACCTTTCAATCTCTCCTACAGGCGGGATGTTGTAAACCTCTCATTGCTCTATTGTTACTTCCATGGAAAGTGCTTGGACAAACTATATTCCTTGGTTCCGCCAATACAAACTTCCATGACAAGGACATGCCATGCTACTTACATTGTAGCAAATGACCCACATTCTCTCTGTATTCCATCAGTAAGAAGTAGGTTCTACTCAAGCAACTTCTTCCTGCAAACCACTGATCTGTGGAACAAACTCCAAAAAAGCTGTTTCCCTGATCTCTAAACTCTTAACCTGTTCAGGTCTAGGTCTGTTATCTTCCCCTCCTATCTGTACAAATTGCCTCTTAACATAACCCTCGATTGGCCCCTGGGCGTTCTACAGGGTGAAACAGTATAAGAAAAAAAATCAACAAAGGGAAATCTATGAAGATAAATTACTGCCCTTTATCTGTTTTAAATTTCTGTTCAATTTAATTCTACTGACATTATTTGCGAACAGATCAGTTTTCTGTCTGCCTAAAGATATCTCATCTTTGTTGAATTGTTCAGTTATTACTAATGTTGTTTCCATGGAGTCTGAGTATATCTGTACTACCAAGCCTAGGGATTGAATTCACAATTATTATACCACCAAATTCCCTAAGCAGAACTGTAATCCACTAGGCTATTGTCATATAGGACAATCCTGAAGTTAAAACTTGGATCCTTAAATCTAATGTTCTTCTTGCCTACTCTGCTACTGCAGCAACCCTGTTGTCAAGCTTAACTCCCTCTGTTGCCACTTTTGTATAAATTTCCTTTGGCCATTGCATTCTTTTTTACGATGCCCCAGTGTTATTAGTTATTGGTATTTTGGGTGCATTATGTTCTTTCTATTTTAATTAATAGCTTTCATATGGTATATATATTAATTAAAATATATATTAATAGCTTCCACATGGTGTGTGTGTGTGTGTGTGTGTGTGTATATTTTAAATATGTCTGGGTGCTTAGATATTATAATCTGATTGCGTTTGTTTTACGCGTGAGTTTAGGACCCCATTCACACACTCTTAGGATTAAAATGGATACATTGTCAAAAGACAGGACATAAAATTAGCTAAAGTAACTTCAATGAAGAAATAAATTGAATAACATATATATTTCTTCTTTTCTCCTCAGTAAACTTAATAGCGATTTTGATCTTGAAATTAGCAGTTTTTAATTTTAATATTAAACTTTATCATATAATCTAGTAATTATTGATTAGAATAAATTCTTTTTTAATACTACCCATATTTTAAATATTTGAATAGTCATTATAACATGACTTCATTGTCAAGCTTTTTGAATTTTCCTATACTTGTATTTTGATTGGTCCATCTAGCTTTTGTAACAACGTTTTCCCCTTGTGAAGGATTGTTAATTCGAAACTTTTAAAACCATTTATTTTACATTCAACATCATCACTTGATAAGACACTGAGAGTGTTGAAACAAAATGGCTATTTTTGTAGTGATTTTATAACATATTTATGTTATAAATTTTTTTAAATAAAGAATTATATATATATATATATGCTTTGTGTACGTGCTGTGTCTCTTTAGGATGTGGGCGATAATGGATCACCACAAGTTGCTATCCTTTGTAACTCTTAGTAAACTTTGCTTTTAGCCATATCACATAATCTGTTCTGCCAACACAAGCATGTGAGATAGGTTATGTACTGCTTTCCTTATGTCCTGTGAGTGTCAAATTTTCTAAGCTCTCTTTCTTCATTATGTACCCTGTAAATTTAAACTATCTCATCTTGATGTTAAGTGTAAGTAAGTTTCTTTTCAGTTTCAATTTACCCTAAAATTTTGTCATTGCTCACATGTTCTGTCCATGGTATCTTCAGCAACTAATAAAGAAAGGTTAGCATAACTTGAAGACAGCTGGAGGGCACAACAGTAACATCGAAGATGAGGACATTAGTCTAACTAAATACGGTAAATAATAACTCACCCCAGACATAAATCAAATTTATCTTGTTTACTTTTTCTTGACAACATGTAATATTGACCAACCCAGAGTTGTGTGATAACCATGGCTCTATTGTGAGAATCAAGTAAATATATATGTGTGTGTGTGTGTGTGTGTGTGTGTGTGTGTATGAAAATATATAGAAAATAGGAAAGAACTCATTAGGTAAATAATCCAAAGTTCTTTAGTATCTTGGTACTTTAATTCAATTTAATTCAAATAATTATATTGAAGTTTTCAGCTCTTGTTTTGAAACATGAGAGCTCTTATGTAGCGATGGAATCCTATTTTTAAATAAATAATTATATATATATATATATATATATATATATATATATATAGTGTGTGTGTGTGCGAAAAGTGTGTGTGTGTAATATATATATATTATTATTTATATATGTGCGGTACTTATTAGAAACCTCTCAATATCAGAGATAGAGCTAACATATTTGGTTGGATTGGTGTGAGTTTGTGATGCTGGGTTTCATGCTTTTGCGATCGTCAGACAAACTGATTAATTTTTAAAAATTTTGGATTTATGTAGGTTTCGTGTATTGGTGTTATTATGGAAATAATTAATCTGTTTGTCTGATGATTGCAAAAGTGTGAAAATGAATTTCATATATATATATATATATATATATATATATATATATATATGAAATTCATTTTTCGTTTCACCTCTTGAAAATGAAGTTTAAAGATCCAGAGAAAAATAAAATTTTCTGGTGTAATAAATTATTACAAATGGAGCTTTAATGTGGTCAGTTTTTCTTTAAATCAAATTATTCGCTCTGACTTAACATTGAGCTCTCTGGATTTCATCCTCCTTGAGATTATCCATACGGATTACCAAGATTTTTGTTACTTAACTATATATATATATATATATATATATATATATATTATATAAACTGTTCAAAATGTTATTAAATTTGTGGATAATTCTTATTCAAGACAGGTTCATTATTCTATCAAAATTATTTTCTGATGTCTTTCAATTCTTATGGGATGTATGAATTAAATTTGCACATTTTTTTTTTAATCTTTTATCCTGAAAAGAAGGCAACAAATAATTTTAAACAATTTTATGTTTTTGTCATGCCTCATATTGGGATACATTAAGAAATTTAATACAGTGTAACCCGGATATAAGAGAGTTGTCGGGACCGGAGAAGAAGTCTCTTATATCCGGGTTTCTCTTATATCTGGGTTTGGTCTATTTTATATACATTAACACAGGCTCTATTCTGGGACCAGAGAAAATCTCTCTTATATCTGGGTCTCTTATATCCGGGTTACACTGTAACATTATTTTCAATGCACACAGTAAAATACTTGTTAATTAGAACATCACTATTATAAAAGAATAACCTTTTTATAAAGAGAGTGTGACATCTTGATGTTGGCAATATGTCCATGCTGCCAATAATTGTTCTGTACAAAAGACAGAAAATATATTTTCTCATTATTTTTTTCCATTCTTAGAGCAAGGATCTATTATTCCATTTGGTTTTGTATGGTTTCAAAATTAAACTCAATGCTCTGAAAAGCTTAATTGTGCACCCACAATATGAGACATTATTTAACTTTAATATTTCAACAGGTTAGTGTGTGAGAGCATAAGTGTTAAGTTTGGATGTTTATGCAAGAGAAGGCTAGAATTCATCAAGTCATATACAGTTAAGGAATTTAGCAAGTCATATACAGTTAAGGAATTTAGCATTTCATATACAGTTAAGGAATTTAGCATTTCATATACAGTTAAGAAATAGGAATAAACAGCTGCTGCTTGGTTATAACAGAATTTTTAGTGGGTAGGTAAGGAGGAGTCCATATCAATGTAAGATTTAAATATGATTATTGATCTTGATGTTCTGATTTTATTGTCTATTTCTGTTAACTATGATTTTGGTTTAGTGCATATTTACTACAAGGAAAGTTGGTTCTTTGTATTGTGCCTGAAGGTTTTTCTCGCTGAGTCTATCCTTCACATCTACAAATCTACCATTTGTCCATGCATTGAATACTGTTGCCATATATGGTCTGAGGCCCCTGCTGTTCACCTTGAGGTTCTCGACAAATATGTAATGTGATGTGATCGGTACCAACTTGGCATCACGACACCAGTCACTTTCTTATAGATGTGATGTGTCTTCTATCTTTTCTACAAATATTTTCATGGTAACTGCTCTGATAAGCTATTTTCACTGGTGCCCTGCCTGCATGAATTTAAGCATGTTACTAGGTTGGCATCTTGCTTCCACCTTTTTACTGTCAAAACAGTTAAATTGAACAGCCTCTTCTACTCCAACAGCTTCTTCTATTGCACTTCCTGACAGTGAAACTCCCTTCGTCTTACTTGCTTCTCTGATAACTATTTACATTTAAATGTAATGTTAATCATCTTTTGATGCCCTGATCCCTGTTCTTTTTATCCTTTCCTCAAACATCCCCTGTACCCAGTCTATTCTCTTACTTTCACTCTCTGTAACCCCTTGCATACTAGTGGTACTCCTACTTTGCTTGAGGTGAAATACTTAAAAAAAATTTTTAAAAATAAACTAGAAAAACTGAAGGTTTTGAAACTATTTTCGGGAAATTTTTCAAGTGGGCTTATTGATGCAGTTTAATCAAATAAGACTCAGTTGTCTATAGAATATCTTAAGGGATGGGATTGCAGTTACTCTGTGCTGAATTAAACAAAAAGTCTACAGAAGATTAAAATGCTATCATTATTTCTAAGATGCAACCACCACTTCTTCACTGTTTCTTTTCTTGCATTCCTTACTTCTGATTTTTTGCTTCCCTGATAACTATAATCTTCAAAAATTTAAATGTAATGTCAATCGGCATCTTCCATCTTCTTGAACTGTGTTCAGTTTTTTGTCTTTTCCTTAATCCTCCCCACTAAAGTCTTCTCATTCTCTTTCACTCCTCATAATCCCTGTGTTCCCATGGCATAATTACCTTGCTTGAAATGATTAAAGAAAATATATATCTTGCACATCGAGTGCTGGTATTGATAAAATAGTACTCGATGTAATATAACAGAGCTATTAAGTATACAGTGCCACTTGAAAGTTTGTGAACACCCCTGACATTGTGAAAAAATTTAAAATAAACCTAAATGTACATCCAAACAGTAATTTGTAAAGTAGACTCTCCAAATAATGAACACAAAGAAAAGGACATATTTTTATTATTTATTTAAAAAAGGGATTTATTTCACCAAAACTGAAAATTTGATATTTCAATTTGACTTTCACAAACTTTCAAGTGGCACTGTATATATATATATATATATATATATATATATATTGTAATAAAAAGAAAGAACAGTAAGATATATAATCCAGTGTTCTTATTGATATTTTTATTTTTACAAAACAGTGCTCAATGTAAATTTACAGAGCAAAAATATTATAAATTAACTGATTTAAAATATGGTTTCTTTGCTACACAGGAATTACCATGTTTCAAAAACTGAAGCTAAAAATTTCAAATTATATAGTTAAATTAAAAGCATTAATTCTCTTTCATCTTCAAGTGATTTTTGAAATAACTTATTTTTAAATTTAAAATGTGTGAAAAGGGTATCTGACTAAAACATTAGCTTTCCAAACATGAGAACCAGGTTCAAATCTCACCATGGACAATTTGTCAGGATTTTGGTTTCTTAATTTTATCAGCCTTTGGGAGGGCAATCCCGGCATGCAGCACTTTTGGAAAGTGCTTGAAAACCATTCTATGGGTTGACCCAAACCTTATGAGTGAAATTAAACTATTTTTGCACCATTGATGGTTGTACAAAGCCATCATGAACAAGGGTCTGTGCGTACTGGCCTTGTTCAGACTGTTGATCACATCAGATAATGTGCTTCCTCTTCAAGAAACTATAACTAAGGTACACTCAGCATACTTGGAGTATAAATCACAGGTGGGCTCTGTGGGTGTTAAACAAATGCAAATGTACCCAAGCATGCATGTGCAACAGGGATTGGCTAGCCACCCTGGCTTACAGGTATACATGGATATGAGAGGCTAGGCAGTCTGTGTGTGTGTGTGTGTGTGTGTGTGTGTGTGTGTGTGTGTGTGTATATATATATATATATCTCCACACGCACGTGTGTGTGTGCGTATACAAACACAGGGTCTCATATATTTGGATAGTGTGGGGTTTTTTTTGTTTTTTTTTTTTAAATTTAGCTCAAGTGATGGATTAGTTAACTAAAATTTACAGTAAATGTAAATAATAGCAGACAGCCTTTGAGCGTGACCAATGTCAGACACACAAGATGGGGTTGAAAAGTTCTTAAGCTTAACAAAGGGATTTAAATAGAAAAAGAGAAAACACCAAAAAACTAATGTCTGATCATTTGATCAAATTTTGGAAAGTAGGTCAGCCTAACCCCATAAGCTAAAAAAGATTTTTTACATTGCTTTGTTAATATAAAATAGGCTTCACTTCTTGACAGCCATTCTTTACTTTTCATTCCATGTTGAATAAATTTCTTTGTTAAACAGAGAACAGATAAAATAAAACAAGAAAGACTAATGATGAAAGCAAGTAGCCAGCTATTTATTTTCCAAGAACATATGCCTGCTAGCATGGGTAGCCAATCCCTCTTACAGACACCTGCCAGGCACATTTTGTTTGTTCAGCACCGACCAAACCCAACTGTGGTTTGTAATGAATCTATGGTGAGCAGATGTCTGTTACAGTTTATGGGTGAGAGTAAATGAATTGGCATGAATTGGACAAGGCAAGTAAGCTCAAACTCTCAATCACGGTAACTTGTACCAACTAAATTTACTTTGTAATGTTTGGTAAAATTCACGGTATGGCTTTCAAACAATTAACAACAGAACCACATGCTGGGATCACATCCTCAGGCCAATAAGTCACCTCCCCGACAAATTGAATATGACATTTCAACCTGGGTCTCATGGTCAGAAAGTGAATGTTCTAACTGCTCTGCCACTTGTGGTGAAAGCAAGAACTGTTATAATCATAACATCAAAAAAGTATTTATTTGTGATTACAAGTAGAATCCTGGAGCTAACTTTCTAGAAATGCATTAGATAAATGGAAAAATAAAATATTTTTTTCTGATATTGATAAAAAGAAAGAAAAAAACATTTTTATGAAATGTGGTTTTCTTTGTATTTTCTCAGCAGTAGTTGTTAATCTCGTGTATCATATCCTGCCCCTCCCCTTACTGCTTAGGCACTTATGTAGACTCTATGCCTTAGTGATGATAATTTGGAAGTCATTTACATATCACTACAAATATATTTCCAAACCTATAACACATATCTATAAGGGTTGTTATTTAATCAAGTGACTAGGGAGACCAGTTTGGTTGAGCTTGGGTAGGCCTTGGAGTAGAGATCACTGATACTCAATGAACTCCAAAGTCCTACCCAAACTCAATCATTGGGTATAAGACACATGGTAATTTCTGGAAGACTTCTTACATGACAGAAATATAGTAAGAATATTGTTTAAATATAGAGTTTGTTATCTAAGTTTATATAATGGTTATGAGCTTTTGGAAACAAGTATTGATTGTGAATATCGGAATTATTTTGTCAATTTTTATGAATATCAATTCACCATCAAATTGTGTTGTCTTGAAGTCAGTACAACACTAATATGTAACTCTTTAGCCTTGAGAGAGCAACTATACTAGAACAACAACTAATTGCCAACTGTAGAGTAAGTAATAGGCAAACTCTGTCACAGTGCTTCCCTTGATATGAGCAAGGTTTGTATTGTAAGACTACACATGAGGAAATGGCTAGAGCTGGCTCAACTTATCTTGGGGTGAATGCCAAGATAATACAATATAATATATAAGTCACATTATTTTATAGAACTTCTTTTATATACTTTGCAGTTGATAAATTAATGCTAAACAGACTATTTGTCAATAATGTATCTCGGTTTGAATATCGGTATACTAGATTGTTATTAGATACAGTAAAATGTTAAAAAGTGGGGAGAGGTATTAAAATAATCTGCTTTAATTTTAATGTTAATTTTCTTAAAAAGAAATAAAAATTGAAATTGCAATTTTTGGAAAAAAAACAAACAAAAACAAAAAAACAACATGCAATGGTAAAAATTAAGAAAATGTTAAAAAATTTAAAAATATTGAAAGTGAAATGAAGTAAAAAATTTTTTTTACATGCAAGATAAAAAAAACAATAAAAAAATAAAAAGAAAAGAAACAATAGAAAACAAAATAAAAAAACAAAACAAAATAAAAAAAAAACTTAAACATGAACTGGAAAGAAAAACGATGGAGAGCATTTTATAAAAAATATTTTTTTAACTATTAAAACAGAAAATAAAGAATTTTCACTCTGCTCATATAAAAGAAAAATATTAAAAACAGAATTACATGACACAAAATGCAAAATAAATAAATAAAAATAAAATCATTAGCTGTTTTAGAAATGTTAAAAATTCCCTCATAACAATCCAAGTAAAAATAACAAAATTTTTTACCCTCTATTAATAAATTAAGAAGAAACAATAGCACTAGTTTACTAATTTGTTAAATAAATGCAGTAGCACGATTATACGAATTTGTTAATTGATGAGCAATATGAGGTATGATATAAATATGTACATATAATTTAACAACCTACTAAATGTGAGTATGTGTGTATATATATATATATATATATATATATATATATATAAATATATTTTCTGTTTATATGTCATTTTTATAGATGTAATTTATTTAAGAAAATACTCCATTTTTTAATTAAATAGTATTAATTACATTTACTGGGGTTTGAAAAAAACAAAACAATATATATATATATATATATATATATATATATATATATATATATACTATATTGTATTATATATATATATATATATATATAAAAAAAATAAATAAATGAGAATATAAATTTTCATATACCAGAACAATATTAGAGAAATGAATGACAAAGTGGGAAAAAAATTGTATATCATGTTTTGTCTTTGAAGTCCTAAAGGACTAAATGTGTTACACAGAATTTTTACTCACTTTGTCATTCATTTGCTTTTATATATATCACACATTTGCCAAAATCAGTATTTGAATGACCAAACATTAGAAATTCTTTTTAGGTGAAATAGTATGAGAAACAATATACCTACCAAACATGTTAAATTGTGAGTGATGATGGTGTAATAAAAAAAGTCCCATTTTATATACCTCGTGGACTCTCCTATCCTGAACGATAAATGAGGGCCATCCAATATTGGATGGTGCCTTTTGCTTTACCCTTATGCATGCTAGCAAGGGTCTGTTGTAGAGAAGATAAGGTTAAGGGAAAGACATATTTCATTTGTGCTTTCTTAAGTGTGATACTAGCCCAGCCTTGCTGCGGGCAGCAAAGCCACACTAATAGGTGAAATTTGTTAAAGCAGGATTTTGATGGTGTGTTTGCTTCAGATCTTGCCAAAACTGATCATGGTGCCTCAGTCTACTGTCTTCAAAACCCTTTAACTTAATGAAACATGTCTTACGTCACTCCTTTCGGTTTGATGCTTGGGCTTCTATGATTTTCAGAGCAAAATTGAGACGTTTCAAGTTGTCTTTCAATTCGCATATCAATTTTTTTTATATATATATATATATATATATATATATACACACACACACACACACAAAGGGTGTGCTGGGTAAATTGTTGCCATTTAAATTTTTAATTTTGCACATGTGTCTTGTTTTTGATTTTGCCAAATGTACAGTATAGTAAGGTCAGTTGGGCACTATCTGTGAGAAAAAGAGCACCATGATGCAATTCACTGTGCCAAAAATTTGAAAACGGCAAGCTGTACAGCTTGGCATTCACACTGAAAGCTCCAATATGAACATTTCAGCATGTTTTGGTGCCAATCTGAGGACAGTGAAGAAGATTCGGAAAGAGTTAGAGGAGTCTAATAGAGATTACGAAAGTACAGCAGCTTGGAAAAATTACCCTGATGATTCTGATAAGACAAGAACCTGCAGACTCAACATGGAGGCTTACATCAAGTGCCTTGAAGAGGTAATGGTTCCCTGGCTCAAGAGGGTGGCTGCTGGAAGACTATACCTGGCAACAGGACTCAGCACCATACCATACAAACAAAATTTTAAAGGTCAATTAACCTACAAATCACTTGATGAATGTTATGATCCTTGGTTTTAAAATTATACACTGTATAAGGTCTTTCGCAAGTACTTTCAACTGTAAAGTGGGTCATCCTCAGGCATGGAAATTATTTTGTTTTTGGTAAAATGTTTGTTTGTGAAAGGATTTCGCCATTTTATATCATTAACTTTACTAATCTACTTTTTGTATGAATGATTCATTGTAATATAAATTGAACCGCACCACATATTTGGTATATATATATATAGTATTTATTCAAAAATTATAACAAACATGTTATAACATCACTACAAAAATAACTTCTGGTGTCTTGTCAAGTGATGGTGTTGATTGTAGAATAAAGAGTTTTAAAAAGTTCAAAACCAACCAAACTTGCCTTAATAGGGGAAACATTGTTATGTAAGCTACAATGACGAATCAAAATAGAAATATATAATTCAAAAAGCTTGACAATGAACCTTAGATACAATTTATTAATGCCTTAATGTTAATGTTAGACTAAATTAGAAATCATTCTGATTAATTTCTAATTTTACTATAAAGTTAAAAAAATAAAAATTACAAATTTTAAATTTAATCCTGAATTAAGTTTAAAATATTATAAAACTATTCAAAAATATTTTATATATATATATATATATATATATATTTACTAATGTTCACCCAATACAAGGCCCAAGAGCCACTCATGGTAAAGGGTTACTGAATGAGGAGTTAACAAGTACAGCTTATGAGGATATGTAGGAAAGATAAATTGAAGATCTAAAGATTGTAGTGATCAGAAAAGCATCCTCTCCAGAGTCCATTCCATATATATATATATATATATATATATATATATATATATAAGTGAGAGATAGATAATTGTGTAATATAAAATTATAATAAATTTTAAGTTCAGTTACAAGTCACAATATCACTCATGGTGGCAACAAATAAAAACTGATCATGATATTGGTTTTATTTTGTTTCCTTATTCATAAAGTGTTTAAGTTGTAAAAAGAAAAAAAAGAAATGAGAACTTAGGTTAATTTCTTCATCTTTGCAAAGTAAATTTCCATAAAGTTTTGAATCTCTCCATTTTCAGCTGTCTTTGATGTTCATGGGAATATCTTTTCATTTAGTACTTTTATTCCATTTTATTTTAATGCAATCAGCAGTAGCCTCTCATAATATAACATATTTCAATTTAACATAGCTGCCTCAAAATATACATATTTATTTCAACAATGAAACAGGTTCTTGAACAGGTATCCTATTTTCATAATGTTTCAAATAGCTGCTTCACAGTTATTCCCAAGACACTGTTTTATCATGAGCAGACAGTAAACTGTTGTTTGCTTGTGGTTACATTTTTCATCTTATTTCCAGACTTTAGAATTTAATAGCAAAATTTCCAAATACTGAAACATTTTATAATTGCAATATACTTGCCATTGAAGTATCTTTTTTAAATTTTTCCATACAGTAGTATCAAAAGAATTTTGAACACTAAAATAACCATGATTGCCTAGGAGAGAATTATTGAAACAAGGAACTAGAATAATTATTAAACATAATGCAAAATAATTTACATGCAAATTAACTAAAATGATTGAGTATTTATCATAATAGCTATTGTCTTAATTAGATTTTAATTAAAATATGAAGATTTATTGCTGCTATTATATATAGTGGATATCTGGAAAGTTCATGTTGATTTTTAGTTGTTCGTGTTCCAACACATTAGATCATATCAAATTTATCAACAGACATGCTTACATTTCCAATTAGAACATGCTTCAAACTATCGCTTGAGAAAAAAAGTTTAAAATTACTTAATTCATGTCAATTTTGCATCCATATGAAAATGTAAGATTATAAGGTGCATTTTAGACACTTAATACATTTTTACTGTAAAGGCAAAAATGCTTCGCAAACAACAAAGATATGTTGGTGATTGTAGCCTTATTGATGAAGAATGCTCAGGCAGACACCCCCCATTACAGATGACAAATAAATGAAGATATTGATTGAGAATAGCCCACACTACACAATGCGGGAATTGGTAGAAACACTAAATTTATCAAAATTAACCATCCATAAGCACTTAGTGTATTCAAATCACTACGGTGTGTGGGTACTACATGATTTGAGTGAAAAGAATCTTTTGGATTGCATTTCATCTGTATTTTGCTGTAGAAATGCAATGAAAATGCACCCTTTTTTGAAGCAAATTGTGATGGGTCATGAGAAATGGATTGTTTCAATGTTCAGTGAAAAAGATCTTAGAGTAAGTGACATGAACCAACTTTAGCCATCTCAAAAACAGGTCTTCATCATAAGAAAGTCATGCTATGCATCTGGTGGGAAAGGAATCCTCTACTATGAGCCTCTTGCTAAATAACTAGGCAATTGATTCTGAAGAGTAGTGCTCACAACGGGATGAATTAAAAAGGCGGCAATCCAAGAAAAATGCCAAAAATTGATAAGCAGGAAAGGTGTTTTCCATCAGGATAACCTCCTGTTTCTTTGGTAGCCCAGTAAAAATTGTTGCTGCTTTGCTGAAATATGTTACCCTATCTACCATATTCACTAGATACTGCTCCTTTGCATTTTCATTTATTTAGGTCCTTGCAAAATAATCTCAATGGCAAAAATTTGAATTCTTTTGATAACATAAAAAAGAACCCACCTTAATGAGTTCTTTGCCAAGAAACCACCAAAATTCTGGGAAGATGGAATCTTTAAGTTGAAGGAAAAATGGAGAAAGTTTATTCAACAAAATGGTCTATATTTAGTTGAATAATTATTTAATTGCATAATTTTGTTTTGTATTTTAATTTACCTTGAAAATAGGCATGAACTTTCCAGAGAACCATATATATATATATATATATATATATATATATATATATATATATATATATATATATATATATATATATATATATAGACTATAGATGAAACAAACTTGATTTGAAATTAATAATAATGAAAATACTTCATCTCAAAAAATTTTGATAATTTTAGACTTTTCTAAAAAATGCCATTAGGAAAGTTATGAATACACCTCTCCTCTCCTCCAGTGATATTGAAGTTTTTCGGCTCTTGTTTTGAAACATGAGACCTCTTATGTCGTGAGTTGGAATCATATTTTTAAATAAATAATTATATTTATGCTCTACTTTTGTATCGAGCACTATTTTTTTAAAAATAATAAATAAAATACTAAGGAACTTTGGATTATTTACCTAACCAGTTCCTTCCTTTTTTTATATATATATATATATATATATATATATAATAAAAAAGGCAAACACTAATATTCCATGGTCATAATTTATTCCATTGGAATTGTTTACGATTCCAATGGAATAAATTATGACCATGGAATATTAGTGTTTAAACCTTTTTATTATATCCTTACTCTGTCCTAGACATCGAGTTCTACCTGGATTCTTCCTCTTGGAAAATTTTTTTCTGAAAATATACATGTATGGGTATTTTTATATATATTTTGCATATGTATGTATATTTTCCACTAATATTATCGATATATATATATATATATAGGTAATACAAACTTTTTGAAAACACAAGTTGTCTAATGAAATATGTGTATCTACTAAAATATACAATTTAAAGTGATAAGAAATAATGTCAGGTTAAAAATAAAATACATCAATTCCTTAAAAGTATAAATAATAGTAGATAGTGACAAGTTCTTGAATGAGCAAAAAAAACAAAAAAAAACCTCTGATGTTTGGTCATTTCATTAGATTTTGGTAAATGTGTTGGGGGCTGCTGAAAACCTCTTGCTTGAGTGCACTTCCTCAGGTAATTCAGTGATCTGATGTTTTATAATCGAAATATGGATTTTGGTGGCTGGATTGAGGTGAGAAGTTTTCACCAACCCCTCATATCTACATGTGTGTGTGTGTGTGTTCATTCAAAAGCCTCCCAACACAGTGAAAATTAACACTCTTTTAGTAACTTGTAATTTCCTTTGGGAAATATGATGTAAAATTACTACTTTTGGTGTTGTGTGTTTAATTGCATTCAGAATAGTTTCTTTGATTCATGTTTCATAACATTTCCATTTTCTAATGGATCCTTAAAAGAAATTCCAATATGCTAAGACCAGGAAACATGGATATCATTCTATAGGACCATGGCAACCACTCCTGCAACCTGGAAACTGCTGATCCATCAGTGCTTGATTTACCATATGAATATTGACTTCTGGATCACTCTGTACACATATATACTGATTTCTTTAAAATTAGATAAAGAATCTAGCTTTATGTAGAAATTTATGAGATTTTTTTTTTTAAATCAAAAAAAAAAAAAAAAAAAAAAAAAAAACCTTTTTATTTTGAAATTATTCTTAACATTTTAAAGGTGTTCTTTTAAGGTTGAAAAGATTGCATAATTTTTATTCAATTTTTAAAAAAAATCTTGTAAGTCTTTATATATATGTGATAAAATAGTTAACTAGTAGGAACTGGGAATATTTTTTTTAGCAAGATATTTTGTCAGTCAATTTCAAGTGGTTAAATATACTACAATAATTTTTTTACTTATATTAATTGGTTGTTCTCTATGGTTCTAACTCATTGCAGGTTATTTAAAGTCAGAAAATATTTTTAGATTATGATTTAAGCACTTTACTTTTATAACTTTAATAAAAAAAAAAAAAGAAAAGAAAGAAGTAAACTTTTTACATTATTTTTAAATATCTTTTGAATGTTATTTCTTTTTTTGCCTCAAAGATATTTAAAAAAAAGAAAAAAAAAACAGAAGTAAATTTAAATAAAATATTTTTTTCAGAGATAAATACTTAAAAATAAAATAATTGAACAATGAAAATTATATTTAAAAAAAGAATATCTTTAAAGAAAAACTCTGAATTCTTTTTTTTGTTGTTTTTTAACAAAAAAAAAATTTTTTTTTTTTTAAAAAACAAAATGTTTAAAAAAAATTTTTTTCGAAGAAAAATATATTACAAGAAATTTTGGGAAAAAAATTTCACAAAATTCATTTTTTCCCCTGCTAAAAAGCAAACATTTATAGGCAGAAAAAGAGCAGTAGCAAAAAATATCTAGCACCTCTATGCAGAAGACAAACACAGCAGCAGCAGCAGCATGGTGGGAGGGTTAGGGGTGGGGATATCGTGGATAATTAATGAATTAATAAATTAACGAAGGAAAATAAATCAGTAAATAAAGTGAGTAAAAAAAAAAAAAAATAATCAGGTAAGTAAGTGAAATGAATATGTAAGTAATAGATAAATAGTATGAAATAAGGAATATTGTTGCTGAGAGAGAGGGCGCTTACATAGTCTCCGTAGAAGTCAGAGGCCAAGCCGTTGGGGGCCAAATCGCTGCTAAGGACATAGTCAGAGTCCAGGGAGAAACGCCTGTCAAATACCTTGCCACTGCTGGAGCTATCACCACAGTCTTTGCTTGACCGTTTTTTCATCCATCGTTTTTTGGACACTTTCACCAACTGGATCTGAATATTTCAAGGAAGCAAGCAGTAACACTAAATGACTCGAGAAGAAAATGATGATGTGTTTTAGATGCTCATGTGAAGAGAAAGAAAAACATAGTGAGAAAGAGAAAAAAAATGAGGGAACATACAGAATGAATAGCGAGAGAAATATAGAATAGTAGGGGAGAGATAGGAGAGTGAACGTACAGAGAGAGAGAGAGAGAGAGTGCGAGAGGCAGAGAGAGAGAGAGAGAGAGAGAGAGAGAGAGGCAAGAGAACAGAGAGAGAGAGAGAGTGCGAGAGGCAACGTACAGAGAGAGAGAGTGCGAGAGGCAACGTACAGAGAGAGAGAGTGAGAGAGGCAACGTACAGAGAGAGAGAGTGAGAGAGGCAACGTACAGAGAGAGAGAGTGAGAGAGGCAACGTACAGAGAGAGAGTGAGAGAGGCAACGACAGAGAGAGAGAGAGAGAGAGGCAACGATAGAGAGAGAGTGAGAGAGGCAACGACAGAGAGAGAGTGAGAGAGGCAACGTACAGAGAGAGAGAGAGTGAGAGAGGCAACGTACAGAGAGAGAGAGTGAGAGAGGCAACGTACAGAGAGAGAGAGAGGGAGGCAACGTACATAGAGAGAAAGTCAAAGAGGTAACGTACAGAGTGAGAAAAGTGGTAATGTACAGGTAAAGAAAGAAAACTTAGGGAAGTAAAAGCAAATGTTAAATACAGATTGACTCTTATTTTTCTTTTTAATCTCACAACTAATTTTGATCTCATCAAATAAGATCAGAGGATACCATTTTTGTTTTGATGTCGACCCCTTGAGATGTCAGGCAGTTTAGATTTATTTATAATGTCTGCTGTGGAAAGAAGATTGGACAAGAATGGCTAATTGGATTTTTTGTCATCTTTTATTCAAATGACAGACAGTAAGCGATCAGGAAAGAACAGATGTAGTTTGCATGAATCATTGACTAGCTAGCCAACAGATTGTAAAGAGAAAGTTAGATAGGTATCAATAAATTGGCATGTTGAGATGGATCCATCATAAACACAGTGGAGAATGAGTGGCAGAAAGCAAGGAGGAAAATCAGAGATGGAGAAGAGGAGAAAGAAAAAGATCGATGAAATGGAAGACAGTAAAGTACATCATTTACATTATTCGGACTACTGTCCTCATCTTTGTTGCCATATTTATTACAACGTTTCAGCCGTTGTATGCTCTGGCCTTCTTCAGGTGATTGGAATGTTGAACTTAACCCTTTATTTTGCTCACTGGGGTAGACTGTTCTAGTTCCACATGCAATGTTATCAGTTATCTCCTGTTAATTTCCCTCTGAAAGTTCTCCACTGCCTTAACCAGGTATTGAACTCACACTCTTTGGGTCCTGTCACTGTGCCATGTGTCCTTGAGAACATCTGTGTAAGAATTTCTGGGTATTATAAACCTAATGTCTTCAGCAACTATTTTTTACCAGTGCTCATATTGTAATTTTTGTTGCTGTTATCATTGCATGTTTTTACCATAGCTCATATTGCAACTTTTGTTGTTATCACTTTTCTCTGGCACTCCTTATTACTGGTTCCCATATTGTATTCATTTCTATGCTTGGTCGACTCAGGGCTAAGTTCGACATTTCAACCACCTGAAGAAGGCCTGAGAATACAACAGCCAAAACGTTGTAATAAATATGGCAAGATGAGGACAATAGTCCGAATAATGTAAATAATGTACATAATACCTCATCTCAGAAATATAGACAAAGACAGTAAAGATAGTGATGAAGTAAGGAAGAAGATGAACAGATAAAACAGAGACATAAAAAAAAAGAACAAACAGGCGGCCATTCTACCAGGAAATGGTATATGTCTCAGGAATCAAGTATATCTGATTCATGGTCAGAAAAATAAACTAGATTTTGACTAAGTAGCACCGGTGTATCATTACCTAATGAGTTATTTACATGTGTTGCGATATCACAGGTAGGATTTAATAAATAGGTCAAAGCTTTCATGTATTCTAATGATTACAAATAAAGAAATAAATATTCAGGTGATAAATAAAAATGAAACAATGATTGTATTTTTAGTGCCAACTTCATTTAAATCCAGCATGCATAGACAAGGTTTCAGTTTCTGTTTGAATTCCAGGGATGAAGAGTTAACATTATTTACATGCAGACTATTGTTCTCATTTTTGGTGTTATTAAAACAACATTTCAGTCATTTTTGCCATACGGCCTTCATTAGGTTCTTGTCAATCTGGGTAACATTCATGAAATTTTGAATTGAACTCATTATCTTATGTGCATAAGGTGCAGGTTTTTCTTTCATCCAAAATAGTTGCCAAAAATCTGCTGCGTCTTATACTTTAGTTTAGAAATCAATCCCATTTTTTCCAGGACTCAAAATGGACAAAATTGGATTTATTTGTTAACTGGAAAGATAATATCTATCTAATAGCATATTGTAACGAAGGGAGATAAATGTTTCATAATTAAAACCAAAACAACCAGTATTTATTTTGATTTATTTTCTCAATGTGTACTGGTGACTTAGTTGCCTTATATCCCAAAAGTTATTATCACAATTTTTGTAATGCTTACGAATCACAAAAGTAAAGAAAATGTCCCCCCACTCTTTTTTTTTTTTTTTTTCGTAAGTTTTGGTCATTTTCTTTGCTTTAAAACCAGGTTGTGTTATATACACGAAAATAAGCTTTTTTCTATTGGAATTTCCCTGCTCTTTTAACTGCATCTTATACTCTCCTCAGCAATCTATACACAACAGTAATTGTTCTTTTCCACTGACCATATCTAAGGATATCTCATCTACTTCATGCTTAGGGCTACTCTGTTTTAGCTTATCCTGTTTTCCCATAGTACACACTGCCTGGCTTAGGTATTGAACCCACAATTACTGTCACCAAATTCACAAACTAATGTTTTAATCAACTATTATCCTGAATGGAGAACTTAATCTGCCTGCTGATGAGAACTTGATTTATCCCACAGCATGGTCAGCAGAATGAGAACAATTTATCCTCATAGATTAAATAGTGGATGTAGTTCAAATTTCTCTGAAGGTTACCTGAATCAACAATCACCTGATGAAGGCTGAAGGGTGCAATGGCCGAAACAATGTGATAAGAACAAAGATGAGGATAATAGTCTGCAACATGTTTTTAGTCACTAATAAACTAAATATTTCTTGTGGGAGAGAAAAAAAAATGTGATTTAAAATGGAATTTTGCAATTTCTGACCTAAAAGTTATTGTAGAAATTGAATGAAAAACCTGATAAAGGGATTGTTAATGGTCTGGAATTAATTCCGGCATTACTAAAATAAAGCTGTTACATGGATAATATAATGAAATCCAAATAATTTTGCTATCCAAAGACAGAAAAAGTATTCAAAAGAAAGAATAAAAAATCCTTGTCAGTGATCAAGAATTAAGAGAACATGACAAAGAATAAAATTTAAGAAATACTGGAAAAACTAAATTAAAAATGAATTAAATTTTTCTTGTCTGTCATATTCAATGAAACATGATTGAAAAGAAAGGTTGCTGCCCAAATATATATATATATATATATATATATATATATATATATATATATATATATATATTATATATAAATTTTAAGGTATGCTATATTTATGGGTAAAAGTGCTCAATATCAGGGATAGAACATATGCAAATAAAAAACTGTACACTGAGGTCAACACCAAGTGGCAAAAGTGTTTCAGGCTTGAATGAAATCTTCAAGTTTGTATTAAAACATGAAAGACTGTTGCTACTTGGTGTTGATTTCAGTAACAGTGGAATAATGAATATCGACTCAGATTGAGGAATCAGAGAGCTGAGTTTGAATTCCAGTTGAGTTACATTTATTTACGTGTAAATACCTTTGGGAAAGGTAGGAATTCATTTCTTCTCCTGTTAACTATGAGTAAATAGTAGGACAGGCTGGGTTCTATAGCCTTGGGTGGTAACCAGTCTGAAAGAAAGATAACTGAATTCAAAACCTGAAGAGCATTGCTTGGGGTCCTTGTGGCACACTATGTGCACCAGTTCTTTGTATTTGGTCCTTCCAAAAAGTAGTGTGGTTGGTTCTGCACAAGTCTTCAACATTATAATTATGTGTGTGTAGTCTGGGAGTTTGGTTCTAAGAACAGAGTTGGTGTACCTTCATATGCTGAAAATGATAAGAGAGTCATATATATATATATATATATATATATATATACTCAACTTTCCCGTTGAATTCAACGTATGAGGGTCAAGCAGATCAGTTCCTAAGAAAAAACCAACAGCCCGACAACAGCACATGAGATTTGATTATAGTGGTTAAGGTTTTGTGCAGGATCAACCACACTTTTTGAAGAGCAGAATACAGAGACCTGGTGCACTACATGCCACAAGGTACCCAAATGACCCTCCGCAGGTTTTGAATTCAGAGTTGTCCTTCTCCTAGACCAGTGTGTGTGTGTATATATATATATATATATATATATATATATATATACACACACACACACACACACACACACACACACCCAAATAGTAAGAATAAAAGCTAAATCTAAAAATAATCTAAAAGCTTAAAATACATACACTGACTGATCAGAACCAACCAAATTTTGGGGAGAATTGCAAACAGGTAAGGGGGTACAAAGTACAATTGGATTTAATAGGGTGTGTAAAACTGAAGCAGGGTTTTTGTCAAATTATTTTTCTAAACAAATCAGCTTATTTGGGATATTGATTGATGCTCTAATAAATTCCGTTTAAAAACTAAGAGAAGTAACATTTAACTAAAATTGCTTAAAAATAAATTAATCAAGCTATTTACATTTTAAATACTAGTTAAAAAAAAAAAGAAAAGAAAATATAATGTGTAAATTTTAGATAAAATAGGTTCCTCCCAAAAAATTATCCTTAATGGAAGAAATTTGTTTAAAAACTAAGAGAAATAACATATAGCTAAAATTGCTTAAAATAAATGAATCAAGATATTTATTTACATATTAGAAACTAGATATTTGTATAGCATCTTGAAAACAGATTCTTTTAAAGCTTGGCTTTTTTTGAGAAAGCAACAGTGAAAAGTTAATGTTTGTTTACTATTTTAACAGAAGAAAAATAACAATCAAATTGTATCTCTATGATTCATTTATTTTCATTTTATTAATAGGTATAGAATCATATGAAGTTGATGCTGAAGATATCAATGCTATCTTTTGCATAATATAATAATTGTAATATAAGCTGTTTCTTTGTGGAAACATTCAGCATCCATTGCCCATACTGTTTCTATTAAAACAATTTTTCATTTTATTAATAGATATAGAATCATATGAGGTTGATGCTGGGGGTCTTATTTCCTCCTCCTTGTTTTGATCAGTTTTGAAATGTTTCTGTATGTGGGTCCTTGCAAGGCATGTAAGATGTTATGGATGGATAAAGTTCTAGGAGATTGATGCATTCACAACTTAGCAAGTAGTTTCTGATAGATAAGGAGACAAAGTCTCTATTGATGTGGTCATATTCTACTGTGAGGTCTAAATAGCAAGTATGAAATTTCTTAAGTAGAACAATTTTTTATGGAAGAGCTGATAGCATTGACTGCATGGTAATGTTGATGGAAGACAAGGTTGATTTTGTTGAGCTTTTCTCTCTTGGTTCTGATGGTAATGGAACACAGCCAGTTGGTATGGTTTGGGGCTTGTGTTTCAAACAATTTAGGCCAGTGGTTTTCAGTGTTGTTTTGAGTTGGTCCTTGTATTTTCGAAGAGGGTAAGCCCATGGTCTTTTCACTGAAGTGAGCTCACTGAATAAGACTTGATGTAAAAACCCTGACTTTTCTATTTTTGCTATATGTCCTGATCATTGAAGACTGTTTAATGGTCAGCAATTCAATGCTTTGATTGTTAGCTCTTTCCAGGACTTTATTATTGGTCACACAGTATTTCTATTTGATGTCCAAGGTTGAATGAAGACTTTGCTGGTGAAAGTGTTCTAATTTTTGGATGTCACAACAATACAGAGACCAAGTTTTGCAGTCATATAGTTGAAATAACAACATTATAAACTATAATTTTAGTTATGTTCAAATCTTTGTTGCTGAAGATGTGTTTGATTAACTTTACAAATGTTGTGCACGCAGCTCCAATTCTGAGTTCCACATCCTTTTCTGAGGTGCACTTGTTTGGTAAAAGGCGGCCTAGATAGGAAAATGCACGACTTGCTCAAGAGGTGTATCACAGATGGTAATATCAAAATCTGGTAAGATATTATTTGGGGCTGGCTGTGCATGGCTCTTGATGTTTACTGTAAGGCCAAAACAATGGTAGGCCATAGCAATGTTGTTCACAGATTACTGGAGTTCTTCCTTTGAATGATGGAGGGCAGCATTGTTATCATATTATTGAAGTTCTGAGAGGTGTTGATTGTGTGTTAAATGTTTAGATCAAAGTTTATTAAGGTTGAAAAGTCACCCATCATATCTATATCTGATGCCAGCTCCTGGATTGTCTGGAGAAAGTTTGAGAAGCATTGCAGCCAGATACAGGGAGAATAACATAGGTGTCAAGACACATCCTTGTTTTAGTCCACATGTGATTGGAAATTCTCCCGACATGTTTTGGTGGAATACATGTCCAGACATATTGTCGTACATTGCTTGAACCAGAGAGATAAAGTAGTCAAGAAATCCAAAATGATGAAGAACTTTCCACATAGCAGCTATCAGAATGCCATCAAAGATTTTTCTCATTACCGTAAAACTATATTTTTATCACTCGCATACACACACACACACACACACACACACGTGGGTAACAGGCTCTAGTCCTAACTTGAACCATTCAAGTCATCCTCTTATAGGATTTAACATGTTTAAGCATTTTTTTCTCAGTCTAGGCAATCTAGTCTTTGAGCACTTTACTAAATAGAGAAGTTTACCTTTGGAACATTTTCTCTCTCTTTTTTTTTTCAGTATTGTTTTTTTTATTTGAGACTTTATCTGATAAGAGTTTTAGGTTTTGGCAAGTTGTCCATTGGTTCCATCAATGGTTTTTTTGTTTTTTTAACACACACACATATATATATATATATATATATATATATATATATATATATATATATATATATATATATGTGTGTGTGTGTGTGCGCGCGTGAATAATCATCAGTTATTGATTATAATGCTTTCAAATGCAAGGTAGAAGAAAACCTGAACACCAACACTTCAAGAACTTTGAGAAAAGCAAAGATCAATAAATAATATACAAAGCATTATATAAGTTTTAGAAGAGCACTAAACTTTTTATACACCCCAACACATGTGAAAAACAAAAGATCTGAACAAATAACTTGAGCAAAATAAGACAATTTTCTCCCTGCACCCCCATCTCATTTTGCTGAATCTTAGTTGAATATTTATACCAGGAAAGATCTTTTTTCTTCATATACAATTATTCTATTCTTAGTTAATTCAGTTATTTTATTATCTATTTTCTCAACTCAAAAGTGAAGTAAAAGAAGCAGATAAGGGAACAAACTGATTGAAATGTTGTAATATGAAAAAACAGAAGATGATCATATGATGAATCCAGTAACACCTAAGGGTTATATAAGTACTACATCTACTGCTGCTACAGTAACAGTGGCATTTCCTGGCAAGATAGCCTGAAGGAGCCCAACCCTCTCCAGGTTGGTTTGAATTCAGAATTTTCCTTCTTTTAGAAGGTCAAGTAAAGCTATAGGACCCAATCTGTACTGCTATTTACCCATAGCTGGGGTGGGTGCGATTAGATGAATTCATACTTTTCCCTAGTGTATTTGCATGTAAGTAGATGTAATGAACTTGACTGAAATTCAAACTTGATTCTCTGATTCCTCAATCTGAAACACTATCTATTTCTTCTGTGCCTCTTAAAGATAGTATGAAAAAAAAAAAAAGAAATTAATGTCACAATTTAAAACCACAAAATAGAGTAATATTAATAACATTACAAAATCTACTTAAAAACATAATGTAATCTTGATAATGAATAAGAGACTATCTGAAACATCCCAAAATATTTTTATTTGACACAAAGTAAAAACTAATGATGCAATCTTAGATTCTTAACCAATCAGACACGTGAATGTCATGCTTAATAATTATATGCAAAGGTAGGCATTGAGACATAGAATGGAATATTTATGTATAAAATACAAGCAAACAAGCAGGGAAGTTTGGGTTCTAAAAGTGATGCCACAGAACAAAAAGTGAATGTTAAAGAAAAATCCAAACAAAAATTCTTAGAGTTTTGGGGGTGAACATTTAAGGTCAAGCGAACTTTTATAGGCCACAGATATAGAAATTAATATTAGTATTTCAAGCAAAAGACAAGGCCCTGAATCTATGACAAAAATAAATTAGAAGCTAAATCAATGCAAAACATTAAAAGTAAAATTAACTACATAAGTAAAAATGAAATTTAAAAAAAAAAAAATAAGTTATTACATGCCCCCAAACACTCACCAAAAAAATTACAAATTTGTTGTTATTTGTACAATTTTGAGCATCTAGTTTTTCCAGCTGAGATCCCATTAACTGCCAAATATTATGGTCAGTTAAAAAAAATGCTCACATTAATGAATTCATGGTTCCTTCAGAAGAAAATATTAACCGGACACAGTAATGTAAATTTGAGGAGCACTAAAGTCTTTAACAGCAGATATGTACAAGACATGGCTGCTCTAAGATCATCATGGTCCCATGAAATGTGACTGCCCTCAAATCTTCATGGGCCCATGACACGTGGCTGCCCCAAGATCTTCATGGGCCCGTGACACGTGGCTGCCCCAAGATCTTCATGAACATATGACGTGGCTGTCCTAACATGTAAATGGTCACATGTATATAAGACATGGCTGTCCTCAAATTTAAATGGTCACATATATACAAGATGAAGGTGTCCTAAAATCTTTATAGATATATATGCATAAGTTATGGCTGTCCTAAGTTCTTCAAGGGCATATACGCATAAGATATGGCTGCCCTAAGATCTTCATGGTCATATAAGGTGGCTGTCGTAAGAATTTCACTGGCACATGTTTATGAGATATGGCCATACTAAAATCTTCAAGACATGCATAACATATTTATTAACAATCAGATACCAAGGTTTTATTACCATCTTGACCAACCTTAGCATACCTGATAAAATTTTGCTTGTCAACAACAATTTAATTCATAGTTAATATTTTTGTTTAATAATCAAGAAATGGACTTTGAGAAAATAAAATTTACATTATAATAAAGTAAAAAATGAAGTTTCATTTCTTATTCCTTGTATAAAGTTTTACCTTTTTTTTTTTTTACTAATTTTTTCTCACAATTTTTTATGTTCTATGACTATTAAGAAATCTGCAGGAGTTATAAATAAAAAAAAAAAAAAAGTTAGCTTCCAAATATGATTTGAACTCTTATCCATTATTCCTGAAAACCTGACATGGACAGCACTTAATCAATTAGGCTGCAGAATTTCCAAGTTAATCATATCACTACCTTCTTATTTGATCTTTGTTTTTTGCACTCTGATGCTTTGTTGATGATAAACATGATGCAGACAGATTTTATAAAAATGATTTATAATAACAGAATTATGAAGAAAGGATAATCCATTCATTCAATGGATTATTTAATCTATTGAATAAATGGATTATCTTTATAATTGAACTATTTGTATTGTTTTCTTTATCAATAAACATAAAAATCACTTCCATCCAAACTATTCTGAGGATATTGAGGAAAAAAGTCCATTACCCCAACCACCAAGAATTTAATGAATATTTAATTCAAAGACTTTATTTGCATTTACTATAGTACTTACTGTATAAAGGATCAGGCACGTTTTAATCTAACCCTACAAACCTTGTGACATCTGACAATCTAATCAAACAGCTAATCTGACCTGACTGACATTATGGATTATAGGACTTGCATTAAATAAAGAAAAAACAACAACAACAACAACACTTTCAGTTTCCACAATCAACTATTGATTATCTATAAAAAGTGTTTTTCAAGTGATTTCCATCTATTCTGGGTCATAAAAATACAAAGATAGCTCAGTCCTTTGCCCAACATCTAACTATTAGCTAAATCTTTATCTGAAATGTTCATTGTAAAAGGTTCAATCAATGTGATTAATATTTACCACTGAATCAAGTGTATTAACAAATAAATATATATGCTGATCATGTGTAAAATAGATGATTTTTAATCAGTTGGTTATAGACTAATAAACAAACCTATATATATAGTACTGTGCAAAAGTTTTTGGTTACTTTAAAATATTTAAAACTTTTAATAATATCAGCTTATAAGTGGCTATTTCATTGCATTTTCTAAAGATTAATAACTAGCCTTATTTGAGTCATATATATATATATATATATATATAATGTATATTTGGGCAGCAACCTTTAATTCAGACATGTTTCATTGAATATGACAGACAAGGAAAACTTGATGGATTTTTTTTTTATTGAATTTTTTTTTTTTTTTGGTGGTGATAAGGGAGTGTAAAAATTGTCTATAGTGTCAATTGTTCAAGCACTTGAAAATGGCTAAAGAGGAGGACAAAAGGGCTTGGGACAACAGACAGTAGGATTTACAGATACTAGAAAAACAATAAAAAATTCATCAAATTTTCCTTGTCTGACATATTCAACTATATATATATATATATATATATATATACACACACACACACATACATACACACAAAATTCTATAGGTAAAAACTGTCACACATAAGATATGCAAGATCAGTTTATTGTTTCTGGGATGAGGAATTATTTATAATCAGACTAATGTCCTCATCTTTGTTGTTATTAACATCTCATGGCCTTCTGTCTGAAACACAAAGTCACAAGTCATCGTGACCAAGGGTTTGAGTGTGCTGACCTTGTTCAGAATGTTGATCATGCCAAATAATGTGCTCTGCCCCAGAAACTAAGGTCTACTCAACATAGTTGCAGTATAAACCACAGGTGGCCTTTGTGGGCATTTGTGCCTGAGCAAGCATCTGAAATAGGGATTGGCTAGCCAACCTAATAGACCACCCTGCTCAGATATGAGTAGCCAACCATTTAGCTATATATAAATAAATGTATATTTTGGCATCAAGAATTCTTTCAAACATGTTCGGTTGAATCAACTTGGAGAAGTTTGATTTTATCCTTGGATGTTTTGATTTTTCTTTCTATAAGAGAACGTTGAAATGAAATTTTGTTGTGTTATTGTCCTTGTTTACTGCAGGGTCATATAATTTAAATAAGGTGTATGTATTCAGGCAGCAAAAATTCTTTTGAACACAGAAAGATAAATCAAAACATTCAGGAATACCTAAAAGAAAAAAAAAGTCTTACTAACGCCACAAAAGAGTGTTCGTTCATGCATGCACAGTAAAATCCCCTCTGATTGGTTGTCAAGTTACATCAATGCCATATAAACAATTCTGAAGATATTCAAAAATGGCTTGATGCAGTCTAGACAGACTTTGTTCATCCTTTAGCACTATGCAATATTCATAAATATTTTATCCATTAAGTATAAGTGGCCACACAACTGCAATAGCATTATCTTCGATTTTCACTTAGTCATTTTCCTGTTGCCATAGTAGGATATGACGACACTAGTGCAAAATTGAACCACACTATTGTCTGATAATCAGTGTTGTATGCATTGACTGTACAAACTTTTTATTTGACAAATGAAGTTACCTACATCAATCAGTCAGTTAAGAGCCATATGGGATACTGTTGTGTATGATACACCTAATTTACATAAGCGGACTACCGACCATATAAATATGGGTTGGTACCGGAAGACGGGGAAGATAGTAGAGATTAAGAAATTGAATCCAGAGACTCTGCCCGACTGCGATTTAGTCAACCCATTATGCAGGAACAGTCTTCCCAAGAATATACCAAACTAACTGTAAATATTGTGTACCTATTCTTTGTTTCAATACATTTTGTTAACGTACATTTTGTGTTGTATTATTCCATGCTTATTTAAGCTTCAACAGATACACACTTGAGCAATCATGTCTTTCGATACATGACTGACAAACAGATTTTTTTTTCCCCCCACTGTAAGTTGTCATTTTTTTCTGCAGCAGACATGTTGTCAACCAAGGCTAAAGAACTCAGTCTGTCCTGCTATACAACCCATTGCCTAGGGGGGCTAAAGAGGTAGATTCATACCTTTCCAAAGGGTATTTTGTGTGTAAGTGAATCTAATCTGGAATTCAAACTCAGCTCTCTGAGTTCTGACCCAGAGCTGATATCCATGACACCACAATGCACATCCTACAGAGTGCTAAAGGTTTTAAATACATGTCATGTGTGTATTTCTCAAGCTCATTAAGTAGGTTAATCAGTAAAGAAATTAATAATTAACTGCATTAAAATTTAACAAATCTGTAACGCGAGAGAAAATGGCTTACCTCTTAGACAAAAACAGATTCAGATGTGTCTCGCATGTAAAGTATCCCAAAAAGAAAATAGTGGCTTTACGAGTCGTATATTTAAGAAAAGATAGATCTCTGAGTATGATACTATGCAAATGTGACCAGTCACTCATTCTATAAAAAGTGCTTAATGAGGCAACAGAGCAGTGCAACTGTGATAGCAAACAGGAGACGTGTTGTTGGATAGGTTGACTACACTACTCTTTTGGTAGAAGGAAATGAATTTGGGAATTTTATTACAAGCAAAAAGAAACTGACTACAAATGCATAAAAGATTGAGATTGGTGCATTCAGGTATACAGAGATGAAGTAAACGAATCTTACTTATTTGTAAATATCTACGAGTATACAAAGACAAACTAAAATACTTGACTAATTGACTGATCTTATAATGAACCTTTAGATTTATCTATCTCAGTCTATCATCATGAGAGGGAGCTGAAAAGTTTTTGGCCAAACTCTTTTCTAAAATCTGACCAAACAGATGTTTTAGTCAAGATGAGAACTTTTCAGTACTCCCAAGTATATAACCCATTATTCTTTATTAAACTGTCCATGATGTAATGGACAGCATATATCAAATCAAAATTTTCATTGTGTCTCTGATTACATATCTAATCACCTGGCAAGTTTTAGTGCTTGGTTAAGGGAAAGAAACAAAAAACAATAATCATAATATTATAGTACCAACTGCAAATGAATCATTCATACCTCAGCAGTTGAAGCTGGACATCACAAATAAGGAAAAGACTTGAGGCAACGAGGGTATGATTCTACCAATGAATGTTGAGAATCTCATTGACATAACATGTGTCAAAGAAGTTCTTATAAGAATAAGAACTCCTATTGCTAACAATCAATGACAGCTAAATTTTTTCAAACATGTAATAAGAAAAGAAAGCTTGGAGAAATGAACACTCACAGGGTGCACTGAAGGCAAGAAAAGCAGTGGAAACAGCAAATAGTCTACTTGACAAGTTTGTGCAAATAGGTGAGAAACAAGTATGACAGAGAGGACTCAAAGTACTGCTGTGAGCAACAAAAGACAGGAAGCTGTGGAGAGTCGTGATTTCTAGTATAGAAAATACATCAGCAAAGCCATCTTTTTATTAAATTTTTCTTGACTGCTACTCAATTATTCCTCTGCTTAGCTTTGATAACCATTTACTGTACTAAAAATGCTAAATATTTTTAGCAGGAAGGGGACAAGAATGATGATTTAACTATCAAATCTTGATCTAAAATAATTCTCCTTCATCTTTCAATCCTTGATACATAATATTTGGTATTGAAAATCAAGAAGTTTGGTTTGTTTGTTTTATGAGTATATCAACCCTTGTGGGTCATTTAATGCTGAAAATCATATTTTTATTCGATAATATTTTAGGAAGTTTTAAGTTTTATAATTCATGGCATATAGTTGAAGTTTGGTATAGTTCATCTATAGGTGAAGTTGTCTCATTTAAAGTTTGGTGTATAATTTAATTTTCCTCAAGTAGGTCAAAATGGTTTTTAAATTAATGTTTTTTTTGTAAAGTTCCATAAGGTTATTCACCTAATAATAGGCATTATGGATAAAGGCAAATTCAGCACAGTCCATTATAAAATGTTTTACTGTTTCTATGTCTCCTGGCATACTATGCATTTAGATGGATCCACATCTTTTAGTCTGATCCAAGCAAAGTGCATATTTCAGATAATGGATTCAAAGATGGGCATTTTTTGAGTAATCCAAAATTATTTTTCTTTAGAAGGAATGAATGTGTGATGTTGGAATGACCAATTCTGATTCTTGCTAAGACTAGTTCTTCTCTTCAGGAAAGACTGGGAAAAAATCAAAAGATTTGTCAGTAATTGGGAGTTGGTCAAACATAACTGACAAAATAGTGCCATTATATAATTTTGCCTGTTCCTATGAATTTTATACATTGACAATAGCATGTATATTTCAGTTCACATATCAACTTGTATTTTTACATCATTAGTGGTCTATTCATATCTATAACTTTCTATCTTTTTCTTCTTTTAATACTGTTCACTCAATAGAAGACCCAAGAGCCACACAAGGTAGAAGGTTACTAAATGTGGTTGTTGTAAGAATGTACAAGAGATGCATATTATGAGGATATGTAGGATAGATAACAGTTGAATTTTAAGAGGTTAAGATTGTTGTGATCGTGGAAGTATTCTCTTGGAGGTCCGTTCCACAATGCAACAATTTTGGTATAGAAGACGCTAAGTGGAACTTCCTCCTGACCAAAGGAATACAAAGGCAATGAGGGTGAACTGTGTACATGACATGTTGGGTCCTAGATGTAAATATTTAGACTAGTGGAACAAAGGATTATAGTTATCCCAAACATCTGCTATGAAAATAGCAATAGAGTAGAGAGAATGTTTTCTCTGTGGGATAGGGGTGGTATAATGGAAAGCAATTCATCACCCACAAGGTTGCTCAAGCACATTTGATCTTTGCCAAGGCTTGAAAGTGAAGATTGGGTAGCTCCAGCCCAGATATGGCAGCAATACTCTATTTTTGTTCGAATCTTCCTTTTGTAAAGAGAGAATGATAGAAATGATTGATTGATTCATTCATTTTTCATGGTTTACCAGCCCTTTTCAGGTTATTTAAAGCCAGAAAATATTTTTAAACTGTAAAAATTTCTTTCTTTGCAATAATAATGATTTAGTGATACAAATCTTACTAATTAACCCACAGCTGGGGGAAGAAGAGGTGGATTCATACCTTTCCCAAGGGTATTTGTATGTAATTGAATATAACAAACTCAATGTGAATATGAATTGGAACTTGACTCTACAATTAACAATTCTGACCCATTATCCATTACACCACCTGCTATTCTCAAGTGGTCACCCATCTAGGTACTGACCAGGCTTGATATTTAAATTTGGTGATTGTAAGAGCATGGCAGAAGGAGTCGGGTACTTCCTGGAGTGGTACAACAAACTGACCATTTTTCCCACATCTTTAGTGACAGATCAGATATATGAATTCAACTTGAATTTTAGAGTATTTTTGTAGAAAAAAAAGAATCACCTCTTCTTTACAGATTGTACACCTAAAGAAGGCTCTAGAGTAGAGTGGCTGAAACACTGGGGTAACAATAAAAGCAATAGTTCAAACAACTCTTGAAATGATAATGACTACAGATTATTATAGATAAAATTTGATATTATATTTTATAGTAAAAGAAGAATGAGTTATTTGCTAAAACTCTCCTCTTTGGTACCTTGACTTTATGAATTTAAGTGTACTAGTAAGGTCTTATCATCATATAATTGAAATGGCTAGATGTAACCATAAGTTCTATGTTAACAGTTTCTTCTGCTGCACTTCTTCCTTGTGGAACTCTCTTCCAGCTTTTGCTGCCAAGTCAATTTTGATCTTCAAAAATTTAAATGCAATCTCAAGCATCTGTCTTCTTAATTCTTGTTCTTTTATTATTTCTCTTTAGTGTTTTTTTTCTTTCTCATTTTCTCACACACAGCATCTCAGTAGCTTTATTGCCTTGCTGGGAATGAAATGATTGAAAAAAAAAAATAATAATAATATGCAATATTCTCCAGCATTATAGTACTATCATATAGAATATTTGGAAAAAAAAATTTTTTTTAATATTTCTAGATATTTGTCTGATCTAAGCAAAGTGCATATTTCAGATAATGGATTCAAATTTTTTGAGTAATCCAAAATTATTTTTCTTTCTAGAATTTTTCCCTTTTTATTTACTCTTGGTTGCATGCCAGGATTATGAAATTTATTACCAAAATTACTTGTGTATAATTCACATTTTTTCCTACATTTTTAATCCTAGGGTGCATATTATACTAAATATTAACTTTTCTAGAGATGTTCTGACTAAAAATAACTTGTATCTGTGTTCCAAACTAATTAATGTCTAAGAAAGGGTTTAAATCACTAACTAAACATGGCATAAAAAAAACAAATTATTCATATTAAGCACATTTTAGCCTGTTCACTGTTGTCCATATCAAAAATAGACATCATGACAGTTTTATCTATGCTGTCAAAATAGTAAATATCTGTCACCTTTGTTCACAGAGCTATCTTGTCCTTCTTCCTCAAAAGGAAAGTAGTAATAATACAAACTTAACAAATATCCAATAGCCACTGAAATTTGTTCATAATTTTGTTTCTCCTAGAATTAATGTATTTTTACTGGAAACTTGTTGCATTTTTGTGTGAACATATCTGGGTGTTTGTTCTAAAGATGTTGTAAAGTTTGTATTTCCAGACATGACTATATAAATTCTTATTTTTAGTAAATATGAATTAGATAAACAAAGATTAAACTTATTTGCAACAAATTCTAAGAAGTCAGTGTATATTATACATGACAGATTGTTTTTTTTCATCAGAATTTTGTAACCGAAAATTATGGGTGCATATTATACAAGAGTGCATATTATACACAAATGATTACAGGAGGCAAAATGAGGTCAAACACATTTTTGGTAAATTGCACAAATTCAGGTGTTAAAAATGCAAATTACACAGGGAGGACAAAAAGAAACAAAAACAAAAAAAAAAACAATCAAAATCAAAATTCAAGCAAACACATGAAGCCCAACCTCTTGTCCCACACCCTTTACTTGACATTCTCTTTGAACATTCACAAAATGTTTTACATCTACCTGGGATGGAGTGATATACATACCAATGTTTTTTCCCAACCCTTATGTGGAAAAGATAGAAAAAAAAAAGAAAGAGATAAAGAAAGAAAGAAAGTTTAATAAATTGTAAACATTTACTTTTTTTTTTCTAAATCTAATTACATAATGCAAATATTTATTATTTGAACTTTTGACAGCATTGATACCATTTGAGGTTGTAGAGATAAACTAACTGAATATATGAATAGCAAATTTCAAAATGACTGACAATGACCAGAGGAAGAAAGATTGTCCTTTTCAATAAATTTGTGACAAGTTGAGTAAAAAATACAATTCCTTCTCCCATATTCAGAGTTGTGCTCTGTATACTTCCAGTTAGATGATACTGCCAGAAAGTTCTTTTTTGAATGATTAAATCACTTATGAGCATGGAAACAGGAGACATAATTTGATACCAATAAGCAAAGAAGCCTCATGTTACCATAACAGGATATATTTACTTATCAGAAAAAAAAATTAAAAAAATCAGGTGGCTAAGAGATTGCTTTTTATTTCTTGTTTCAGGTTAGCTTTCTTTCAATGTTTTAAAAAACAGAATTCTTTCTTGCATGCAATGATAAGAGTTAATTGATAAAAAAAAAACCTAGATTACTCATGCAGAAAACAGATACAAAGAAATTGCAAAATTAACTTTAATATTGCTTTCAATATTTTTATAATGGGTAAACATCTTTTAATGACTTAAAAAAAATACAACAAACAATGCTGTCACAAATTTCAGATAAGGTATAGACTAAAGCCTTGACGTACAAATATTTGAGAACCATATAAACTTGTTTATTTTTTTACAGTAAGGTTCAACCCTTTTACAAGGGCTACTCGAGGTAGATGATTACGTTAGGAGGCAATTTGTACAGCTAAGAGTGGAAGATAATAGTTAATCCTAGCCATGAATAAGTTAAAATTGTAGTGATCAGGGAAACATTCTCTTGGGAGTCAGCTCCACAGAGCAGTGGTTTGCAGGGAGAAGCTGTTTGAGTGAATTTACTACTTTTAATGTGGGTGGCTTTCTACTATGACTACTGACTTCATGTATAGTACAAGCACTTAATTTTTTTTTTTTGCATGAATTTTAACCCCTCGAGAAAAAATTAAGCTATGCATAGTGCAACCAGTCATCAAAAATGCATGATTTTTAACCTCTTCTAAAAAAATTATCAGTGTATAGTGCAACTATATTTTGTTAAAAAAAAATTGATCATAAAATCTTGCACTATACAGTATTTGTATAGTACAAGTATATTTTTGTATATACAGTATTTTTCAGGGTTATATTGTAAAAATAATGGAACTGAAATTATTATAAACTAAATATTTGTCAGCTATGATATTAATGGCACAAATCATTAAACTCATGTTAAAACTAACTCCCTCTAATGATTTAACTAATAAATTGGAACTGTGGGTCACAAATGACTCATCATAAACAAATCAATTCACAAACAAATTTTCTGAATAAAAAATGTCTTAGGTGTCTTGAGCGAGGAACAGGCAAGCTGGCAACAACGTGGAGCGACAAGCTGGTAATATTGGTGGGAGAACTTCAGTTGTGCTGTAGCTTCCTCTCCATACACACCCCTGCTGTACCTTCCTCTTGAATTTCATAGTGTTTTGTGTTTTTTTTTTGTTTTTTTTATAAATTATTAAATAAACATTTTAAAACATACAAAAACAAATCTCATAGGAAAAATCTTTAGTGAGAGAGGCCCAGTGAGTATTAAGCAGAGTCAAGTGCTGCTGAGAGAGAGAGAGACAGAAATGAGAGAGAAGACCCCCACCCCACCCTCCAAAAAAATGCAACAATTACTTGATGTTTTTATGGAATGGGGACTTCTCTTCCAAACAATAACATCTCTCTTATTCTGCCATCAACTCTTCTCTGTACAGGTACGGTAAAATTAAATTAAGTTTTTGTCTACATTTTATATGTTTAGTATCGTGTTTATCTTTTTTTGTGTATGAACTTGTACACAAAGTACAGTTGTAAAAGTTTAAATAAGCAATCATCTTGGATCCAGGAACAGATTAATCCATTTTATATGGATTCCTCTGGGGAAAGTAGTTTTGGGTTATAAATGGCCTTCAGGAATTAATTAAATTTGTAAACCGAGGTTCCACAGTATTTAGTAATACAAGAGATACTAAATGAATATACAGCAAGTAGATACGCAAATTTCTATCATACATTTCTTGTGACAAGACAGATGAACATAATTCAAGAAGTTTTTAATTTGATATTTATCTATTTTTTGCATATAAAACCTTTTCAAAATATTGACTGCAAGATGCTGAAGGAGTACATCTCATTCCTTTGAAGAAAAAACTTCCAATAGTCCAATTCTATCAAGTGTTGGTCTTGGTGCAAAAAGATGCAGGTTGTTAAGAGAGCTATGAATGAAAATCACCATTGTAATGTAGAGATAAAAAATAATTATCTGCCCTTACATATGGGACATACATGTCACATGACAACCCTGCATGAAGCCAACTACACCAGTTCCCAAGACAGGTCAACTAGATAGACCTCATCTCCCATCATCTGAGAGATAGTGGCATCACATCGCTATCTCTGGTGAAATTTCCTTATTCCCAGTGTGTGATAACTCAAGTAGAAATTCTGGACACAAGAGTACTTTTATAGAAAAAAAAATCTCTTTACAGTTTTGTACAATCTGTAAACAAGGCTAAAACACTGGGATAACAACAAAAATAGACAATGTAGTTTTTAATACTTTTAATTAGACTATTTTATATTTGTATGTAAATGTTTTGTTGTATCCATAATATGGTGTCCTCTTGTACTATTTCAGTCTTAGTTCAGCAAACAGGCTCTCCTAATAATAGCTAAGAATTATTAATTATTCACTTTTCATCAGCAATCCATATTGACACCTAAAAATACAATTTGATGATTCAACTGCAGAATTTAGCATTTTCTCTTCTTTTTTTTTTTTTTACTTAAAACTTGTTTAAACAAGTTCCTGCACACAGTCTATTATGCATTGAAAAATCAAAGAAAAATTGTCAGTGGTCAGCAATTAAAATTTCATTACCAAAATCAGACTATTTGATATCAAATGAAAAACTGATTTTTTTCAAGTACATACTTCTGAGTTAACTGTAGATAGTATGAGTGTTTTTGTTTATTTGCTAAACAAAATTATTGCATTGGTAAATGATGAATGTAACAATATTTTCAAATTCAATTTTCTATCAACAAGATAAAATAAAATTTTCTGCTTACAAAATATGAATATTCTATAAAAACTTTTACCTTGTCTCAAGATAATAAAAAGTGTAAAGTGTATAATTCTTATCAGTCATAGTTGATTCACAATCTACAGGGGAACCACAGATGTAGCCTTGTACTAATGTTGGCTTGAAAGTATTCACCAGAAAGGTATGGCTTGATTACCATTTTCACATGTCAGCAGTCCATAGATGTAGCCTTATGCTAATGTTCATTTGAAAGTACTTCCTTTAAAATTATGGTTTTTGTTTTATTGCTAGATTCACATGTTAGCACTTCATAGATGTAGCCTTGTGCCAATGTTGGTTTGAAGGCATTTCTCCCAAAATTATGGCTAGACTGCAGTTTCACATACCAGCACTTGCCTTGTACCCATCTTGGTTTGAAAGGAGTTTCCAAACACTTACAGTTTTTCAGTTGATCTAACAAGTCATCACTATATAAATATAGCTTTTTGCCAAACTGCAGCTGACTTCAAAATTTCATTAAAACTTTTTGAAGTTCAAGCTTTACAGTAGAGACAAACCTCTTGATTAAATGTATTTAAAATTAATAAAGGAAAATATTCTACAGGAGTTTCTAATGTGCTATTTTATTTCTTCTAATTCATAATATATTAGCATCAATATAAGACCAAATTTTAACAACTTTTAACTGTGCAGTTGTTGCAGCATGGGTATGTCCTCATTTGTATAAATACAGTAGTAAATACTGTATGTTGGTCTGCAGTTAGGGATTCATTGTGAAATTCACCACTTGACTCACTTCTATCAGTTGACTACTACTTTTACGTGCCGCTGACAAATCTTATATGTGTTGTTCTTGTCTTAAGTATCATCGTGTAATACCAACCTTCATTTGATTATTCTATTCAGTAACCTTCCCTAGGTTACTACAGTAGTATTTACAGTTGTTTACAAGCCTTACTAAAGAAAAAAACATACATGGTTTGATCAAAAAGTATACAAACTGTTGCTATGGTAACAAAGTTAAAGTATGTAGAGTGAAGTCATGTAGCACAGATTGACCTTGAACTCTGTCATGCATATGCACTAAATTATAACATTCTTCTTTACTTCCATTGTTTATTGCAAAGCTTAAAAGGAAGTGTGTAGTGTGTGGTCATTTTACCACACCAGATGTTCCATCAGTGACCAAGGCTTGTGCAGCAGTTTTTGGCCAAGACAACATTACCCTGGCCCAACAACCACCATATTACCCAGGTGATGTCTTCATCTCAGAAATGTATTGGTATGATTAAAGTGATATTCTCACCTTTTTTTTAAGCCAAAATGCACCCACAATTTTCATATGTTTACAGTCTATGAACACCTGAATGTGTCTGCAGCCAGGTAGCATTGTATTTCAATACAGAGCTTTACACCTGTTGCAGGATGAACAAAGGCAACAGAACTCTACAACATTGTAAATTTAAAGAAGTCTAGAATCATATCTCATAAGCAGTAATACTAAGAAGGTTAAATTTGTTATCATTTGGAATAGAAATCAAATTACTGTTTTTTAACTGAATTCACCCCAAGCAAGACAGTAAACCCACTAAGACACAAAGAGTTATCCCGTTTGAAAGAACTGAAAAACAGAAACATTATTAAGGAGAGAGAACAATATAAAATCAATTTGTAATACTTGATTTCCAACAATCTTTGAGATATATCAATTTAATTGCACTAACATCATTTATTCAAGATTTTTAAATAATATGATCAGGACTCCAGGGATTTAACAATTAAAATATCTTAAGGGCTGACTGAGTTTACTAATTTGTACAGCTCTTATTTGTTCTAGGCATTTTGTTCATTTCATAAGGAATCAATTCAAGACAAATACAGTAGTCAAGGCTTTAGTATATTCACAATAGAAATCAAGATGTAGAGGGAGAATTAAGTTTGTTCTTTTAATTCTGAATTTCTTTTAAATTTAATAAAAAATAAAAATAACAAAAATATTACAGGTATCCCTCAATGTAAATGAACTCCAACAAAGAAAAATTCACAAAAAGTATTAAAAAAAATAAATAATCCAAAACAGTAAATATGGTAAAAAAAAAATCTATTCCATAGAATTAAAAATCTACACATATACACAAAGGATGGGTCAATAACATGGTTATTAGCAGAGTTTTGATCTGAAATTATCACCAAATAATATTTGAGTGATGTGATTAATATTCACCACTGAATCAAGTGCATTGACAAAGAAAGAAAGTGTTTAAAAATAAATATATCATTACATTGTGATCTTTGAAATTTGACTAACTTGTGTGTTGAATGTGATTGTAGAACAGTATACGCATTTCATACTTTTAGATTGTGCTTAGGCCTACAAGAACTTTTCTGGACTAAGTTCATAGTTGAATTTTTAGCAATGACAGCTTAATAATAATAAAAAAAGCATTTAATTTACACTATTTAGCTTACAATATAAACCTTTCCTTGGTACTTAACCCAATGCTTCTGTATTAATCAGTAAAACAAAACATATACAATGAAAATTTTAGATCAAAAGTCAGTTATTGTCTGTGTATAAGGCTACGGATTCATTCATATTTTACCATGCCTCATATTCTGAATATTCTTAATTAAAACTTCTGTGATTATTATTATTAGGCTTTTTAAAGTTATAAAAATAGGTAAAGAGGCTGTAATAGGCCAAATGGTAAATAAAATTATTATTAGGCTTTTTAAAGTTATAAAAATAGATAAAGAGGCTTAATAGGCCAAATGGTAAATAAAAAGTCTAAGATTTGACTGTTACAATTATTTTCTTTTGTTTCAATTTCTGGAATGAGGAGTTATTATTTACACTATTTTTATTCAGACTATTGTCCTCATCTTTTTTGTCATTACTACAATGTTTTGGCTGGCCTTCTTCAGGTGTATATTGATCTGGGGGGGGGCTACAGTGGAATGAGAAAAGCCTACTACCAAAGATCATTCCTTTTGGGTTACCTAGATTGATATACACCTGATGAAGGCTGGAGGGTACGACAGGCGAAACACTGTGATAACAACAATAAAGATGAAGGCAATAGTCTGAATATAAATAGTGTAAATAATTATTACCATTATATAACCTTTAGCAAAATTGTGGAAAATTTGTGACCACACTAACCTGAAGACAAAACTTATGTTTGTTTTTTTTTTTTTTTACAGATAAACATTTTTTCTTAAATATATATCTTCGGAATATGAGGTTAGGTAAAATATGAAAATGTATTCATATCTTCCAACAGTATATTTGGAATATTATTAAAGAGGAACAAACAAGTTTGTAGCAAATCAAGAAAACCTTTGTCTTGCAAAACATTTGGTTCTATCTTAATTCAAAGATCATAAATTCTTGAATGAATTTTAAACTTAACATGACAGTTGTCTATTTCCTGGTCATTGTCATTAGGTGCAATACTTCTCTTAAGAAACAGAATCACTTGTCATAATCCCATAGTTTAGTGCTAATTCAATGTTTTAGTAATTATAAAACAATTCTATATTATTTTTCAATATATTAAATCAACACTGTAGTAATAGATCTGCCAGTAGGATACTTAGTAACAAAAGTAATTGGAGGGGGGAAGACTGGATGAATTTAGCTCGATATAAGAAAAAAATCTTAAAATCTCCAGCATCCTTCGCATGTGTAGTTGTCCCAACATAACAAATTTAGTCTAATGGAGCCCTGAAGGACGAAATGTGCCACAAGTAAACTTTTTCCACTTTGTCATACAATTTCCCCAATATTGTTCTTGATTATATATATATATATATATATATAGAGAGAGAGAGAGAACCTATGACCTAAAATGAGGGGTCAGTTTACAACTTGATTATAATAGATAATGCATCACCCAGTTTATGGCCATGTAATATTTTGATTGCCAACAAACATTTTTAGATCTGACCATATTTTATGATATATATCTCTTCCCCACTCCCTTTCAGCAGAAAATATTACAAAATTGGATGGATGGATGTTGGATTTAACGGCATGTCAACTCCTATTTATTACAAAATTGGATAGGATACTGAAACCTACTGGAACTTCATCCATGTCCCCTATTTGGCTGAGTTGAAAATAGGTTCCTGGTCGCCATCCCATTTATTATAAATTTATGAAATTCTCATATTTGGGAGGAGTATGACACATTCATTCCATCTAGAGTATAGAAATTATAGAACCTATGACCTGAAATGAGGGACCAGTTTATAAATTGATGATAATAGAAAATGCATCCCCAGTTTATGTCCATATTTTATTTTGTTAGTCTTATTTTTCGTTACCTAGAAATATCTTTAAATGTTACCATATTTTATGACAAACCCCCATTCTCTTTCAGTAGGAAATATTGAGAACTTATTTGGCTGAGTTCAAAAGAGCTATTATCTTGTTTTGTTTTTTTTCTTCATTTCATTTATTACAAATTATAAAATTCTTATATTTTGAAAAAAAAAAAAAAAAAAAATAAAGTGGGTTTTATACACCATCTCAGTTTCCAAGCTTTTTATCAAGTTTTAGTAAATGCAATGGTCATGTATGAAAACCTATTTCAGTGTGGTCATTTAATAGGAATATTATTGGATTCAGTGTACTTTTAAATTTGGTACTAATTGTAAATCAGTTTTTGATTTGTGTAGGTTTAGCATGAATTTTCAATTCCCATAATTCCACTCAATTTGATGACAAACTTTTTTTTTTTTTTGGTTTTAAAGGTTTTTTATTATAATTATATAAACTAATACACACCTACATTTTTGTCTTTAGGAGAAAATGCACCAACATTTTAAAGTTTATCAAGTAACACTTAATGAAATAGTTTTTAAAAGTCAGTTGTTACACAAAGGATTCATGTTGATGACAGATAACCATTCCTCATGATATTTGATTCAATGCTGATGTTTAATTACAGTAGAGTCATGTACTTCCATTCCTAATAGCAGGAGACTAACCCATTTACAATTAATATTACAGTATTGGGTTAACATTCTTTTTCTATGTGCCATGTCTCTTCAAGACATGTGTGATCATGGATCTCTACAAGTTCCTATCCTTTGCAGCTCTTAGCAACCTTTGTCTTTTAATTACTTTACTATCCCTCCCTGCATTTACACAAACTTGTTAGATAAGTCACTTGCTGTTTCTTCCTGTCTCTTTTACTTTCAATATGTCATGTAAGTGTTAAATTATCCAAGCCTTCTTTCCTTGTTATAAGAGATCTGTTTGCAAAGTAACAGGTATTAGAAAAAAATTTATTTCAGTTCCAAAAACTACATGGTTTCCCCCCTTCAAAGTAATCCCCTACAAGTCTAAAGCACTTTTTCATCCTTCTTCCTCATGCTTCTATGCACTGCTGGAAGGATTCTTCCTGGATGCCTTTCATCTGTTGTTACAGCCCTCTTGATGGCATCCACACCTTCAAAACTGGTCCTCTTGAGCTTGGGGAAAAGAAAAAAAAAAGTTACATGGACTAAGGTCAGGTGGTTGTTCCAGTACAGCAGTGTTCTTCTCAGCCAGGAATTGCACAGGGTATTGTGAGCAGGTGCATTGTCTTGGTGAAGCATGATTTGTCCTGCTATAACTCTTGTCTCTTCTCAGGCACTGAGCAAAGCAAACACTGCAGGATCTCTTTGTAGACTTACTGACTGATTGTCTGGCCCTGTGGACAATGCCTCTCATATCTAAGAATGGATAAGTGCTGTTACTTTTCAGACAGAACTTGTATGTCTCAGAAATTTAAACTCTTTATGATTCAATATGTGTCCTTTTTGTTTTTATTTTCTTTAAAACTTTCTTGTTACTGAAATGTTCCATCCATAATATTCTCAATATTTTTCTATAAAACCACATCCATGTTGCCTCAAGTCTCCTCTTCATCTGTGAGGAAAATGCCCAGTATTCACTACCATATTGCAGGTTTGATATTACATTACAGTTTACTACTCTTTTCTTTGTTTCTAATGAAATCTTTTTGCTTCTTAATACTTTGCTTAGCTTCTGAAAGGGCTCTTCTCTGTTCTACTGCGCTTTTAAATTTTGGTGTCACATTTTCCACCATGTGTTAAAAACACTTTCCAAATATTTAAATTTCTGTACTTGCTCAATTTTGGCATTTCCATTTTGTAGTGAGCATCATGAGCTGTCCCTTTTGCTAACAACCATACAATGTTTTCTGAGCAAATATTTACTTACCAGATACCTCAATCTCACATACAAGAATCAAGGTTATTTATTTTTTTTGACATTTTTGGGGGAAGGGGTGAAAAAAGCAGGCCAAAAATAGGATAAGTTTAGTCTGACACAAGGTTACAGAAAAACAGAGTCCAGTAAGCACTGGATTTACTAGTGGTTTGTGAGACAATATTACTAACCACTGCATCACATCAAACAACCATTTAGTCTGGCACAAAGTATACAATCAATCTCGCTATAGAACAGTTAACACTCTGCAAAATGAGCTTGCTAACCATTATATGAAATCAAGTTACCACCAAGCAAACTTACTAAGTTTAGGTTAATGTGACACAAGGCAATAATTGTGAGCATCCAGTAAGTACTTGATACATAGTAATAATGTTCTGCTAGACTAGTTTGTTCAATATTATTGCAGAGCAAGGAACATAATAATTTATATATAAACATAGTTGAATGCCTCCCAAATAGATGCAGTTGTTAGAATTGCATTAACTTGAATAGCTTTATCAAAAATGCAAAACCCAAAATGTAACTCTTTAGGCTAACAGTAAAAAATATCCTCTTATATAGTCAAGCAGTTGGACATTAATAAAATCTATGGCCAAAAAATTAGATATTTATTAAGAGCAGTACTAAATGTCAGGTGGAAGGAAACAAGATATATCCAATAAAGTACTACATAAGAATCAACCAAAGATTATGGACACAATCTGTGAAAGACATTACTGGCCATTGCCGGAGATGTAAACTGAAACAAGAAGGTATGCATCGGCTTATACAATGGAAACCAAATTATGGGAGAAAAGAACAAAAGATAAATGAGCAAGAAGCTTCATTGCCCAACATGTTATTGACCCTGGAATCAGAAAGAAGTCGATAGAGTATGGATGATACAAATGTTTGGAAAGAAGTGGCCACAATTGTTTGTTGAAAACAATCAGAAAGAAATCAAGTAAAGTACTTCCTCTATTATCCTTACCATGATTTTCTAGACATCTATTACCCAAACAGTGTTTCAACGTGATATGGCCGTAAGCCAGCTATTGCTGGAGATATAAAAAAGAAATTGTGCATCAACTTATACTATAGAAACCAAAAGATTAGAGGAAAAAAAAAAACAAAAATCATCTTGCAGCTCAAAATGAGAACAGAATCAGAAACATTAGTTTGGGAACAACATATGTCCAATGAAGAGCTATGAGGGAACCTACCAAAGAATATGGACACAGAATCTGTGAAAGGCAAATGTGGTTTACTGGACATTGCCGGAAATAAAAACAAGAAGTTGTACATCAGCTTATATGATAGGAACCAAATTATGGGAAAAAGGTCAAAGGATAGACTAGCAAGAATCTTCACCTTGCATCTCAAAGATTATACCAAAATTAGAAAGGAAGAACTTGGTAAAGCTATCAATGACAGAAAGGCTTAAAAAAAAATTAAAAAAAAAAAAAGGGTGTCCAGAAATGCTTTTGGACAATCTGATTAATAGAATATTCTAAACTGAATGACTAATAAAAAAAAAAAAAAAAAAAAAAAAAAATCAAAGAAAAGATGGATGTATAATTAAGCAATGTTGAGGCTGTTCAGTACTTAGATGGGGAACTGCTTGGGAAGACTATACTGTAAGCAACTTTCTACAATCAAAAATAACTTAGCTGCCTACAGTCCACTCACATTGAAAAACACCAGTTTTCGGTTGAACACTGAAGTTAAGCAGTATCAAGCTGGGTCAGTACTTAGATGAGGATACCATTTGGGAACACCAGGTAGAGTAAGCAACTTTTTACAATCCAAAATATGTTTTGGCTTTAAATAACCCACAAAGGGTTGATAAGCTATAAAAACCAAAATCAAGACAGAGAAATGTAGAGCAACAGACTGGAGCATGTAAGGATATCTCTCTGATATAGATACTAACAGTATTATCTCATATCAAGTTGAAGGGCAGAAATAAGAGATCGGCAAAGAGAAAGAGGTAGATAGAATGGGACAAAAACAGAGGGCAATTATTATGAGAGAAAAGAGAGATTAGTGTATAGAGAAAAAGATGGATTGATATATGTCAAGATTTCAAATAATTTGGTGTGTGCGTGCATGTGGGAGAGAAAGAAACAGAGAATACAAATAAAGACATAATTGATATGCACGATAAAAACACAAGAATGAATAGTTAACATCACAACAAAGAAATATACTCTTCAATCAGCATCCAGTTTGTTTTTTTTTTTTTTTTTTTATGTTATATAACAAAATGGAATGCAAGTGTTATCAAACAAAAAAGATACTCAAAGTATCAGATATAGATAAGAATAGGTCAAATGGATAGATAAATGAAAAGGCCGAGTTTAAGAAATATATTCTCTTCTTGTAATCATATGGTGATGTGGGAACCAATATTTATAATAGGCAGCTGAAGAAAGATAGAAACTAAGTTAAGGAAGTAAAAAGACAGAATAACAGACACAGAGGAAAGAAGTTTGATACAAGCAGGTCATTATATTATAAAAGAAAGAGATATGAACATATAATAATAATCAGTAAAGATCAAGAGATGAGATAAATATATTGGAACAGACATTGATATGAAAATATAGTAGAAAGTTACATACATATATAAAGAGAGGAAGAAAGATGGAGATAATAAAGAAACAGATACTTTGAAATATTAAGTAAAAAAGCATATCTAAAATAAGATAATAAATAGCTAGTTCAATTTAGGTTTTGATCTATGTATAGGTAAAGAGGTAAATTCAATAGGAAGACAATTTAAATATAGAAAAACATGTATGAAAGAAAGATAAAAAACACAGAAAATGGGAATCATTGATAAATATGCAAACATAGATGATCTGACATTTTATTGAAATGTATGGGTATAGAGAGCCTCCTATAAAGTTTTGAAACAAAAGAGCAGAGGCGGGGGAAAAAAAGAAGAGATGAAACTTACAAATTTTTATCTAACAAAGGGAGGTAAGTGACAGGTCTCGTAGGATAGTCATAAGGATTCTCAGACATTTTGTATGACAACAGCTTTTTGCTTTTCTTTTTAATTCAAGCTCTAGAACATTATTAGAGAGTGGGTGGAAGTGTCGTCATATCAACAAAGGCTTCTGACTGATAATTATAGAAACTAAATTCCTCCTATGACTTAAATGATACATTAAGTCTTCTCTATTTAAAAAGTTCTAATCAAATAAAAATTGCCTTTAGTGTTATTCTGAATTTCCTGACTTTCTCATAATTTCAAGGAGAGTTTAATTCTTCTTTTATTTAAGGTCTTGGCTTATCCTTAATTTTATTTATTGATCAAATGACAAAGCAAAGTTACTTCCTAATAGAGTTTTTAAAATTCAGAAGTCTGTACATTGAACATTGTTGCCACATCTGGTCTAGTGCTTCTGCTATGTATCTAGAGATTCTTAATAAAATTCAAAGAAGAATCTGCAACATAGCATATTGGTTTCACTCCCTTTCCCAACACTGTAACATAACTTCCCTGCACCTTTTCTATCAATATTTCCATGATAATTGTTCTTATGAGCTTTCCCATTTGGTACCTCATCATCATGAATTTAAACTAGGTTGGCAGCTAGGTCTCAATTTTACTGTTGAAATTGCTAGATGTAACCATAAGTTCTATTCCAATAGTTTTTTCTCTTGCACTTCTTGCCTGTGGAACTTTCTTCCAGCTTCTTGCTTTCCTGTCAACTGCTATATTCAACAATTCAAATGCAATATTAATCATCGCCTTCTGTTTTCTTGAATCCTGTTCTTTTATTTCTCTTTCTACTCAATGAAGTTTTCTCAGTTTCTAACACTGTCAATAACACCTTGCATTTTAGTGGCCTTCTTGTCTTGCTTGGGATGAAGTGATTAAAAAAAAAAAATTTTAAAGACCCAACAATTTCAGCATGATATCAACATGTTGGAGAAATCAATTTGTCTTATTGAAAGAACTGATTTTATCTTTGATATTTTATATGCTGTTGTAGTGACCTTCAAAAACAGGGTTCAGTTTTTTCAGCTCAACATTCTTCTGAACTAAGAGCATTTACAATTTCTTATAGCTTTTACATTAAACCATTCTCAAATAAGGAAGAAATTGTATTATATAGGATTTTTTGCTGAATAGCTCTTAATAATTATCCAAGTAAAAAAGCATTTATGATACATTGTCTCCAGTGGCCATTTCAACACAAATACTGTTTAAAAAAATAAGATTCTTATTTCTAATCCCATATTAAAAGGTTATAGTTTTAATTACATATGCCATTTTATGACATACCAATTCCTATATTCTACTATCAGCCTGATTTCTTGTGGCAGATAAAGACTCTAGTGAGGTTTTTATAATCAAATTGTTCCATAGCGTGAGGGTTATTGGCCCCATGCTCAAACCCTGTACTCTGAGGGAGGGTTGGTTTTCATTATTTTCTTTCCCTTAGGTGACATGTTCCCCCACTAACAAGTTCCATCTTTTTTTCTTTTAATCAATTCCCCCCAAGCAAGATAATAAAGCTACTAAGATGCAAGGGGCTATTGGGAGTGAAAGAGAATGAAAAGACTTTAGAAGGAACCAGAAACCCAATCCTAAACAGGAAACAAGGGATAAACCTCTACTCCCCTATTTGCCCCAAGCAAGATGATAATGCCACTAAGATGCAGGGGGCTACTGGGAGTGAAAGAGAATGAAGTAGATTTTAGAAGAAACCGGAAACCCAATCCTAAACAGGAAACAAGGGATAAAACTCTACACCTGTTCAAAAGACTGTGGAGAAATTTTAACCAGATGAAAGGCAGACTTATCTACTATATCTAAGTAGAAAAAAAAAATTTCAGAGTTTAGGCAGAGATGTTAGAAGTATAGAGTTGAAGTAGACTTTAGGAAGAAACAGAAACCCAATCCTAAACAGGAAACAAAATACAAAACGACTTGTGTTTGCAAAAGAGTTTTTCTTCTCTTAGACTGGTTGTCAACCAAGGCCAAAAAAACCAGTCTACTCTATTTAATCCATAGCTAGGGGGTCCCTCATAGTGGTCATATCATATCAAACAAGTAAATTCTAAATTTGTATACTTTACTACTAGAGAAGTTAAAATGCAAATATTTTTATTCAGAAATCCTCAGCCATTAAAATTTTCAAACACAATTCATTGCTTAAAGATGTAGATATTGACTCAATATTTTTGTTAATTTGCTTATTTCTTTTCTCTAAAAAGATCAATATTTTAAGCAATAAATTCAGTTTGAAAATATCATGGACTGAAGAAATGTTTGGATTTTAACTTCTTTATTAGTAAAGTGTCCAAATTTAAAATTTCCTTCAAACAAAATTTCCTCCAGATTAATTTTTTATTTACCAAAAACAAAATTAATCTGGAATAGGTGTTTCAGGTTCACCAAGTCTGAATAACTTAGCCTAGGGATTGAACTCACAATTACTGTGCTACCAAATTTATTAACACTTTAATCCTCTGGGTTATTAGTAAAAACTGGTAATAACCGAGCAGTACTAAAAAACAAACAAAAAAATAAGGCAAAAGACATGGATAGTGAAATGAGAACAATCATTCTCTAGAGGTTAAATAAAGGATCCAGTTTAAAATTCACTGAAGGTTACCCCAGATCGGTATATACCTGACAAAGGCCAGAAGGAACAATGGCCTGAAATATTGTGTAAGTAATAATGATGGGGGCATTAGTTTGGTAAATAATGATAACTTGTCATCCCAGAAATTTTATATATGGTACCTGTACTGCAATTCCCAAATCCTCAAAAATTAGGAATTACTAATCTCTAGCTAACGTCTTCATAATGATATAAGACTTTTTAATTGCAAAATTTACTGCTTTTACTGAAAATGATGGCATTCTTAAAAATGGTTTCTCTCCAATATTTGGGTAACCTCATTTTATAGGATTTCCTAATATTCATTCAAGTAAAAATTAAAAACATCACACTTGGATGATCAGAGTTTTCAATTTGGTTTTCACAAGCATATAAATACAGTGATTACTAACTCACGATTGATAAGAGAAATGGGGAGAAGATCACAAGAGTTTGACATCTTAGACAATATCAATGACTTAAATAAAATTAATTTGATGTAGACATATTGCAATCAATACACCTTACTAAACTGGGTACCTGAAACCTAGAACCAAGTCAAGGATGCTGAAATTTGGCACTCATTGTATTGTTTCAAGTTCCTTGGCTAATGTTTAATTTGCATGTTAGCCTGGATTATTTTAATGGCATATATGATTTAAAAAAAAAAAAAAAAAAAAAAAAAAAATAATGAATAAGACTGCTTGATGGACTTGTACAACAGGCACTGTGGCCCAGAAATAAACATTTTCTTTTTTCAAAATTTTTTTTATTATACAGGGTGTTTCAAAAAATTTGATATCATTTCGCAATCTAATAACTTTGTTAGATCTCCTTCAAATGACTTCAAATTTTAATAGCATCTTTATGTTTAATGTTTGTTTTATGTTTTTATGTCGTGTTTTTCTTATCTGTATTTTTATGTTCTTTAATCTTTTTCTTTACAGGCATAAAAATGCTATTTACTAGAAGAGAAAAGGCGTTTTGTGTGTTCGCATAATCCACATGCTTTTGAATTTCTCATTCAGATTTGGAAGAATGAATCTTATGATCTTCAACATTAATACTTTTTAATTTCATTTGCCTTAATCATGTACTTTCTGTGATATTTACATCTCAAAGGATATCAAATTTTTTCAAACACCCTGTATAATAGTTTAATCCCTCCAGATCACAAATATTAAAAAAAAAAAAAAAAAAAAAAATTTGTAATTACCATGTATATTACCATATATATTCGTGTAATGTTTGATCTCACGTATCATGCGACCCCCAAATTTTAACTTATAAAAAATGATTTTACCATGTATCTCGTGTATCATGCGAGTTCCTTTTTTGAGAGACCAAATTACAATAAACTTTTCCTCCATCTCTTTATCCCATCTAGTTAAATAAGTTAAAAAAGTAAAAGAGAATGACAAAAGTATAGTTACTAACACTATACTAGTTGCATATATATGTACAGCCAAAAACTACTGAATGAGAAAAATCTTATGAATGTAAATAATGAAAAAGATGCATACTCGTGATGCTAATACTTTATAATATGATAATAATATGTGAATATTACATGCATTATTATTGGATACAGTTAAGTAAAACATAATTTTTATCAAAATCATGTTTATTTTAAATACAGCTGTACTTTTTGACTACAGTAAATGAATATATAGTTTGGTCAATGGCGTAGCCAGGACCAGCAATACATATGCTAATTTTATATCTCATTTATGACACAACCCATTTAAAATTAGTTTCAAAAGTCGCATGATACACGAGTATATAGTAGGTCAAAATTAGTTCATTTGAGCTTTTAAGATACTAACGATTAAAGTGATGTGTGTCAATGTATACAAAAATATAGCAAATATTCATCTCATTAATATTTTATTTTATGTCTTTACTAACGGATCCCCCCCCCATACACTTATATATATTTCCGCAATTTGTTTCAGTTTTATATACCATATACACTCGTGCATCATGTGACTTTTGAAGACCCAATTTTGAAGCTAATTTGACTACAGTAAATTGATAGGGCCAACAGTACACATGCTAATTTTATATCTTGTGCATGATGCAATTCCTTTAAAATTACCTTCAAAATTAGGTCCTAAAAATTGTATAAGACATGAGTAAATACAGTATTTAATGTCAAAATTTGTGTTGAGGACCTAGTTAGGCTCAAGCTCCCAATTCAGTAGTAATGGTCAACTCGACTATCTTTGTTAATCATTACCCTATGCAGAGTAAGATTGTTGGCTTATTTAATTTCAAAATTTGTCTGGGGCACATAGTGAGGATCAAAATCACTATTCAGAAGTAATGGTCAAGCAGACTATCCTTTAACATTACCCTATGCTAAGTAAGATTGTTGGCTTATTTAATGTCAAAATTTGTATGGGGCACCTAGTGAGGATCAAAATCATAACTTAGTAGAAATGGCCAACCAAACTAAGCTTTCTAATCATTATGATACACCGAGTAAGACTGTTGGCTTATTTAATGTTGTAATTTGTATGGGGCACCTAGTGAGGATCAAACTACCAATTCACTAGTAATGGTCAACCAGACTATCCTTGTTAATCATTACGCTATGCTGAGTAAAATTGTTGACTTACCATATATCATGTGACTTTTGAAGACCTAATTTTGAAGCTAATTTGACTGCAGTAAATGGATATATAGTTTAGTCAATGGCGTAGCCAGGGCTAGCAGTAGATATGCTAATTTTATATCTTGTGTATGATGCTACCCCCTTAAAATTTGCTTCAAAATTAGGTCTTCCAACATAGCAAAATATGCAAGTATATACAGTAAGTTAACAGGGGGTCCAGTATGCAATGTAAATCCATTTTTAACTGATCCACCTATGAAGACCAAAACAAATATGCTTATACAGCATGATTTTCTTTTTTTTGTTTTTTTAAATGTAAAAAATAAAAAAATAAAGAAATTGAAAATTGTAATCTGTGGTTCATTTTTCATATATCACTACTTATTAAGCAGTCTAGATTACGAATTTCAAAAAAAAAAAAAATTTTTGATATAATTTTAAGAAATTACATTGTATAAGCATTCTCGTTTTGGTTTCTTTGGGGTTGGAGATCAATTTAAAATAAATTTATATAGCACTATTAACTTTAATAAAATTCAATAAAACAAATTTATTTTAGATATTTGTGATCTGGAGTGCTTAATCATCAGTCAGTCAGTTATAGGCAATCATGTATCTTTTGATACATGACTGACGAGCCAGATTTATTCCCGCAGTAGGTTGCAATTTTTTCTGCATTAGACCAGTTGCCATCCAAGGCTATAGAACCTGGTCTGTCCTGCTATTTACCCATAGCTGCGGGGAGAAGAGGAGGATTCATACCTTTCCCAAGGGTATCAGCATGTAAGCGAATGTAATGGATTTGAATGGAATTCAAACTCAACTGATTCCTCAGCCCAAGCTGCTATCCATTACTCCACCGTGCTTGATCATAGTGATATAAAAAAGATTTTTGTAAAGAAGATCATTTCTGGTTGCAGAGCCTATTGTACAACTCCACTGACACCTCAAGTCTTTTCTAATGTACAATGAGTTAATGTGGAGAAGAAGCATTTTGATTTTTCATGACCACACTGAATAAGTCCAAGTATTTTAATGATTCAAGATATGAGAAGAAGGAACAAATCACAGGATGAAATGCAATCAACAAAGTCGGATTTGAATCTTAATTCTCACTATTCTAACTCAAAAAATTAAAGGATGGCGTTAGATTTTTTTTAATTTATTTTTATTCGTTATTTTTTTTTTAAGAACAAATCCAAGGTTCCATAAAGTTGAAAAAACCACCCCTCATTTTTTTCACAACAGCAAAAAAAAAAAAATAAAAAATATAAAAAAAACTGGAAGATACGAATGTATCATGTATGCCAAGACCTTCCTGACAAAATCCCCCAAGAAGAATAAGATTCAAGAATGTTGAAAAGTAACCAAGAGCTAAAACTAACAAAGGTGGGTGAGAGTGTTGGATGAGAGGGAAAGAAAATGGCAAGATAAGGTGAACAGTGAGGGAAGAGTTTAAAAATCGAACCAGAATTTTTGGAGGACGAGAGGGATCTGGATTTAGACTTTGGAATGAGATGGAGAAAAAGAAATACACAAAGGAAAGTACAGAGGCAGCAATAAAAGCAATAGAAGAAAATACAGACCCTTTCCTGAACCAAGTGATGTCGTTCCTCCATCGCTTTCCTCTCAATTGCAGCCTTATTATTAAGGTCTTCCACCTGAAAACAGAAAAAGATATTTAAAGAATTTTGAGGATTTATATCAACAATATCATATTTGGAAATTTATAAAAATGTGTGCAAACTCTGGAAATGTAATAGATGTCTGCTGTTTCCAAATATACCCATTTGCTAAAATGACAAACAAATACCTGTCTCTGAAACATGCTAGACTTATAAACATTTCCAATTTGTATATTATATATATATATATATATATATATATAAAAAATATATATATATACACATACATACATACACACACACATATTTATATATATATACACACATTTATTTATATATATATACACACATTTATTTATATATATATATATATACACACACACACATATATACATATATATATATACACACACACACACACACATATACATACACAGATAGAAAGAGAGGGTGCAATAGGTAAATTGACGCATTTTATATTTAAAATGCCAGCCTGAGAAGGCACATTGAGTCACTCTAAAAAATTTATGGCAAGCTAATACCTATCTCTGAAACATTCTAGACTTATAAGCATTTCCTATTTGTTCCTTATCCTATCATTCTGTCAGATTACAAATTATATTCGATCCCTATATATATATTATATATACACACACACACACACACAGAGAAGGTGCAATGAGTAAATTGTTGTCATTTTGTATTTTTAATTTTGTGCATGTGCATTATTTGTTCTGGATTTTGTTGACTGCACTGTATAGTAAGGTCATTTGGGTACCATCTGTAAGAAAAAACAAGCACGATAATGCAATTCACTCCACCAGAAATTTGGGAATGCAATGCTGTACTGCTTGGCATTCACATTCACATGAGAAGCCCCAATATGAACCAGAGCTGTGGACTTGGAACACAAAACCTCAGACTTCTCTTTATGAAATTAAGTGATTATAGCCAACAAATCTCAAAGCCTATGCATACACTCCTAACTTGAGTAAGCATATAACATTATAACTAGTTTATATCAAAGAATAAAGGTATTGTAGATTTTATAACATATCAATTCATTCTTCAATATTTTCTAATAGAATTAGAGACAAAATCTTTGAAAGAATATAGAAGAAAAAATAAAAATGCTATACTGTAAGACTTATATATATATATATATATTTGAAAATAAGAAAAATACAAAACAAAAATAAAACCACTTTATAACAGAAGTTGAAATATAATTTTTTTTATAAGATATAAAAGACATAACAAAAATAAAAATTCCATAATGTAAGATTTTTTTACATATATAGTTTTGCAAATACAAAATAACTACAAAAATTAAAATGACTTTAAAAATGAAGGAACAGTAGAAGAAATAACAATAAAAATTTATATACTGTATGACTTTTTTTACACAAAGTGTAAATTCAACTGCTGAAGTTAGAGTCAATATAATTTTATCAACTCCAACGACCCCTTAATTGCTTCTAACACCAACTCCACAGCTCTGATATGAACAGAGAATTTGAGAGGATTAATAAATATATATATATATATATAGAGAGAGAGAGAGAGAGAGAAAGAGGGGGGTGCGATGGATAAATTGTCTTCTAAATTTCGCAAAAAAAAAAAATGAAAAAAAATAAAAATAAAAAAATAAAATGTGTTGGTTGCCCATTGTAATAAAATTGATTTTTACATAAAAAAAAATGCTATACTGATCAAAGGCGAAAACAATTTATTATGACGAAAATGCCTGGAGAGTGCCTTGTTCACAAGGTCATCTACAGTAAATTTGCACCCTGGCTTTTTACAACATTTCAACATTCCTGATAGAACTTCTATTATCAGTGTTGGGATATCTACTAACAAAAGCGATAAAAAGAATCTAAATGAAATCAGCTAGATTTAAAAAAAAAAAAATTCCTAGCATTTGTGCATATGAATAATCACACCAACATAAATTTAGTCCAATGGAGGCCTAAAGGATAAAACATGTCACAAGAAAACTTCTTCCACTTTGTCATACATTTTTTCCCCCAAGATAGCTCAGTGGTAGAAGATCTGACACCAAATCGGTTAGGTTTCGATCTGGGCTTGAGGTATTTGGTTGTCTAGTTGCACTGAGGAGCTGTGATACAGCGAAATGGTACTGGCTGCGAATGATATATAATACAATTTTGTTTAAGATAATGGACAAATTCTGTTGTCTTTCATAATTTTTAATAAATTTCTGTACCTTGGTGCTGAATGCATAAACGAACTGTCTACAGTTTATGTGAGGAGCTCTTAAGGAGCAGAACTTTTTATTGGCTTGTCATTAGCAAGAAAGAAAGAATTTAGCTAGCATCTTCTGGAATGATTCTGAAAAAAAATGTATTTAAATTCTCAGAATCCATACTATATCACAGTAGTACCACTTAAAAAAAAAAAAATCATCATCACATCAGTCTCCCATAGTGACAAACATTCAAAACTCAAAAGATGCATTCTACTACATGAACTTTGAATTTAATTGAATTTCTTTCTTTGAAAATGACTGAAGCTGGTCAAAAGTTTGGAACCTTAACAAGAACTAACACAAACTGTAGATAGTACTTTTACAACTTCAACATTATGATATGGTACAGAATGCATAACTCATCTGTTGTCTTGAGCAAAATGTGTTTAAATGAACATTAATTATCTCACTGACCTTTTTCTGAGTAACACATTTTTCAATATTGACATTTGGAATGGCTGTCAATCCATAATTTCAGAATAAACAGATTAAATTTAAATGATATTTAAGTTTTAACAACTCAGACTATGAATGAAGATAAATGGAAATGGAACTTCATTTCTATGGAAACCCATGTTTTTGTGGGATGTAACATGCAGGGGTGTGTAGCCGAGTGACTAGAATGTTCACTTTCTGACCATGGGAGCCAAGCTTGAACCTCACTATGTTTGATTCATCAAGGAGATGATTTCCTGATGATATTACCCTAGGGGAGATGATCCCAGTGAACAACATCTTTTGAATGTGCTGTTAAAACATACCCATAGTTTGAATGAAATTGTGCAGACTGAACTGTTCAGAAGCTGTTATTGGCTGTGCTACCATTTAAGTCCCATATCATCTTGACCAAGTATTTGAATGTACTGACCACGTTAAAAAAAAAAAAAATTACTCACACCAAATTATGTGCTTTTCCCCCAGAAACTGTAACTAAGGTCTGTAATAATTATTGCTCTTGATCTGTGATTTGCAAAGTTTTTTGTTTAATGCCCACCTTTCTAGAATACTCACCAATCAATAATTTCAGAATTAAGGGATTAAATTTAAATGACACTTAAGTTTTAGTGACTCAGAATATGAACAAAGATAAATGGAAACAAAAGTTTTTTTCAATAGAAACCCATTTATTTGTGGATTATAATAGATTATGACACGCTGGGAAAAAACAAAAAACAAAAAAAAAACTCGAAAACAAAAAGCTGATGCTATTCAATGAGCTTGATATTTTTTTAGTGCAATCTATAACATTTGCAGCTAAGTTTGTTAATGAGAGATTTAAGTCTCCCATTTCCATAATACTGGGGCAGCTTTGTGATTTTGCTAATATGTGATTTACCCTTGGGAAACAATGTTTCCATATATGATATGATATAGGAAAGGTGAGAAACAGAAATTCAACCGTTGACCACAAGTTTGGATATCTGGTAGCAATACTCTAGTGTATTCGCTTGACTTGAAAACCCATGTTAGCTTCATTATTATTATTGTTTTTAATTTTTTTAAAAATCAGAATTAACCAAATTAAGGCACTAAAGCCACTAAGATACAAGAGGGTTACTGGGTATGAAAGAATTAGAAAGCAGAAACATTACTGAGGAGTGAGAGCAATAGAAGAGGAATCAAGAAGACAGTAGACAATGATTGACATTGCATTTAAATTTTTGAAGATTAAAGTTGGCTGGAAAGTATGGAGCCGGAAGAAAGTTCCAAAAGGGAGAAGTGCAAGTAAAGAAACTGTTAGTATAGAACTTAGATCTAGTCAATTCAACTGTAAATTGATGAGACCTTGTTATCAATCTAGTACTGTAATTAAATTTATAAAATCTCGGTATCATAGTGAAGAGCTCATCTAAACAATTACCATGAAAGTATTTATAGAAAAGGCAGAGGGAAGCAACTTTACAGTGGTAGGAAAGTGACTGAAGCTAGATGTTAGTTTCATTGAAAATTACTGATAAGGTGCTGTGGTTGATTTTTTATATATATATATATATATATATATATATATATATATATATATATATATATATATATATTTCTCATGTGTTGATAAAAAAATTATACAAAAACATGAGAAATTATATATATATAAAAAAAAAAAAACCTCAACCACAGCACCTTGTCAGTCGTTTACAACAAAACTTGCATGCACACACACACATATATTATTTAAACTTGAGGCTTCCTGGGAAAAAACATTTTTATCTTCAATGTTAAATTTTCTATGAATATGAGTATCTATGCCAGCACATTTCTTTTTCACAGACATGAAATTTCCTTTCCCTGCAATTTTCTAAATCGTACGACTGCTATTCATTTTGACGGATATCATTTGATTTTTTTTTTCTCCATTTGTCCCTTTTAGTTACATTCCCTTGGTGTATCCCTTTTTAGCTGCATCCCTACCCACAAGTGTCCCTTTTAATTGCATTTCCTCTAGGTGTTCCTTTTTACCTTTGTTATTTAAATAATAAAGTGAACAGTAAGTTAATAATAGATGCTCTTGGATATTCATTTTCCTCCTACATTCTGAAATCTGATCAAATTTCAGAAATTGGTTTGGTGTGTTGAAAAACTCACACCTTGTATAACAAGTTTAAAGGATGAAACTTTACTAAAAAAGATAAAACATCAACCTTGATATGAACGCCTGGACAGGTTCATAGATATACACATTTTTAAAATGTCTTCTTTATACATGATAATAATGAGAATGCTTGGATTTTTGAAAGTATCTTTCCAGAGGTTTTTAACAACATACAAATTCAGATAAAAGCAAACATGAACCATGGAGCAAATCACAAATAAAAGCAAATATGAACCATGGAGCAAATCACAAATAAAAGCAAACATGAACCATGGAGCAAATCACAAATAAAAGCAAACATGAACTAAGGAAGAAGAAAAAAAATACAAGTTTAGCATCATATTCCTTTAACCTATGCATAAACATGCACACACACGTTTATATATATATAAGAATTAACCGATTTATTTTAAATCCTACATCTTTGTTACTTTAAACGTTATTATAGTGGATACTCATAGTTGAAATAGACACCCATTTTTATTTTTTACTTTAAAGTGTGCATCATGACTATTGACCTGAATATTCAATAAATAAAAATAAGCTCTCAGTCAGGAATTGAACCCTTGCCCCCTTTGTAGAGAGAAACAACTGTTTGAGCCAGTTTGGCTACAAAGAATGTCACAGTTCAGCAAGGTCCTGTATTTTATATAAAAGGGAAAGTAAGGTGTTGCTAAATGATAAAGCACACCAGATCAAATAGTAGTTTCTCCTATAAAAGGGGCACAGGTTCAATTTCTGCTGGAGAGCACATTTTCTTTTAGATTTATTGAATATACAAGCTGACAGATTAAAAAAAAAAAAAAAGAAATATGGCATCTATATCAAATACAAGTATCCACTAATAATATTTGAAGCAATATGTGTGTGTGTGTGTGTATGTGTGAGATCATGAATATATTAAGACACATTTTTTTTTGTAACAGTTTTTAATATAAGGTAAGTCATACACCCACCTAGGTAAATGAAACAATTTAGGGTAGGTCATCTAATTCTGTTCACTTGGCTATTGACATTGGTATTCTTAAGAGAAGAACAAATTTTAATTAAAATAGGAAGTTACTTGAACAGATTACCTTTAAAATTTTTTATTCTTTTAAATTCCAGTTTCTCTCTTGATTAGAAACATTGATAATTATAACCTATTATTACTTATTTTTTATTTAAAACTTCTGGAGTCAAACATAATTAAAATCTGTTACTATTTGTCTTATTTTATTTTAGTTACTATCATCTAAATTAAAATAAATGATTAAATAAAAGTAATTAACATCCTTTCCTTTTCATACAAAAAAAAAAAAAAAAAAAAAAAAAAAAAAAAAAAAAAAAAGCAAAGTAAAGAAATTAAAAAAAAAAAAAAAAAAAGGACCAATTATTAAAATTTAAAAAAACAAAAACAAAAAACGTTTTTGAACTTTGACAAAGTGGAAGCAAGGCTAAAGTAATATACTATGTATATGCAACAAATATTTTTTAATTTTTTTTTTATAAATTTCCCTGCTGAAAGACTAATGTGAGTTTTATATTTAAAATACAAAAAGGTCCCTGATTTATTTACTTACTTGATATCTCACCCATCCTTTAAGAGAGGGTAGCAACATTATTCTTTATGAACAGAGTTGGTGTTACCAATCAATTAGTCCACATGTATTCTTGCCTGCCGGCTCTTTCTGTCTCCTCTCCTGCACACACCAAGCAACCACTTATCACCTATTTCATACCTCCAACTAATTGCAGTAGTTACTATTACTTGACTCACTCTCAAGTTACAGAGTGAGTGGGGATATGGTGAGAGATTTTACAAAGTACAAGAAAAATGAACAATTTCGCAGATCAACAATGATTACAAGACTGTATGTATCTGTGTGTGTGTGTGTGTGTGTGTCTCTCTCTCTCTCTCTATATATATATATATTTCAAAATAAGTTATTTTAAATACTACCAATAAGATCTGTCAGTTCAATTATTCATATATATATATATATATATATATATGTGTGTGTGTAACATCTTTCCAATTTTTGGTGTGTATATATATTTAAAAATAAGTTATTTTAAATACTACCAACAAGATCTATCAGTTCAATTTTTTATTATGTCTTTCCAATTTTTGAATGAGGATTCAAATTGTTAATAAATAAGTGTTACAAGCACTGTGAACAATTGGCAGTGATCCATATGGTTAGCACAAAGTATTTGACTAAATTCTGGGGCTTTTAGATTACTTTTACATCACAAATACGTGTGTGCACATGTGTATGTGGATCATACACACATTTCTCTTTAAATACATGCCTACACATTACGTGCACAAAGTCCTGATATATGTTTCATTAAAAATGACAGACAAGGTACTTCTGTTAAGTTTTTTTGCAATCAAGAGATTTTAATTTTGAACAATTTCTTTATATACTCATTTCAAAGAGAAATCTGTTTGCACATAATAAAAACATAAAAAACTTAAAAGAAGTACTTTGTCAGTCATTTTTAATAATAATGGCCAGTTACTTGTTTCTGAGCACACCTGTCTACTAGCCAATCCCTATTGCAGACACCTGATCAGGAACATATATTTTTTTTTAATACCCACATAGCCCAATTATGCTGAGCAGAACTTAGTTACAGTTTCTTGGAGAGAGCTCATCATCTGACGTGATCTACAGTTTGAACAAGGCCAGTATGCTGAAACACTCAGTCACAATGACTTTTGACTTCATGGCAGAACAGCCATCAACAGCTTTCAAATAGTTCCATCTAGCCAATTTAACTCACAAGGCTTGGGTTAACTTGTATAATTTTCAGACACTTTCGAATGTTGCTGCACATTGGGATCACCTGTCCAGGCCACTATCTCCTTCACTAATCAACCATGATGAGAATTACACCTGGGTCTCATGGTTGGGAGGCCACCATTCTAAGCATTCAGCCACATGTCCATATATGATAAAAATATAGTTTTAAAGTATGCTATATTTATGAGTAAAAGTGCTCAATATCGGGGATAGAGCATATGCAATTGTAAAAGTGGACACTGAGTAGCAACAGTCTGTTACATGCTTGTGTGTGTATGTGCATGCTTATATATATATATATATATATATATATATATATAAAAGGAATGAATTAGTGTTAAAATGTCAACATAAAAACAAATTTAAATTTACGTAATATAGGTTTAATTTAATTCATGACTATATTTCTATAATATTCACTCCCCTATAATTCTTCAAATGTTGAATGTATAACTAATTCTAATTTCTATATCCCCACCTCTATATCCTCTTTATACTGTATTAATTATAATTTATATACTTTCCCCTACTCTAAGATCTCCCCAACTCTTTCCTTTAATCCCTTACATCCATTTACCTATATATTTTAAGGTTATTTTTAAACCCTTTTTTATTCCTCTTTTAGTTTAAAATTAATATTTCATTCTTCATATAACTCCAAATTAATGTCATTCAGATTTAATTTTATGAAGCTTCTTCCCTTTAAGACAAGTGCCTTCTGCCCTCCCCTGACATTTGTCCTGTGTCTTTGGTCTGACTGAAACATTGAAATAAATAAATTCCATATTAGTTTTTAGACTATTTTTTTATTTTATTTTAGCTTTCACAGTTAAATTTCTATTTCTGACATGAACTTAGTCCACACCAGGGTTGATAAAACAGATGACCGATATCTTTGTCTGCTGAAATAGGCTATTCCCCATATGAGGTGATTTTGGTTTTTTATGGTTTATTTTATATATATTTGTTGTAACCTAGAAAAATTTATTGGATGAGGAATAACCAAAATGGAGATTGGAAATGAAATGGTAATCTTTATAACATCAACAAAATACAATATTCATCAGCGGCATGAAGTAAGCAAACCACTGCTAGTGGTGGACTAATTAGACAGCATATTACCCTGACTTACAATAGTATCCAACGTATTTATGAGGATTGGGACATATCCATTAGTCTGCATAGTTATAGTATATGACATATATATATATATATATATACATACATACATACATACATACATACATACATGTGTGTGTTCTACACTTATACAGATTCATACAGATAGGTACATCATTATATATCCTGACCCAAACCATCTACAGGGATATATCAGCATATGCCCTTGTCCTGTCATTGGTCTGACCAGTTAGACATGAAAATAATTTATAAACTAAGATAAAACAAATAACACTTTTACCCGTCTGGATAACTGTTGCTATTACTGGTATGAGATGGATGAAAAGAGACAAAAATTAACGAATTATCAGATGACATATACATTGTAGGAAAGCTGGAAACAATATTGCCTTAAATATAATAAAATATATTACTTTAATACTAATGAAAAAAAAATTCCATGATATCAGAGTTACATTGAAACTGGAACCTTTTAAAGAAGACAATAGTTTATTTTTCAAAAATAAATATTCTTCCAAACAGGTTTTTATTAACTATGAATGAACATATTTTTTTTTTTTAATAATAGCATACAAGTAACATTCCAAAAGGTCATGAGACAGTATGATATCTTTTTTTTCTTTTTCCAATGGTTGAAGGATTGTTTATTATAATGGACAGGAATTCAAAATTCTTAGAAAGAAAATAAGGACAGGTGCAACAAACAGTTATAATTCTAAAAAGCAATCGTTACAACCTTAAAAAAAATGTTGTATGTAATTTAACTTGCTTATTCAAAGAAGGGTTGCTTTTAGAAATCCACAAAACCTTTTGAATTTATAGTCTGCCTGCCTTGTTAATAATAATAATAATAATAAAAAACAAGCAAAATTTCATATTTGATTACATCAGTCTTTCTCTTTCTCTCATATGTATATATATTAATATATATTATATATGTGTTTGTGTGTGTGGTACTTAGTGGAAAGTGCTCACTATCCATGACAGAGCTAACACTGCAGCACACACAAATAAGCATAAAAAATAAATCAGTTTGTCTGATGATCACAAAACCATAAAACCTGTGGGTTAAAACCTACTAATCATGCAACTAAATGGATACATGGAAAGATGTGCAGGTGGTATAATGGATAACTGCTCAGAATGAGAAATCAGAGTGCCAGGTTCAAATTCCAGTAGAGTTCATTTACACTCATATATGCTTGGGAAAGGTATGAATCCATGTCTTCCCTCCTCAACTATGAGGAAATAGCAAGACAAACTGGGCCCTTTTGCCTTTTTGACAACCAGGTATTGTAGGATTTCTTTTTTGTATATACTTGCATACACACACAAAAGACATATGTGTACCAACATCTACATCCACCCAGGTATGCACATGTATTAGAGCTCTTTTTATTTTTCATACATGTATACATATACATGTTAATCTATATATACCTTTTCACACACACACACACACACACACACACATCATAGAGGCTTTTTTAAAAATATATGTATACCTGTATACACATATTCATACATACCACTATTTATATATACTCACATACACTCACGTGTATGTATTATATAGTATTACACAACAAAATCTAAAATTACCTCATACGAGGGAGGGGAACAGATCTATTTCAACAGTCGAAAACTACATCAGCCTTATTCAAGCCTGGTGTATGATAGTTTGTGGGTGTGTTGTTTTTCTGATATTGTGGATTGCATTGGGATGCCTGGTTTGTTTGCTTATATATATATATATATATATATATATATATATATATATATATATATATATATATATATACACACACACACACAAACAAGTGCACACAGATACACTTATACATACACATATGCAAGGTGCTATGGGTAAATTGTCATCATTTTATATTTTTAATTTTGCGCATAC